>JBBMKD010000101.1:4342274-4374208 GCA_037834095.1 Argya squamiceps
CTCCCAGGGCTGGAGCCCCTCTGCTCTGGAGCTGGGGGTGTTCATCTGGAGAGGAGAAGATGAGCAGCTCTCCAGGGAGAGCCCAGAGCCCCTGCCAGGGCCTGAAGGGGCTCCAGGAGAGCTGCAGAGGGACTGGGGACAAGGGACAGAGGGACAGGACACAGGGAATGGCTTCCCACTGACAAAGAGCAGGGGTGGATGGGATCTTGGGCAGGAATTCCTCCCTGTGAGGATGATGAAGCCCTGGCACAGGATGCCCAGAGAGGCTGAGGCTGCCCCTGGATCCCAGAAGTGTCCAAGGCCAGGTGGAGCAGCCTGGGACAGTGGAGGGTGTCCTGTCCATGCCCTGCAGGGGATGGAACAAGATCATCGTGAGGGTCCTTCCCCACCCAGCCCCTCCCAGGCTCCTTTGGTTGTTGGAAGGTCCTGGTGAGCCATGAAGATGTGGGTGCTGGAAGCTGCAGCAACTTCTGCCTCAAGGCACGTTAAACATGGCACAGAGAGGATTGTGTGAGTGAGGCCAGGGCTGGCTCGGGGGCAGAGCTTGCTGGAGGGCTGCAGAGCATCCCTGTGTGCTGGAACAGATCCACAGCTGCTGTCGGTGCTGCAGAAGGAATCTGAAAGACATGAAATTGTTCTTGTTTGGTGCCAAAGTATGCAAAGCACAGACCTGCCTCTGGCTCCCACCCCTTGTGTGGTACGAGCTGTTTATCTCTCAGCTGTAGAACGTGTTTTTATTTGGACAGCTCTAAGTGGGTATTTATATGCATGTTTTCCTGGTTTGAACCTCTTGACCTGTGACTAGTCTTAAATGTGTTCTGCTGAGTGAGTTTGCAGCGTTTTTGGGATTTAGCAGGAAGAGTTTTGTCAAAATTAGTTTTTAGTTTGGTAAACAAAAGGTGCCATCAGCTTCTCAATGTGCAATTCCAAGGTGCTTCTTTCAAACCTCGCCAATTTAAATTCATCTCCGAGTCTCGAGTGATTGCTTTTGTTGTATTGACTTGAGAGGATTTTCCTGTTAAGTACTCTCAGAATAATTGATGTGTGTGTCTGCTGAAAATGAGGTTTTGCTGCAGCTTTCACAAGATGTTGACTGTAAATATTCAGCTGTTTCTGGGGTGTGCAGATGTGCCATGTCCATTACTTCCCACTTATATTGCAGGGAAGGATCTGGGAAAACGATTCCTGACATGTGGAGGGTGCTGAGAACGTGTTGGTTGGGAAAGCTTCACCTCTGTTGCTAGGAAAGAATCTGGGGGTTTTTTGTCTTTACAGACAGTACAGGGAACAACAGGAAAAAGGATAATTTTGTTCTGGGAAGCATTAACAAAGGCTTTTCAGGTGCCAATACAAAGTTGCTTTTGTGTTGCTTTTTATAGCTTTGAGAACCCATGTGTCCTTTAAAATGATCCAGGAAAGTTTCCAGGATTGGATGGAGCTGTCTCCTAGGTGCATGTGGATATTAAAAATACCTTTTTTTTCTGACTGCATAATGAATATTCAGAAAACACTATAAGCTACACTTTCCTGGAGTTGTTTTTGAGTTCTTTGGGTGGATTTCTAAACATCAGCATGGTTGTCTGCATCAATTACGTTTTGGAGCCCTTCCATGGTATGGAGTCATCAGGCCCTGCCGAGCTGCAAAGGGCAGCATGAATTACTGCTGTGATCTGCAGTCAGCCTGCGTAGGGAGGTGTGGATCTTGCAGAGGTATTAGAAACCCGTTACATTTTGATTGTTTGTAATAAACACAACCATCAGTCATGGGGAGCTGCATTTGGTTTAACACCTTCCTTCCCCCGCTGCTCTTGGCTGAACTCACAGTGAGATCAGTGGTGATTTTGGTGATGGAGCCCCACAAATCAATCAGAGCACTGGCAGACCGTGGCACTTGTACCTCTTCTATCTCCTCCATGCCTGGGATGAGTTTTTATCCTGCCTGTCCCCCATGTGCCAGGGGAGCTGCAGGTGGTGGCTGTCTCACCCCCAGGCCACGTGCAGAGAAGTGAAACCAGCGTGTCTGGAAACAGCTGCCCGAGCTGGGAAGGTTTGTCAAAAGAGAACTAAATACAAAACTAGTGTCAGTGGTGGTTTGCTGAAATTCTGGTCTTTGGGGCAGGCAAGGGGCTGGTGCTCCATCAGGGCTTAGCAGCGTAATTCCTGAGCCTCCTGGCAACTGTGCTGCTGCTGGACAGGCAGCATTCACCCAGGTGTCCTGGATATGGGATGTTTGCAGGAGTGCTGGGGTGGATGGAGGTGAGGGTGCCTTATCCAGCATATGGGATCTTTGCAGGAGTGCTGGGAGCCAGCTTTGGGAAAGGTGGATGAAGGTGAGGGTGCCTTATCCATCTAAAGATTTTGTAACTGCTCCATCTCTTTTAAAAAAGAAAATTCCAATTTTAGCAGGACATTTGCTTCTGGAATCAGAGGGGTTTTTCCCCTCTCCATGGGAGTGCTGTGTGCATGCAGGGAGGGAGGATTTAGCAGGATGGCATTTGCTCCCTTGTGCTCAGATGCTGCTGCAGTTCCCTGTGCTCAGACCTTGCATCTGTGCTGACCCATCCCGGGAGGGCTGCAGGAAATGTCAGCTGTGCTTCCCAGCCCCAGGAGCAAACCATTCTGGGATCTGTGGCTCACATGGCTTGCCCTGCCTTATCCACACTAGAAAATGGCTTTTTTTGGGGGGGGACTCAGTTCTTTTTTTGGCTATTCCTGTCTCTCAGCTGCTGTTCTCAGCCTAATGCCTGCAGGGCTTTTGGGAGTGAGGAGTGGGCTTGGTTAATTGCTTTCAAGTGATACTTGTGGATAACAACCATGCATTTTATGGCTTGACGTAATATTTTTGGAGTTTAAGATTTATTGATTGAAATGATGGATAAATAGAATATTGAAGAAGTGATGCTGATTTGCTTTAGTGTTTTAAAATTCCATTTTCTAAGGTAAATGCAATAGAAATGTGATTGGTTTTTTGGAGTCTTTTTCTGGTACTCTCCTAGCATAAAACTAATTTTTGAATATCTAAGGAGCACACTGCACTCTTTTCAAGTGCAGCTAACCAGTCATGATCATGCTGTGCTCTTTTCCAGTGCATTTAAGAAATAATCACAGTGAGTATAGTAAGGCTTTTTCCACAAAATTGCTTTCTTTAGATTGTTACTGGCGTGGTCTCAGCAGCAGCATTTCTGAGTGCCTTCCTGAAAATCCAGCAGGGATGTAAATAGATTGTTTCTGCTGTGACGTCTCAGCAGCTGCATTCTGCCCATTCCCTCTGCAGCCATCCCTGCTGTAATGCTCCCAGGCAGAGCTGCAGGCTTTTGTGCCAGAATCTTTTCCCATTTTGCTCTGTTGAAGGCGTTGTCCCTGTGCTTGGGGCACGAAGCGTTGTCCAGTCCCAGGCTCTTGCTGTCTGACTTGTCTTGGGTTTATAACTCACCTTGTCCTCTCTGGTGTTGGTAACAGCAGGCTGGTGCTCCAGCACAGCCCAAGGACAGCTGAGTGGAGGTGTCCTGAAAGGATCCCCAGCTCCATTGTCCTGCCCTTTGTGTCCTGCTCCCTGTGAGCTCCGTGTCCCCCCAGCTGCTGGGCTGGAGGCTGCCACATTTTCTTTGGGAATAATCCATGGATAACTTAGGGCTGTTCATCAAAGAAACCTCTCATTCCCATCAGGAATGGGCACTGTGTGGAGTGTGTTCTGCATGCTGACATCTTCATACGCTCTGTGCTCGGGTGGATTGCACAGAGCAGTCCAGTAATTAATGCCCAGAGAGGTCTAATGGGCCTGAAGCAGTTGAAGTGACTCATCCTTATTTTGTCATTGTGTTGGTGCTGCTTTAGGTGACTTGGAAATTCAGGCAGTGCTCATGACCCAGCTCTAGTTTTGGATACACCCTTTGGGGTGTGAGAGGGAAGGAGAGAGCATATTTCCTTCTGCTTGTCATTGTGAAGGTGTTTTTATGGGGTTCCCCCTCTCAGTGATTCTGTGTGTCCTGTCAGCTTTGTGGTAACCCACCTTCATGTAGAGGAGAGAGTGAATTCTGTGGTACTAAACTGTGATAAATGGCCTTTAATCAACAATTAATTTCACTTGCATTGAGTGATTTATTGGCAACAGTTCTTGCCACTGAGGATTTTGGGATGAAAGTGTAATTAAGTTCTTAATTTTTTTTATTACACTGACTGGGTTTGGTTTCATTGCCTCAATGTTTGGGACCTTGTAAGTAGGAAAGAAGCAGCAATGCTCTTCCCCTGAGCTGTTAACTTGAATTGTCCCAGGAAAGGCAGTGACTCTGCTGGGTATGGTCTGGGACAAAATGGCATTTGTCAAGCCACAAAGTATTTACAGTCCAAAAAAGGGAGAAAAGAGTTGAAATCCTGCATGGAGGCAGCTTTTGTTGGTTGATTTTTCAAATGCCATATTCAGTGTGTGAGAGCTCTAAGGTTTGGCCAAGAGCTTCGAGCAAAGATCAAACAATGGGAAAGTGGAGGAGAGAGCAGAGCACATGTGACTGTGAGTAACCAGAGTGGGTAGAGAGGCAAAGTTCAGATGATATTACACAGAAATTACAGGGCACAAACATGTTGGCTCCTGGAGATGAATGCACGAGGCAGCCAAGTGGTGTGTGTGGTGTATAATGAGGAGTGTTTGCATGCTGGAGGCTTGTCCTTGCTTCTCATGAAGTAGGAAATGTATTGAATTTCAGTGTGGTTGTGGGGAAGCACCAGTGTCAGAGCATTGGATGTAGCACAGAGTGAGAGCAATAAATGCTGCCTAAATGAAAGCCTCTGATCTTACTGTGCTGTTCCAGGGTGGATGAGAAGTGTCTGTGAGAAAGGGACAGTGCAACATCTTGTTCCACAAAGCAGAAGTGAGAGACCCTGATCCAAGCAGCTGTAAAATGGAGGGGCAGAGGGTGCTGCAGTCAGCCCCAAAATCCTCATCCACAGGAGCAGGTGGGAGCTTTGCCATTTGCTCCCAGGGCTGGGAATTCACTGCATCTCTGTAACAGGCACACAGGAAGAGGGTTTGGGAATAGGTTTTGAGTAGTGCTGGGTTTAATGCAGCTGTTATTTCATGTCCTGGTATCCATGGGGTTGAATCCAAGGGATTGGATCCTTCTTTTCACATAGAGGTTTCCTCTGAAGTGGGAAGCATCCCTCAAGTCTGCAGAAGACACTTCAGAATCATACTGAAACGTGGTCAGTGCTTGGGGTTTGTGTTTGCCAGAAATGTATTTTCAACAGATCCAGCATTTAGGGTTTAATTCATTGTTGGATTTAAGTGTTAAAGTATTTTGTGTTCTTCTGATTCATTGTCTTAAGGTACAGCAAAACAGAAATGTTTTATGGTGCATTTGATGCACCAGGTGGTTGGATTGGAAAAGAGGGGGAAACATGGAATTCCCCCAACTTGTTCCTTAGCCAGTTCCAGTGATGAAGAAGCAGAGGGACAGACTGTGCTGCCTCCAGCTCCAAAAGGCCTGGGATCACCATGGAGGCAAGCAGCACTGTGATCAGAGCCATAGAAACATTTTTCTCTTACCTGATTAAACATCTCTGGCCTGAGCCCCCATAACTCCAACCTCACAATAACCATTGGATTGTCTGCTTGCCTTTTCCCAGGATGAGCTGCTTTATGGTGGAAGGGAATTTAATTTCTCCTTTCTCATTTATTCTAAATATTGATAAATAAAGAGCAGTCTCTGTGATGAGTATTGATTTCAGCTCAGTTTGGACACTTTGTTATTTTGAAGCCTTGAATTTCCAAGGCTGGAACACCCTCCTGGCCCAGGAGCAGGCTGGCAGCATTCCCATGGGGCCTGTTCCTGTGCTCCAGGGCCTTTTTTTGCCCAGGACTTCCAGCTGACAGGCAGCACCTGCCTCTCTGGGAAGCTCCAGTTTTAGTATTGCAGCTGTTTGGACCAGGAACAAGCAGACATGAAGTACATAATAAATGCCAAAGAATATGAATATATAAATTAACCCCCAAAATACATGGAGTGGGTAGTGGTGGGATCACCAGAACTTAGAGGTAAAGGCTTTGTTTGTTTGCTCTTTGTTTCTCTGGCTGTGGCACAGGGAGTGCTCAGCCTTTGCACAGTTTCAGGGAGGAGATGTTGTTTTAAGCATTGAAAAAGTGACTTGTGAAGCCTCAGAGCAGCAAGGGGAGCTGCCCTCGGGCTGGGATTGACCCTTGCCTGGGTAAAAACAGTTCCCAGTGCCTTGGCAGGCTGCCCACCAGGGGAGCTGGCAGGAGGATTTGGCTGTCCCAGGTAATTTAGTGCTGAGCTACCTGCAGGCAGAGGGTGAAAGGAGGCACAGGGATGTGTCTGGGTTTGTGCTGTGAGAGTTTCAGCTCTTGGTTAACTGAACATGATGTGGGTATAATGTTTTATTAGATGAAGTTTAGCAGTGTGTCTTTGCCAGTGTTTGCAGCATGTGCACTCCTGTCTGCTCTGGTTGTCTTGTGCACTATTTTTTGGGAGGCTGGGTTGTCCCCCATCACTGAGATAGGTTTTTGGTGTGTTTTGGTGTGGGCTGCTGGATGCCTCACACACAAAGTCTGTGCATCCACACTGTGCTGTCTCTGAGTGTTGTGAGCCTTCCAAAGCAGCTCAGTGACTGCCTGTGCATAGTAAGTTTGCCTTCAGCTTGCTCCTTGAAGGCTGGCCAAAAAAAAAAGAGTGGGAGTGGAGTGCTGCCTGCAGATTAAATCCCAAATTTGCTCTGGGATGCCATGGGAAAGACAATGCCCAGGAGCAGAGCATGGACAGGGTGAATTTACCACCAGGGCCTGCAGATGATGGGTGGGCTGCAAGTTGGGGCACCAGCATCAAAGCACCTTCTCTTGGCACCAGCTTTTAGTCAAGATGTTCCCTTGCAGATTTGCTGCTGCAAAGGAACACTCCTTCCAGAGGGTTTTTGGAGGCTGGTGCCTGGCTTGTAATATTCCAACCATCAGTCTCTTACAGCTGCAGTTTGCTCTTTCATGTGCTGGCTTCCATTAAAATTCTTGCAGAAGGAGAAGTTGGTGTTGGTGGAAGGAGGAGGGTGACAACATGTGTCTCTTGGCAGCAGTGCTGTGTGTTCCTGCTCCAAGGGATTGTGGAGCTGGGGTGCAAATAGAACCTGCCAGGGGGGTGTGCAGAGCAGCCAGAGGTTCCTGGGGGACTGAGGGGGGCGTGGGGGTCACAGCCAAGGTGTGGCACCTCCTGGAGTTCCTGTGACACTGAGCAGGGCCTGGGAATGGAGGAGAGCCCACTGAACCCACCCCCTTCAGTGGCTTCTGCTCTCAGCCCAGCTGCAGGAATCTCACTTCTTTTGCTTCTGAGTTTGCAGCTGGAAAGTCTGAGTGTTTCCTTTCCAGGTCTGTGCTAATGACAGTGGATGTGTTGCATCATGGACCTTTTCAACAGCCAGAAATGGTTCACCGTGTTTGAAATCTCAGGAATTTGAGGTTTCAGAAACCTCAAATTATGGCAGAGCTGCAGTGGAGGTGTTTGTTTTTCCTGAAATGGTTTTCACTGGTGTGTTCCAGCACCAGCACTTGTTCTGGAGAGCAGAGATTGCCTTCCTAGCTCTGCATTCTCAGTATCCACCCAGAAACATGGCAAGATGCAGTTTTTCCAAGGGGGATGGTGGTCACCTGGCAGGGGACTGCCTCAGGTTGGGACTAAAGGCTGTGTGGTGTGTTGGGATCACTTCCATGGACAGATCACTGTTCACATTTGTGGGAAGGGCTGCTCCACACCATGGACCAGCACTGTGGGCATAGGGACAGGTTTCTTTTGGTGCCACTGTGGGGTTTTGTTGGCTTAAGGTGTATCCCTGAAGCAAATTCCTGATTCAGGGGTGGCCTTCTAGTGCTGGGGACATCCATTCCTGCTGCTCCTTGTTGTGTGGTTTCCATGCTGACACTGGTGCTTATGCTCAGTGTTTTCATAGACTTTCTAAGGAAAAAAAATCCAGAAGTGTTTGGTATTTTGCCAACTTTAATAGTTTGTTTGTCATCGAATTGACTTCGTTTTTAGGGGTTTTTTTTGTCCTTATAGCTGATACACTGAATCGAGCCTGTGTTTAATAATAATGATAATGTTAATTTGTTAGCAAAATTACAGGAGCTGTAACACTGTAACCAAAGCAGTGTGGACACTAAGCTGTTGGAATGTGTGCTGTGGGGCTGACCGTGTCTCTCTGTTGCAGGGCAATCACTTTGATCAGTATGAGGAGGGGCACCTGGAGATCGAGCAGGCGTCTCTGGACAAGCCCATCGAATCGGTAAGGGCCCCCCGTCCCCTCCCCCCGCACTTGGGGCTCCATGGCCCCTGATGGGAGTGCAGCCAAGCCTCAGGGCAGTGGGCACGTGTTGGCAGGCAGGGGTCACTGCTGCTAAACTGCATGCTGACCTAAGTGGGCCTGGGGTTTAATCTTGAAGTAAAACTAATCTTAAAACTAAAACCTGAAATTTGAGTCCAACGTGATATTTCAGGGATTATTTAAAATAAGACATTCATTCATAGATATTTATTTTAAGTTTTTATGCTTTTCTTTGAAGAATCAGTTTAATTTAAATGTGAAGCTGATGGAATAGTATAGTAAAGTACATTTTGATCCTTTTTAGTTGATATTTTTGGAAAAGTACCGGTGTGTTTAAAGTGTTAGAATGACACCTGGCAGTATGGAGAGAGGGATCAGTGTTAGTCCAGCAGTCTTTCCCCATGGAGCTGAAACTGCCCTGAGCCATTCCCTAAAGTTGCTTAACCTTGAGTTAGGTGTGAAGACTCCTGCTATAAGATGGGGGAAAAGGAGGTTTTGTTTAGTTTTAATTTTTGAAGCTTTTTGGAGCTTTTTATTTTTTCTCTTTGCAAAGCACCTTCTGCTGGTTTTAGGCACAACAGCTTGTTCAGCCTAAGCTGGACCCACGTTTGGCATTTAGCTTTAGCTAAGTTTCATTTGCAGTTTCCTTCAGAAACAAAAAAACTTGCAGTGAATAATGAAGGGACACTTAGTGGTGTTCTGATTAAGTCTAGATTTTTGTTAAGAAAGCACTTGTCAAGCATTTCTTTTGCCTATTAATTGAAGTTAAAGCTCCTCCACCTTAGCCCCTAGAAGAACAGGTGTTAGCCAAAGCCCACTATATATTTTTGTTGGTGTGTAGGTTGGTGTTGTGTGTGTTTGTGTGTGTGTTAGATGTTTACCAAAAATTTACACAACTTGGGGTGTTCGACATTTTTCTTCCGCAGCAGTTGGCCCATATTAGCTAAGCAGCCATGATCTGGTTTGTATTGCACGGTCTGCCTTTTTTAATTTCTTCTCTAGGGTTTCCTTTCCCCTTCTTATTTCTGTTCTTCTGGTCCAGTGAACACTGCATATAGTACCTACTGTCTTAATGTGCTGGCATGATGCTAGATTTAGGCATGGCAGTAATTGATGACGCATGAGATAATGCTGCAGAGATGGGAATTGGTATTCACTGTTCTCCTGAATACTTCAGTCTTACCTTGGGACACGGGGGTTTGAATTAAAAAGCCAAGCTGAATGGAAATATCATGGGAAATGTGTGTTGGTAGCCTACTGTGTGCTACTCTGGAAATTAGCATTTCAAAATAATTCAAATGCTGCTTACAGACCAGACTGGTTACCTGATTTCCAAAAGTGCTTTCCCAAAGAGAGGAATAGAAGAGGTCAGAGATGACATCTCTGGTGTTCCAGAGGGAATGATGCCTATGGAGGTGTGTAAAGCATGAGCAGGTACCCTGGGCCCACGTGGGCTCACTGTGCAGCTCTCATCATCCACAGGAGTAAATGCTTTGTGCAGTTTGATTAATGCTGAACTGCAGCAGAAAAAATAAATTAAATTATGGCTTTAATGGTTTATTCATGTATGTCTCTCACCATCCAAATGTCAGGACATTTTTAATCTTTACAACTCCTTGGTAGGTACAGTTCAGCCTAATTGAAAGTGGTTGGATGAAGAGGACAGAGAAGTGCTTATTTTGGGAGGAGAAAGAGTTAAAACCTCAAATTGTAATTTAAAATCAAGTTTGTTCCACTTTTGTTTTGTCTGAAATAAGAGAATCATAGAATCACTGAGGTTGGAAAAGCTCTCTAAGCTCACTGAGTCCAGCCAATCCCCTAGCACTGCCCAGGCCACCCCTAACCCATGTCCCCAGATGCCACATCCCCATGGCCTGTGAACCTTTCTGTGGATGGGGACTCCAGCACTTCCCAGGGCCATCCCAGGATTTCAAAGCTGTGGCTGCTGCACAGGGTGGGGTTTTGGCCTCCTGAACAAGTGCACTATCAGAAACAAATTTGGTCCACATGGTCTTTGTGAAAATACATTGTGGATGCCTAAATTCCCCATCAGGGAAGCAGGAGTTACTTTGTTGTGTTTCCTGACACCTGGGGAGGTGATTTTGCTTCCACACTATCAGAGTGTGCTCTTTGAATTGGCAAATTGCACACGTTACCACAAGGAACAGTTTCCTTGGCAGAATTCAGTGGGGCACCTCTCCTGCAAGATATTTCACCAGGAAAGGAGTGTTCATTCTGCTTTTTTGGCTTTTTCCCCTTTCTCTTTTATGCTGTTTGCTCACCCAGAACCAAAATTGAGAGGGAAGAAGGAAAGGCAAATCTATGTTTTAGAACTACCATACATCTGAGTATTTTCAATATTAACAAATTGGGTTTTAATCCCTAACCAGTTCTCTGTTAGCAGTCTGGCCTTTTCCAGGGAATGTGCTCAGAGTCATGAGTGAGCCTGTGCTTCATGGTATAGAAGCAGTTTGGGTGATGAACATCCTGTGTGGCAGATCAAAGCCCTTCCCAGTTAAAACCTCATTCTTCAGAACCAGGAGTGGATGAAGTATATTCTCCTAAATGTGCTCCTTGCAGCTTCCCACATCTCAGTGACAGGAAGGTGCTCCAAAGGCTGCAGGGGTTTGGGGGTGTGGGGAGGGTGTCCTGTGCCATGTCCCTGTGACAGTCCCCGCTGATGTGAGTGACATCCATCTCTGCAGCATTATCTGTTGAGAGGTGCTGACTGTACTGCTACAGCATGCAACTCAAAGGTGGCTGGAAAAATAGGTTTGGGAGTCTACAGATCATTACAATGTTGAAACGTGTCCTCAATTAGCCTACTGGTGGTGTTGTTCCTGTGGAAATGCTGCTGTGTACAGCTTGTTTGGGCCAAAGATGTCTGGACTGAAACATGCAACTCTAACCAGAGTACATTTATGGAAAACAGAGCTGCCAGGAGCTAGGGATGGACGTGGCCTGAATGAGTGCCAGCTGTTTTCCATTACTAAATTGAAGAAAGTACTTCATATCAATGGACTCTTCAGAGCTACAAATACTGATATTTTTTCCCCCCCCACAAGTAATGTTTTCTCTTGTTGTGCTTTGAAAGATGCTGCACTTACACTGGCTGTTCATGTCAGTGCAGTCACTGGTGTCCTTGAAAAATCAGAGCACTTCACCCTTTTTTTCTAAATTCAAGAAGCTGCATGCATTTGTTTTGGGGCATTTTGAGTGCACTGAGTTCAGGTACTTGAACGGGAAGTCACAAATTATTGCAGCTTTAATAGAATCCAGATTTTCTTCACGTTAATTCCTTATCTCTACTTGTTTATTGAGTCTCTTTGCTGTGAATTCCTGGTTTTCCTCATCCCAGCAGTGCAGATGGAGTAGGAGACAGCGAATAGACCCTTAGAGCCCCCAAGGAGCAGCCCTGGCCCCATGAGACAGTGTCAGGGCTCGAGCCACGCCGTCACCGCTGCAGGTTGGAGGCCAGACTGGGAATCACCCACTTACCCTGGAGCTTGTTAGTTTGTCCTTGTCCTGACTAACAAACGTCCTTTCCCCCTCTCTCTGATGCTGCTCGGTGCCACAAGGAGCAGCCCCCGTGTCAGGCTGCAGTGGGTGGTGCTCTGACACCAGGGGCTGTGGCAGCCTGGCCCAGCTGAGCCGGGCTTGTGGCACTGAAATCTGTACAGATCTGTGGACTCCACTAGTTCCAAAGTGTCATTTGATGAGGCTGCTGATTTGACATTTAGCAGCAGCCATATGTGGACAGCGCTATAAATAATGTGCTTCTGGAAGCTGAATGGTGTAGCATTACTATTTGGCTTTTCTCTCTGGTCTTCATTGTGTCATCTGTAGTGAGCTCTAGGTTTTGTTTTGGGAATCTTTTCAACCTCTTGTTTGCATGGGTTCACCCAGTAGCATCCGATCCTTGCTTATAGATTCCTCCATACACAGTCAGCACAGTTTACAATCCACTCAAGAGAGGAATGGTTCCTGCCCATGCTGGGATGAGCAGTGGGACCGTGGGGATCTCATGGAAAACCTGTGCTAGGGAGAACTGATGGTGTGGGTTACATCCCACATCAAACCTTGGCCTTCTTCTGCCTATCTTTTAGTTGTAAGCAATTTTTTTTTTTCTATTGGCCAGGACCTTTATCAGAAATTTGGGCTGGGGATATCCTGCTCAGGAGTCACTGATCCCCATGGAAAGCAAACAGGGCACAGGATGGGGAACTGGGGAGGCCAGTTAGAGCAGGTGGAGCCCTGTCACTCTGGATGAGGGTTTTCCAATCACCTTACCCAGCTCTGTGGAGGCCTGGTGGGCCCAAGGCCTTGCATTTCCTACACCTTTGGAAAAGTTCTGCTTTGTCATTAGAGCAGAGCTCTCCATCAGTGCTGCCCAACTCCAGAGCTGGTGTTGTCCCACCCAGAGCTGCTGAGCCCTTTTCCCTGTGTGGAGCATCCCACAGCCTGTGCCCACATGGTCCAGGAGAGCTCCCCTGCTCACCCAAACACCTTTAGGGAGACTTATTTTGGCTGCCTCAGTTTTTATTGTGGCTGTAACACAAGGAGCTCCCAAATAGCAGAGGAACAAGGTGAGGAGACTCTTGCCAGCCCTCTGGGGAGAAATGAGGGGTGTCTGCCTAGGGCTGTGGTGTTTCTGTGGATCACTGCAGCTCTGTAAGAAAACTGCTGCAGTCTGTTCAAAAGGAGTGACACCTCTTAACATGGGCTGGAAGCTTGCTGTGAAAAGCCCCATCTCTTCTATATGAAAGTAGCTGCACTTCTGCAGAACTTTCACTTAAAAATGCACTTTAAAGAAAGCTGTCAGCTGTTACAACATCTGTTTTCCCATGTCACATTTTGGTCCCAATATCCCTGGCTACTCCCTGGGCTCTGCAGACAGGCTCTCACGTGGGATCAAGCAAGCCTGGCCTTCCATAATTTAGTTTTTAGGGCAGCATTTGCACTGAAGAGCAGTTCTGTCAGTCTGCCTCCATCAGGGGCCTGGCTTAGCCATTGGAAAAGGAGGGAGGAGCTGAACGTGGCCAGAAAGAAGCAAAGTGATGGCCAGGTCCCAACCCAAAAGTTAATTTTAAATTATTAGAGTTATTCTCCTTATTCAGTGCAACAGAAGATGCTCCATTTCAATTGAGTAGGATCTAAAATTAAGGAGTAGTTCCACTGCATAAACAAACAAATTGAAAAGTTTGTGGGGAGACAGCTCCTTCCTGGGAGCTGAGACAGGGCAATGTTCAGGCATAATTCCAATTTATGTCAAACAACTCGGGACCATCCTCTTGAGTGGGTCTGTAAAAGTGGTGCTAATGTGTATAACCTTTCTAAATTTTTCTTTTTCCCTTTAACATTTGTTTCCCCCTTCACTGTCAGTCACAACACACCGCTCTTGAATCTCCCAGCTGGTCTTGACTTGTTGAATTTATTTTATGCTTTCACTCTTCTTTAATAAATACATTACTTGCAAGCAGTGAATTGAAAACAAAGCAAAAGAAAAAAACTACCATTAGTGATTGGACAGTTTCTTACTTTGTGTTACATTTAACTGTTCTTTTGACAGCCCAGTTTTTAAAGCCAGGTTCGTATGGAAATGCTTTCACTCCACTTGCACTGCTTTTGGAATAGCGTTCTGCTTCATCTGTCTTTATTTTAGTGCATTCATAACACACACAGTCAGCACAATGTCTCATCTCCACTTGGCCAAGACTGCTAAGTACTCCTTGTCCTTTGGATTTTTTTTTTTTTTTTTTCTGTTGGAAAACGCAGCCATTTTTGTCAGCAGTGGCTTTAGAGTCAATGATCCTTTGTCAGGGTAGGGCAGTTAGTGCCTCATCCCAAACACATCCCAAGCTGCAGCCCCTCTGTGCCAGGCTGGGGCACTCTGTGGCCTTTGGGGTTGGTGTGCCTGCAGGTAAGTGTTCTGTCTTCCCAACAGACAGCCTTCTCCATGCTGCTTGTGGGGGGGATCCATCCTTAGGTTTTTTGGGGTTGATTTTTGATACTGGTTGGTTTTTTTTTTTTTTTTTGCATTTAACCTTTTATCCCCAGAAGTTTCCTTGTGTCTCCTGGTTTAATTTTTTTTCCCATGTAGCCCTAATTATGTCCTGGGGCAGAGCTGGTAGTGTGGGAAAAATGTGCATTATTCCATGGGAAATACAGGAATAGAAAATGTCTGACTTTACTGGGATATCAGAAAAAAAATCCAAAAATTGTACTTGATTACATCATTTTGAGGAAAAATGTATCCATGCAGCCAATATCTTTGGGAAGGTTGTGCCTTTCAAGCTGATTCACCAAAGCTGTTCAAACCCTGTGGTCATCTTCTTCACCCTGGAGTGACAAAACCTACTCTGGTTTCTGTTGATGGCTGTTAGTTAATTAAAGAAACCTGTAGCATATAGATATCATTATTTTTTAGGATTCTGTGTACCACTCAGAGTTCTGGAGTCACATCCTGTTATAATTCAGGATATTGCTGTGATACCTGGGTTGTGGTTTGCCTGATGATAATTAATAATCAACAAGTCCATATCTGATTTTGATTTTTATTTTTTGTGATTAGAAGGTGAACATGGTCCCAGCCAAGAGCCCTTCTGTGAGGAGCTGGTCACTGCTTGTCACTGGGTGAACTGGTCACTGGGGGCACAGGGAGATGGTTCCAGGGTGCTGTGAGTGCTCTGCTCTTTGTCTGGGGGCAGAAAACACCACAATTTCCACACTGAGCCCTGCTCAGCCCCATTGCCAAAAGCTGACACTTAATTGCTGCGTCAGTACTTTTCCAGTTATTCCAAAATAGCTTTTTTTTAGGAAGATGAGACATTATGCTTATTGTTTCCCCTACATGCACTAATGGTTCCTTGCTGTTAACTTATTGCTAGGCCTGTTTCATTCTAACATCTTAGTATTTTTGTTAGTTTACATGTGAAATGCATCACCCAGTCTGTGCTTGAGCTCATTTTATTTAATTGATTTTATTTTTTTTTTTTTTTTGTTTTACTAACCTCACTGTTTTTTCAGTTTAATATTGGCTGCATGCTAGTTTATATATATATATATACATATATTAAAAAAAACCCAATCAAGTCTAGCCTGGATTTTGCTCTGATTGTGTTTTGGTTTCTAGTGGTGGGGCAGTCTTGCACTTACAACTTACTCAGTATTATAAAAGCCTGACACACAAACAAAATGACTAAACACATTGTAGATTTTCTTTACAAAAAAATCTTAAGTGGTGCTGTCTAGGTGATGGATATGATTGTATAAATAGCTTGATTTTATGCTTTTTACTGTCAATTTTTATTGGTACACTTTATTTTCTCCCACATTGCTTTTTATTTTTATGATTTTTTAATTTCTTTTAAACGTGATGCACAAAAGTTGCCCAGCACACCATCAGAAAGTGGCCGTCCCCAATACCCATCCCCCTGGAAAAATTCTAGCCAGCAATTTTTGACATTTGTCTTTCCCTTTATTGGGCATATATTGCCTTTTCAGTAGCATTTTTTTGCATGCATATATATGTAGAAAAATCTCTTGCTCATCACATGTTTAAATGTCAGCGGGAAGGGAAGAATATATTATTGGAATATTTTTGGTTTGTTTTCTCTGTTCTGTCTGTCAGGATAATATTGGACACCGCTTACTCCAGAAACATGGGTGGAAGCTGGGCCAGGGCTTGGGAAAGTCACTGCAGGGTAAGTCCAGTCCCTTGTGTCTGAACCCTTCAACTCCAGCCTCGGTCTTTAACAAAATTATTTCTGCTTTTTGTTCCTAGATTAGATTTTCTTTCCATTGTTAAAATCCAGACAAATGCACTGTTGAGTTTGGTGTTTGGCAGTTTGCAAGTGGCAGCTGCTGCCTCACTTGGTGCAGGTTAGAGCTGTGTGTGTGGTGGATGTGTGAGAGTCAGTGTGGAGGGAGGAGGATTCACTCTCCACACTGACAGGGAGTGCTGCAGCTTCCAACTGTGCTGATGTTTTGGTGTTAAAGGAATTAAAGACTGGGGGTAGTTGCCATGATCTGTCAGTGCCCACTGGGCTCAGGAGCCTTTAGAAGGCCAGGGAAGGGCCCACTGAAGATGGGAAGTGGTGGCAGATGTTCTCTGGATGGGAGAGGCTCACTCCTGGTTTCCCCACAGGGCTGTCACAGGTTGGACTTAACTCCTGTTCCCAGCAGTTTGTCAGAGATTAGCAAATCTCACTGGGACACCAAAGTGCTGCTTTACCCAGCACACACCAGGCCTTGCTGTCTTGAGCCTAAATTCTTCCTGTGACACTAAACCCCATTTCTGTAGAGACCTGTGGGAGTGTTTGAAGCTCAGGTGTGCCCTGAGCCCTTTGATAACTCACTCATGTTCCCATGCCTGTAGTCTGAAGACCTGGGAGCTTGTGGAATCCATCTTCCATGAGTGAGCCCGTTAGAGATGGGGCTGTCTGTGCTCTGGAGGACTGTGCAGAGGTAACGAGTTCTCCAAACTCTGGGAATGTTTATTAATCCCTCGGACTGAGGCTCTCTAACCTCTCAGGCAGGACTGCCTTGTTGGTTAATGCTTCTGCCTTCCTCTAACATGGTTTTGTTGGAGTTCTCTGGTGGATGCATGGTGCTCTCCAGTCCTCTCATGTCCCTGCTGGGCAAGACCTCAGGTGGACTTGTAGCTGTCACCTCTGGGCCTTTCCTTTGGCATGTGGGATGTGCATCACGGGGTGGGACCTGGTGTGGTCTCTCTTTTGGCTCCCCTGTATTGCTCTGGGTGTCACCAGTGTGGAAACAGAGACTTGAAAGAAGGAAAAGCCTTGTCCCAGCCCTGGGTGGATCCCAAGGCACAGCCCAAGGGCTGCTGCAGGCTCAGATGGGATGGAGGGAACAGGGAATGCAGGACTGGGTCTGGAGTTGGGGTGGTGGTGTCACCATGCCTCATGGGCTGAGCAGGAATTTGCACTTTGAGTCTTGTCCAGATTTGGATGTTCCCACTGTGCCTCTCGCTGTGCTGGAGCTGTTCCAGATCTCTCATGTGTCATTGGAGCTCTGCTGATTGGGGCTGTGTGGAAGCTACAGATCATGGGTGGGCTCTGAGGGCTTTCCTGTGCCTCCTGCATGGCCACAGGAACACAGGAGTGAAAATATCCCACCCAGTTTAACCCAGTTCAGTGCTGAAGCCTTCCTAATGCAGACTTTGCAGCATGTGCAGGAATTTCAGCCCTTTTGGAAGGGAAGTGCCCTGTCCACCTGCCAGCCAACTTCTCCAGAGGTCTGGGCAGGCAGGGAATGAGGAAGGGAGGCTGCTGCTGCTGCTCCAGCTTTTCTCCTCTGAGTTCTCAGCAGACAGAGCCTGTGCCTGTTGCCCGTGGGATTGATGATGATTGTGTTGGGAGTGTTTAATTCATTATCCAGTGACCTTTCTGCATGAATCTTAGATTGGCCCAAAAATCCAAATATAAAATGTCAAGAAGGAAGCATTTGCATCCAAATTTAATCTTATTCTAGGAGTTTGAAGAGTGAAGTCATTTGATGTGCAGTGAGAAGGGAGGAGCAGAACAGAAGTTCTTCCCCTCTTCTGCACTCCTTGTTGAGGAAAGACCAGGAGATGTAAAGAGATGTAGGTGTGTTCCTGTTAAACTCTTCTTGCTTGACACTGCTTGAGCCTAAAATGTTACTCAGCCTATGATGAGGAGATGCAGCAGAAACAGAACCCCCTTCAAGCAGCCTTGAGCTGTGGGTGTAGTGTCTGACCTCCTGCAGAAGGTCCTTACATCAAACTCTCAAAAATTTTGGGTTGCATGTACAGAATTGATACCACATTCAGCTACTTTCTGTGCACTTTAACTTAAAAAGAAGTGGATGAGTTCAGTGTGCTGAGTTTTGTGATGAAGCTTTTAATTCTAGCTGTTCATCTGAGCTGGGGCTCCCTCTTTTGTTCCTTTGAATCCCAGAGTAATGCTGTGTCACATCTGCCAAGCAGAAATGTTTCTTTCCTGTAGTCTTTTGGTGGTGTTGAGCAAGAACCCCACACCTCACTTTACCCTGTGGTGGGTTCCCTCATCCTGACTGCCCACTGCGGGGTGGAATGCAGTGGGGAGAGTGCTGAGCTCTCTTGACCTGCAGCTGCCTGAAATCTGCACTTGCCAATTGCTGCTGGTAGAAATCTGCTGCAAGGTGGCTCATTCTGAGGAGGATTCCAGAGGTGGAGGTGGTTTGTACCCCCTGGGGCAGCTCCTTGTGGTGTCAATCTTGTTACTGGGAGGAGCTGAGCCCTTGGGAAGCACAGAGCCCATGGCCTGAGTGATGTGGCTGTCAGCAGCTGTGTTCTGGCTGAAACATGTGCACCTTTCACTGAATTTGGGATGTGTGCTGAGTGGAGCTGCAGGCAGGGGTGGTGCTGTCAACTCTGACCACGCCAGTGCTGAGTCCTGCTTCAGAGAGATACTCATAAGGAATTCAGCAGAGTCATCCTTCAACTCTTCTCTTTCCCTGATGTTTTCCATCATTTTTTCCCACAAACAACTTGTGTTATATTTGGAAATGGTGCTCGAGCTTGCTAACAGCCAGTGAATATGAAAAAACAGGAGAGGGGGTTGCCAGTTGAGGGATCTTTTTTAATTTGGAAAATATGGCTTAGGGAGCCACTTTTCCATAGAGATAATGTGATGGTTGCACTCTAACAAGTGAGAAAATGGTGATTGTGGCCTCTTTTATCTTTGGGGGAATGCCTGTAGTTGATAATCCAGACTTTTGTGGTCTCCTGAAAAAATGAAACTAGCAAAAGATTGGTTAAAAGCATTGCCTGACCTTCGTGTGAAGTCCTGTGCTAAATGAGCCCAAGGATTGTGAATAAATCAGGAGTTACATAAGTCAGGAGGGGAATGAGAGGGCTGAGGGAAATCTGAATTCAACCACACTCTAATGATTTCTCTTGGAATGAGTATTTCCCATCAAGTTAAAGTAGTATTATGAAAAGCCAGGAGACTGACGTGCAGAAGTGGGATAATTTGAATTGTACATTTGAAAATATTTTTATAGGCTCTTTGCCTTTTCCCTGTCCATTTTTTTAACAAGTCTTGTTTGAAGAAAATAATTGTGCTGAAAACTTCTGGATTTTTTTTTTCCTTATGGACTTATATGTTTAATATGAAGTAATAGTACTCTAGAGGTCCATCTGCAAGACTAAAAGCAGTAGTCTAATCTCATTTAATTAGACCAGGGGAAGCTGAGTAGGTTATCCTGCTGCTTCCTGGGTCATAGCAGGGCCTGGGGAGGGTGGGCAGCTCTGCAGGGAGGGTTTGGAGAGGGCAGGAGGAAGGTTTGGTGTTTACTGGCCTGACTACTCCCCAGAGAGGGGACTCTGAGGAAGGATTGACCAGCTCTGGTGGACAGATCCAGCTCATCCTTAGCTGGTCTGGGTAACAGCTGTAAGTATTCAACACAGATTTACCTCTCCAAGTTCTCTTTTGTGAACATTCTTGCCTGATTGCAGCAGCCTTGACCCTTTAAAAACAGCTCCACCTGTATAGAAGCAGTTACAAGCTCCCCTAAACCACAAACTGTGTCCTGTATGATTAATTTGATGTGTTTAAAGGCATTGATTTACTGCACATTCCCACAACATTCCCAAGACCAAGATTATCCTGATTTTTGTGCTATCTCTGAGAGGTGAATCCCAATGTAGTACTTTGCTATGGCAACAGGAATCACAGGATTTGTCGTGGCAGAGCTGCTCCTCAGTGTCTCAGTTGTGAACCAAACAGCTCAGGTAATGTGGGGGCTCAGTGTAGCTCTGGAATTCCTGGGTTTGCTCCTCAGGGGCTGAGGCAGCTCATTCAGAGCCTGGTTATTGTGGTGAAAATGCTCAGAGTGAAACCAAAAGGAGTTTTGGCTGGCTGCTGGTCTGTGCTGGGACTGGGATTGTCTCCAGTCCTCAGGAAATAGAAGCAGCAGGTTGTTCTGTTTAGGGCAGGGAGCTCCCTTTTGGGACAGGTCCTTGCTGTGGCAGGAACTTGTCCTGTAGCCTTTAGTCCTGAAGAAATGCCTCCTGTCCCCTGCTTCCTCTGCCTATTTAGTAATAACTTCCTTCATGTTTGCTTGTTTTTGGCCAAGTCTTGGCATCATTTCAGTGTAGCTGTTCTGGGAAGGGCTGCTTCCATCTCCCTGGGGAGCAGCTCTGCTGATGAAATGCCATGAGGAGAGGGCAGGGCTGTGCCTGTGTCACTGGCAGTGCCATGCAGAGCTGGGAACCCTTCCTGCATCTTTGTTCCCTTCCACTCAGGCTGAGAGCAGCAAACCTGCACAGACTGTCAGGGCAGTGCTGTTCCTGTTGACCAAAATGTGCCCCACACTGATTGTCTAAATCATTCTGGTGATTCAGGGAGCAGCAGTTAATAAAAAGTGCTTTGGGGTTTTTTTTCCTTTCATGAGTACATCCAGCTAGGGAGAAAAGTCAGGTATAGCAAATTTGTTAGCAAATGCTAAAATCCAGTTCCTCCATTAAGCTGTATTTTTGTTGCATGGTTTTCAATTAAAAGAAAAAAGCACAAGTGGAATTGTGCTCTGACTTGCAAATTCTGTGAGGATAAATAGAGTCAGCACTTTCCCCCTCAGCATCACTATGGTGCAGCTCTTCTTTGGCACATTCCTCCCCAAATCTGTTCAGAAAAGGGAAAACATTCCCTCTTGGTCCAAGGGCTGAGCAGGGTGGAGGAGCAGTGTCTGACAAGTGCTGGAAGCTGCTCAGAGCTGCAGGTGAGGCCCTGATCCCACAGCTCAGGCAGGAAATGTCCTGTGCTGGCAGCCCTGGGGTGATCCCTGGCTGTGGGATGGAGCCAGATCTGAGTCCCCGTTCCAAGGCAGGGCCAGGTGGCTGCAGGTGCTGCCTTAGCTGGATGTTCCTGGGGCTGTGGGGAGCAACAAACACAGCTTTGACCACTCAGGCAACTGAGATCAGTCACAAATGTGATCACTTGGCAGCTGCAGCTTGGAGAAATGAGCTCAGGGTTTGAATTGCAAGGTCTCCAGTCCTGGTGCTGTCACCCGCTCACCAAATGGCTTCAGCTGGGATATTCATGTGCTTTCCATTTGTTGGCTCCTCTGATCTGTGGAGGCAGACTGTGGATGTGTCAGGCCTGTGAACGTTAACAATGAGCATCTGAGGGACTGAGGGGTATCAGATTTCTTTCTGGGTTTTGGAGCTTTGTAATAAATACAGGAAAACACAGGAGAGGCAGATAAAAATGCTTTACAGTGCCTTTATTCATGAGGTATGGGTTGGTTTGGTTGGTTCTTACCCAAGAAATAGCTGTGATCACTCTCTTATCTTCTTCTGTCTTCACATGTCCTCACAGGAACTTAAATCCTGGCAAGGAGGAACATTTCCATGCTTGTGTTTGCAACACAAATCACACCAGTAGTTTTGAGGGTGATGTTTGCATGTGAACTTAGCTTTAGCAACCTGGCTGCTGTGGCTGCTGTCATCATACCCATCTTCACTGCTGTGTTAAAACCCAGAAGACCACAGACTGAGGGTTGGCTCAGTGTCCTTTGGGGGAAGCAGTTCCCCTTTTGTTTGCTTTTGGAGGTGCAAGATCCTCCCCTTGATTACAGGTGGTGAGTTTGTGTTGCTTGAGTGGATGCAGCCAGTGAGATCTGAAATCATTGTGCTCCCAGTGCTGTGTGTTTGCTGTGACAGACAGCCCTCACCTGCCTTGGGACAGGGCCTTCTGGCCCTTTGTGCTGCTGCAGTGGAGGAGCAGTTTTATTAAACTGGGGGAGAGGAGTGTGGGGAAGGGAGAGGCTGTGGCCATGCACAGCCTCCCTCACTCCTCAGTGCAGCCCTGAGTCAGACCAGACCCTTCAGCCCTGTCCACTCACCCAGATGAACACAGACAGCAACTCTTACCTTGAATTCCTGTCCCAAATCAACCAGGAATTGTGTTCTTGCTCCAACACCTTCTGTGTTGCTCTTGAATCCATTGCTCAGCATTTGGGGTAGGGATGTTTTTTGACTCAGACTCCACAATTTTCCTTCCCCTGCAAAAGTTCAAGGAGCTCAGCTTGGTTTTCTGCAAGTGGCACCCTTGGTTTGTGTGTCTGTGAGGTTTTGAGCTCCCATTGGAAGTTTTCCATGTGATTGGGGTGTTTACAACTTGACTTTCTCTCATCGTTTCTCCCCTGCTTAGTAAGGATTAAATTCACAGGGCAGTTTCTGTGCTCTTGGAAAACACTTTCTCCTCTCTGGAACTTCGTGTGCCACCAAGGATGATGGACCTTTGTTTGAATCTCTTGATTGTTTTGACCCCTTCCAGAAATCTGACATAAACAGGATGAGCTCACAAATCTAATTCCCAAAGGGGACTGGGATTGAAGCTTGCCCTTGTTCGTTCATTTGCTTCTTGCAGCAGTTGGAATGAGTTTGGTAACGTGGTGTCACTTTTAGCCAGTGAGGAGCAACCCAGGCTTCTGCACCAGTGAAAATGAGTGGATTTTCTCCCCTCTTGATGTGCTGAATGAGGAGTCTGAATTTTCAACAGGACAGCTCTTGGTTTCTCATGGACTTTTAGTCCCAGTGCTGCCAAGGCCACCACTAACCCCTGTCCCCCGGTGCCACATCTACACAGCTTTTAAATCCCTCCAGGGATGGGGACTCCAGCACTGCCCTGGGCAGCCTCTGCCTAGGCTGGAAAACCAAAACCCCTCCCATGAGGAAATTTCCCCAGTATCCAACCCAGACCTTCCCTGGCACAACTGGAGGCTGTTGCCTCTTGTCCTGTCACTTGTTCCTGGAAGCAGAGCCCAGTCTCACCATACTGTATCAAAACAATCCCAGGAGTGTTGAGTGTTGCAAAGTCCTCATCTTTGAAAATGCAGCTCATTCATGAGCACAGGGACTCCTCCCTATCTCCCTCTTCCCAGACAGTGCAGCTGAAGGTGAGCCCTGTCCCTGTGGATCCATTCCTGCAGGTGTTGGTTGCTGACTCCAGGCCCCTGTTTCCCTTCCAGAGCCTGCAGTGGGGTTTGTACTGACTGAGCAAACCAGCCCTTCTCCACCAGGGCAAGTGGTCATGAAACTGCCCTGCACACAGCTCAGTGACAATCCCTGTCCAGGAGCAGCTAAAAGCCCCTGGAAGGTTGTGTCTTACTGTGGGTTTGCAGCATAAAGACAACAAATAAGGAGAAATCCTCTGTATCCAACAAGATGAGATGCTGTTGTCTGTGTCCTCTGGAGATGCTGAGTTTATGAAATTCTCCTCCAGTGACAAGTGTGATATCAATCAGTCCTTTAGGATTGGATCGTACAAAGCTTGTACCTGGGGGGAATTTCTATGAAGATGTCAACAAAACAAGCAGGATTATGGTGGTTGTGTTACTTCTGTGGTGCATAAGGGACACACTGAAAGAGATTTGGTTGAATTATGTTAACACAGAATTTTGGGGTACTTTGCTTTCATCCTGTTATATCTGAATGTCTCTTTAATGAAGAAATTTACCTGTTGGGATAGGACAAGGAGTAGATGTTATAAATTAAAAAAAGGATCAATTTACATTAGATTTGGGAGGAAACTCTTCCCTGTGAGGGTGGTGGGGCCCTGGCACAGGGTGCTCAGAGCAGCTGTGGCTGCCCCATCCCTGGAAGTGTCAAAGGGAGGGGGGCTTGGAGCAACCTGGGCTAGTGGAAGGTGTCTCTGTTCCATGGAGGAACTGGTTTTTAAGTTCCCTCCCAACCCAGACCATTCTGGGGTTTTGTTGCCATGATGCTGTTTTTGGAGGGAGGAGTTAATCTGAATCTGCAAATCTGAGGAAAACTGTTTTCTGTTTTGACTTGTTAAGAACAGGATAAAACATGGGCTGGTGTTGACAATGCTGCTGTTTCCAGGCAGGCTCAGATGGCAGCTCCAGCTGGGATATTCCCATTCCAGAGGGCAGAGCAGCATCCACACTGTGTCCAGAGCCAGAGCATGGCCCTGAACCCACAGTCCTCCATGTGCAGCATGAACTGTGTCTGATACCAAAGCCCTGAAGGCTTAGGATGATTTTTCTCAAGACTTATTAATGTATAGCACTAGGGGGGAGGTATTTGCTGATATCCAATAACTTTATGCAGTTAAAAAGGAGGGGATCTGGAGAAGCCTGCCTGGCCATGTGCTCCCCTCTCTCTGCCACTGCAGGGCTCTGGGAAGGGGTGGCTGTCAGGGTTTGTTTGGGTCTGAGCAATTTTTCCCAAGCTGGGAGAAAGCTTTTCCCATTTCTTGGGGAGAGGAAAGCAAAACAGGTACAGCTGGTCAGTTTGGGGATCTCATTTCATTTCTGAGCCTGGGGAATCATCACTAACCTAATTCACTTGGAGATTGGGTTTTCTAAGCTGTGACTCTTGTGGGAGCTGTTGATTTTTTCCATCCTGCTGGAGGTTCCTGCTCTGTCCTCTCCACAAGGTTTTCCCTGTGTGTGGAAGTGTTTTATGCAATAATCCTCTCTGCTTTGGGGTCTGCAGCCTGTGCATTGACCAGTCTGTGAAGGAGTTTGTGACCTGCCTCAAAAAGAAAATAATGTTGTGGGCTGCAGGGGGCTGGGACAAGGACACAGCAGGATTTACCCTGGGAATTAGCTGTCTGTGTGGCACTGCTGGCAGCCCTGCTGAGGGGCAGGAAGTGTGGGAATTCTGGGCTTTGGAAGCTTCAAAGTGTGCTGGTGTACAGGAAAGGCTCAGCAGGGACCCCAGACCTGGGAGGCTCCTGATGTCCCAACCACATTTACCTGCTGGGAGAGAGCCCGTTGTCATGGCCAGCAGTGGGATAAACTTTCCTTGAGGAAGTTCTTTCAAAGGAGGAGTCATGAGCTGAACTTTGCAGAGTCCCATTTCCCCTTTGGCTGCTCCCCATGTCCCACCTGGCAGCCAGCAGGCCGGGGGTGGCCCTGGGCCTGTCCCTGTCCCTTCACCATGGTGGCTTTCCTTGGGCAGGGAGCGAGGCCACCCCAGTGCCAGCAGCATGTCCTGCTGCCCCAGCTGGCTCCAGGGACATCATGTGGGGTTGGCACTGCTGCCATAGCTGCGTTACAGGCCTGGACATGCCACTTGTCACCTGGATGTCACACAGGAGGTTCCATTCATAGTGAAATGATGGTTCAGTTTAAACCAGAGGCATCACTTTTCGCATGGAATATTCTCCTCTTAGCTGCAAGCAAAGCTCCTTTTGGCCCAGAGTATTTATTACTTCCTTAAGATCCTGATTTGTTTCCTTTTTAAATTGAACCTGTGCCTCCTCAGAGGGGGGCTGTCACCAGGAGCTCTCCCAACACCCAGCAGGAGCCAGAGCTGCTCCAGTGGCTCCCTGGTTCTGCAGGGCAGAGCACGGTCGTGGGGTGGAGGGGTGAGCAAGAAGCCTCCTGTTATTTTTTGTAACCCATCCTCCCTGCCAAACGGCCTGTTTTCTGCCCCTAATGGTTTCTGCCTAACAAATGGTGTTTCTTTTTTACAGCGTTATGATCCTGGACTTGTTGTGGTGATGGTAAACTTAGCAGTGGTAATTTTTTATTTTCAGACTGAATTACTCCTTTTGTCATCAGTGCACCAATGTTAGGCTTACTTTCTCTGTTGTAGCCATCATCCTTCTGCTTGGTCTTTCATTTTCCTTTCCTTTCCTTTCTTTATGCACACTTGTCTGATCCTTGTTCATTAAAGGGTATTGCTAAGAAGGGATGTTTCTGTTTGTGTTAGAACTGCCAAAATCAGTTTAAACATAAATTTTTAATACTGTCCAAACTTGATTTTTTTTCTCCCCCAACACGATGGGCACTAGCACTTGCTACTGCAATTTCCAAATAGATTTTGAATTAAAAAGAACCAACCCAAAAAACTTTGACTGCCTTAGAAGGCAAAAGTACTGATGCATTGTTTGTATACAGGGGTTTACCAGGGCAATGAGGCTGCATCAAAAGATCTCAATTGCTGGAGAAACAAAACAAAAACGAACCAAAAATACCCAAAACAAAAGCAAAACAAAAAGAAAAAAAAGCTTGAAAAAAATTTGAATAACAAATTGTTGGCACTTGGTGCCAGCCATTCTATTTGGTTTCACCACTTACCAGTAAATCCCTGGCTGAGACGTTATGAAAGTGATATTGCACCTAGGAAGTCATTTTTATAACCTGTCTTTAATTTGGTCCTTTTGCTAAAAATTGCAGTCACTGCTTACTATATTATACCATTGGGCATAAGAGAAGCCTTGTCAAAGATGAGCATTAAATATCCAAAAGGAAAGCTCAATCCAAACCATTTCAGATTAACGTGATCACTACTTTTGGACCTGCTGGATACCTGCCTGTCAAATTCCTGGGCATATCAACAAAACTGTAAAGCAATTAATTAAATGGATTTATTTCGGAATAAAACCACATGTCTGTACTTTAAGGTTCAAAAGCCCCTCTGGGGCTGTGGTTTTGGCAGGAATTATGGCTGATGCTGGCAAAGAGTTCACACCTATCCAGGTTTTCTGAGGCAGTTTTAAAGACTTTAACCTTTTGCACACGTGGATGGCAGTGAAATGTTTCAGCACGACTCCAACCTGTGGATCTTTTAGCCCAAAGGTATAATACCTGTGTATGTGTGTATAACAAAAGAGTTGTTTACACCAAACAAGAGCAATAATAAGGGAAGTAAACATTCTGTTTTTCCACTCAAGGTTTGCACTGGAGAAGGTAAGTACTTTGTCAGTGGGTTACATCACAACCACCAGTGCCAGTTGTGATGTAAAAATCAAAATCATAATAATTTAAAAAAAAAAAAAGCTGTGGTAGTAAAGTGCTTGTCTGCCCCATTTTGCTTTGTTTGGCTGGTTATGAGTGGATTAAAGATATGTTTAAAAAAAAAAATAAATCTCCAGCATAGTTTGATTAGTTCAAAGTCAATTTTCTTCGCAACCAGTCCTTTTCACAGCTTACAGGTGACACGGGGGCCAGAGCACCACTGCAGGCCTGGGGGAGCAGGGACCCACCCCTGCCTAGACTGGGTGGTTGGGTGAGAGAAGTTTGGCTCCTCTGCCATCATCTCCTCGGGAGGGAGGCTTCCACATCCTTTACAGGGAAGTTCTAATCGATTATTCATGAGCTGCAACAGTGGAATGTGATTAGCAGCTTCTTCACTCTTATGGGGAGATGAGGAGCCTGATGTGGAAGCCTTGAGGAAAAGGCTCAAGTCCTGTTATCAGCCCTGCCCCAGGGCTTGTCATGGGGGAACATTAACCACGAGAAGCTTTTACATGAGCAGTTAATATTCAGAAAATGCATTTATCATCCCGGGTGCTACTGGGAGCTGGGCGCAGGGTTGGCTGTAAGCTGTGAGAATGGCTCGTGTTTGGTTCACTGTAGCTTTCTGGTCTCTGCACTCCAAGGCAAGATCTCTAACCACCCAAACCCAATGTGTACACTGAGCTGTGGTGCTGGGCTGCTGCTGACCCTGCTCTGTGTGTTCCTCTTCCAGGGAGGACGGATCCCATCCCTATCGTGGTCAAGTATGATGTCATGGGCATGGGCCGGATGGAGATGGAGGTGAGCTCCCCTCACCCCGGGGCTGCTGGGGGGTGGGTGGGAGGGATGTGGAAAAGTGAGAGTTTGTGCATCTGGGGTAAAGAACAGCTTGCTCTTAAATCAGTGCAGTAAGAAAACACTTGTCTGCAAAATGCATCCTCTCTTTATCCCTTTGAGCCTGAGTTCTGGGGTCTGCATGCTCCCCAAAATCCCCTCCCCAAAGCTGCCATGGGCCTGCCACATCAGGGGGATTAATGACCTGTTTTACACTTGGAGTGACAAAACAGGGAAAGCAAAGTACAACTTGCACAGATTCTGTTCCAGTTGAGGTTGTTAAGTTGTGCTTTCTGGTAGATTTGATAGTGCAATGTATTTATGGGCCAAATTGCATCTCTTGTCTATTTTTTTTTTAAAAACAGCTCGACTACGCCGAGGATGCCACAGAGCGGAGGCGAGTGCTGGAGGTGGAGAAGGAAGACACTGAGGAGCTGAGGCAGAAGTACAAGGTACAGTGAGAGGGGCATCAACATCAGTGTCCATGGGCTGACTGGGAAAAGATCTCTTCTGATGGGGCTGAGTTCTCCTTGTTCTGCTGCAGTGATGGGGTAGAAATTCACTGCTCTTGGGTTTGGTCATTGTGGAAATGATTTGTAGTTTAATACACTGGTTATTCACTTCCTGGCATCAACCTTCCTGTTTGTTTAGCTGCTGGAGAGCCCCTGGACAGCAGCAGGGCTTTCTCCTGTGCTTTGCTCCTGTTCTGGAATGAGCAGGACATTTCCTTCCCCACACCCAGGGCTGCCAGATTTTTGAGTGAGCCTGCCATGTCAGGACAAAACCTGCAGGTGGTAGAGGGGCAGTTACCAGCTGGGAGGGGAGAAGCTCTTGTGTTGTGCTGAGTGAGGAGTGAGCAGTACATTATGATGTTATTGCATAAATCCTGCTTGCCTTGGAAAGGTGGGACATGGCTCCAGCTTGGGGAAATGGATGGGCTGGAGCTCTTTGGAAGAATTGTTCAGGCAGCATTAAAAAACAGGACAAATTCTGTATTTCTGTGGGATTTACAAAACCTGTGGGGTTATTTTGTAAGCCAAGGGCTGATAAAAATGAGCTGTGGTGTTGGGACTGAGCGTGACATGCAGGAGCATTCTTGGATTAGCTGTAACTGGGTTCTCTGTGGAGACATGGTCTCTGCTCATCCTTTAATCCACTCTTCTGCTTCCCAGCCCCTCAGTCCATCAGCTCTTAGGAAAGCCTGCTTGTTCAATTGTCTGGAGATTTGGGGAGTACCAGGGTTGAGGAAGAGCTCAAGACATCCAAATGAAGTGTCAGTCTTGCATAAATTTTAATTATTTGAGAAATAATGGGAAAGTAGTTTCAATGCCATTAAAATTAAACATAACCTCTGCAAATCTAAAATTCCATTTCCCCAGCTGAACAGTTAATTCTTCAGGCAGTTTGTTCAGCTATGAAAATTTATAGCCTCCTCTCCTCTATCTTTTTTTTTTTCCTTGAGACCTTGACATGTTTGCTGTGTGAACTGCAGGTGTTTGGGTACCCAGAGGGGCTGTGGAGTCCCCATCCCTGGGAAGGCTGGTGGGGCTTGGAGCACCCTGGTCTCGTGGGAGGTGTCCCTGCCCATGGTGGGGAGTGGGACTGGGCAGCTTTAAGGTCCCTCTCAGCCAAACCCATTCTGTGATCCTGGAGTTTTTGGGATTTACAATTCTCATTCCAAACTCAGCCCAGCCTGTGTTGCTCTGAGAGTCTTTTCTGTTCCTGCCCTCATCTAGCTCGGGTTTTTCTCAGCAGCTC
Organism: Argya squamiceps; assembly: GCA_037834095.1. NCBI lineage: Eukaryota > Metazoa > Chordata > Aves > Passeriformes > Leiothrichidae > Argya > Argya squamiceps. The sequence goes on from JBBMKD010000101.1 coordinate 4,371,915, forward strand.
TGGAGCAGCCACAGTCTCTCCCAGCTCCAGTGGGTTTTTATTAGCTCAGTTCATCCTTAGCCCCTTGCATTTTGGTATTAATCTGTGCAAAATCTCTGCAGCCGTTACCTTTTGCTGCTCCACAGGAGTCCATTATGTAACTGCTGATGGCCCTGCATCCTGATCAGCCTTCCAGGGAGCCTCAGAGGAACCTCAGATAACTCTGCAGCCAAGAAATGCTTTTTAATTCCCTTCTTTTGTATAGATTCTGATCACTCAAATGGCTGAGTTTCATTGTTTAGCCACAGGATGCTTGCTCAAAAAAACCTACACATGGCACAGGAAGCTTGTCTGGGATTCAGAGGAACTTTAAACCTCCGTGTTCTGTGGAGCTCACGCTGCTCTGTTTTCCTTTCTTGTCTTCCTGGGGACCTGCTTCAGGCTCAAAACTCCAGATTTGTTGATTTTTTTGTTGTTAACAAGGCATCTGGTAATAGATGGAAGCAGGAAGTTGCTTCCTTTTTTATGTAGAGGTGAGCAGTGCTTTAAATTGAACCCAAACATGAACACTTTAGACATTTTTTCCTCTCCCGGGGTGTTGAAATCTTTTAGATAAATTTTGCATCATAAAACACACTCAGTAATTTTATTTTAATGCCATTTTGATGTGGTAACTAGTAGATAAACCACATTGCCTTGAATAAGTTCTGAAATTAAAAGGAAAAACCTTTCAGAGTTTTCTGTCTTAAATGTTTGCTGCCTCCTCTTGCTGAGGAAGGAAGCTTCCCACAGGAAGTTTGTATTGAAGATGGAAAAAAAGATCCTTAAGTGCTTTTTCTCTAATGTTAGGCTGTTTTTTTATGTAATTTCTCTTTATTCCAGTTGAAATGCCTATGGCCCATGGTTGTATGGGGAGCAGCAGTGAGTACAGTGGGCTTTGTGATGCAGCATTTGTAGCTGATTTTGAGTAAAAGCTTCCACCTCCTCAGGGTAAACCTCCCCCAGAGAGCTTGTGAAAAGTGATGATGTTTTATTAATTCTACTGGTGGGGTTGTAATGGATACAGCCTGGCAAGAGGGAGCAGCTGCTTAGCCCTGCGGTTCCTGTGTCCTGGCATCAGGTGTGTCTGGGAGACCCCCAGATGTGCAGCAGCCCTGGGGCAGCTCAGGCTCCTTCCACACCTGGATTTCCAGCCAGTGCAGCCACCTGGGGGCCTGGGATTTCCCCAGTCCCAGAGCTCAGTGCATGTTCAAAACCTGTAGCTAAAGAGGGCAGGATGTGGCTGAGCCACCTCATCTCTGCCTGGAGGTTTGGTTTTCCACCTGTGCAAATGTTCAGTTGTAGAAGTGAAGACTCTCAGCACTCCCAGGCTGTCTCCCTCCCCTGCCCAGTAAATGCAGTGTGGGCCCTGTGCTGAGCCCAGCCTGAGGGACAGTTCTGCTCCTGGGAATATTTCACTGGGGTGGATTGGGCTTGGCAGGCTCTGGAGGATAATTCCCAGCCAGAGCCATGTTCCTCCCACCTGAATTCAGGCAGCCAAACCAAGATCAAGCAGACATCTCTTAGCACTCAAAATGGAGCAGTGTCAGCTCAGCTTTAGAGTTGTAAGGTTCTGTTCCAAAGGCAGGGATGCTCCTAGGTTTGATGCCAGTGTGTCTCTGGGTTACCTTGAGGTTTCAGACTTGTCTGTGGAGCACAGACAATCCAGGAGGCTCCCCTGAGGCAGAGCTGCCTTCCCCCATCAGCACTGCAGGCCTTGTTTTGAGCAGTCTCCTTTTAGTGATGCTTCTGCCATGACCAGGGGATGTTCAGTCCTTGTGGCTTCTTTCCAGTGCAGAATATTCTGTGATTCTGGGTAACAAATGGAGCCAAGGCTGGAAAGTTCTGGAATCCCACCTGTGAACTTGCAAAGGCTGCTCAGCTTAGTAAGGCCAAGTGCTGGGACCTGCATTTGTGTCACAGCAACCCCATGGGGTGTCCCAGGAGGGGGAAAACTGGACAGGACCTGGAGGGGCTGGTCAGCAGTGGCTGGACATGACCCAGGGGTGCCCAGGTGGGCAGGAGGCCAATGGCACCTGGCCTGTCCCCGGTGGGGTGGCCACAGGAGCAGGGCAGTGACTGTCCCCTGAGCTGGCACTGCTGAGGGACCTCAAGTGCTGTGTCCAGTTCTGGGCACCTCATGATGAGGACACTGAGGGGCTGGAACATGCCCAGAGAAGGGAACAGAGCTGGGAAGGGTCTGGAGCCCCAGGAGGGGCTGAGGGAGCTGGGCAAGGGGCTCAGCCTGGAGAAAAGGAGGCTCAGGGGGGACCTTG
>JBBMKD010000101.1:4374253-4401511 GCA_037834095.1 Argya squamiceps
TCTGCTCCCAGGGAACAGGGACAGGAGGAGAGGGAACGGCCTCAGGCTGGGCCAGGGGAGGCTCAGGGGGGACAGCAGCAGGAATTTCCCCATGGAAAGGGAGCTCAGGCCTTGGCAGGGGCTGCCCAGGGAGGTTTGGAGTGCCCATCCCTGGGGGTGTCTGAGGAAGGGCTGGAGGTGGCACTCAGAGCTCTGGGCTGGGGACAAGGTGGAGATCAGGCACAGCTTGGACCCAGTGATCTTGGGGATGTTTTCCATCCTCAGTGATTCTGTAATAAATATAATCAATGTACACTAAGTTTTTATTAAGCACTAAGGGACTAACCCATCACCTTCCAGCCTGTTCTACAGGACACTTAACAGAAGCATTTTGTTGTTAATTTTTCAGGATTATGTTGATAAAGAAAAGGCCATTGCCAAGGCTTTGGAAGACCTCAGAGCAAACTTCTACTGTGAACTCTGTGACAAGCAGTATCAGAAGCACCAAGAGTTTGACAACCACATCAACTCTTATGACCACGCTCACAAGCAGGTAACCAGTTGTAGACAGTTCATCAGTTGGATATTCATTGTGGTGGTCTTGTTTGTGGTTAATACTTGGAGTTTCCCTGGTGTATCTGTTTCCTTACTGGTCCAGGAGTAGGTGTTTTGTGTCTCTGGGTAAGGTTTTTATCCCCATCATTCATTTAAGAACACAAAAGAACCCCAAACCCCACTCCATGGCTGCCATCAAGGAGCCCCAGTTCTGAAAGACCCACGGGCAGGATGTGCTGGGGTTAAACTGAGGAGAGCACACATGGAGGTGCATGACTCCCAGCTTGCTTTTAGCATTAGTACAGCTCTGGGGAGTGAGGATTCCCCACATGTGAGCATTTCACTGTCTGAGTCTGTGTTCTGTGGAGTTACTGAAAACAGACCAGGAAATAATGAGCTGTGTCAAAGGAATCCTAAGAAAGGAGCACTTCCCAAATTCTGTAATTCTCAGGAGAAAGTGGGTTCAGAGTCTGTGTGGAGCTGGCTTTTTTCCCAAAGTAGGGGTGTACTGTAGTGTCTTCATGCTGCACAGTAAGTAATGGAAGTTCTTGTGTTAGCCTGATCTGTTTGACCATTTAAGCTGCTAAATGAGATGTAACTGCACAGCAGATAGCAGTGTGGGGCTCCTCCAGGGCTGGAAAGGGCTCAGAGGAGGGATTTGATGTTCCTAGTCATAAATTCTAACAACACAATCATCAGACTGCTGGTAACTCGAGGAGGATGTGCTGTAGAGCTGCAAAACAGCAGTGAAAACAGCTTAAAAACAAGAATGTGGCTTTAGAGTGTGATTTTTATGTGTGTGTATTAAGTGTAGGATATGACAGAGAATCTGCTTTGAACTAAGGGAGTCTTGTCAGGAATTCTCATGGCAGGGCTGTTGGGCTCTGTAAAAACTGTGGTTTGGAGAATCAAGAGCAGAAATTCATTTATTCCTTTGGTTATTGGGCCGAGGGGTGGTTTTGGCTGAGCAGAGCTGTGACACCTGAGAGCAGAGAACTTCCTTGGAAAGTCTCCATCAGTTTGGCTGAAACCTGAGTGCAGTGACCTGCATTTATCTGGGAGGTGGCAGGACCTGTTTGTGTCACATTCTTGGTGTGCTGCTGCTGTGGGATTCCATGAGCTGCTCCAGCCCTCGCTGAGTGACGGGAGCCTGGCCAGGCTCAGAGCTCTTCCAGCAGCTGGAGACGCTGTGGAGGAGGAAACCAACCTGTGGAAAACAATAAAAGGAGTCATCAGCAGGAGTGGCCTGAGAGAAAAATGTCTTGTGCACCCACAGGGTGGGGTCATCTCATCAGGAGAAAGAATTTGGAGGTTGCTTGGTACAGCTGATTATATTGAGAGGAATTACGTTCTTGGATAATTCCATCCATTGCAGTCACTTCAGGCAGGCTTTGGAGGAAATGAGCCTCCAAACTCTGGCTGCATCACCCAGCATTAATTTCTAGTTACAGAGGGATTTAAACAAAGAAGCAATCATGCTTTGCTTAGGGAAAAAATTGCTTGTGCAGCTTTGTCGGGCTGCAATGTGTGTGACCCCACTGGGTCAGCATTCAGGGAGTGAACTTGAAACCCCCGAGACAGAATGACAGTGAATTTGCATAAGTAACATCATCTCACTGCTGCTCCCTCCTGCTCCAGGAAGGCTCATTTCCAGCAGTCCAGTCTAAATTTTAAAACAGTTAAAAAAAAAAAAAGCTGTGCTTTTGATATGTTGCATGTTGGTGTTTTATAGTTTGTCTCTTTAGACAAGAAGGTGAGGTGGCAGAAAGGTGAGCCTGAAGTTTTTGAGGAAAAACATGAACTTTTCCTAAAAGTAGCCCATGAGTTGGCTTTCTTGGAAAGAAAGGCCATTGCAGTATCTTAGTTACAGCAGCCCAGCTTGGTGTACATCATCTGTGAGATTTTGTTGCCCCAGTGGTAATTTTTTAGGCAACAGAGCTCGTTTTTGCCTTTTTCTTGGCTCAGTTTCCACAGCATTTTTGCTTTTAAGTATTTTTAGTTCCACATCCCCCTGACGTCGGAGTGTTTGGTTATCCCTCTGTGGCTCAGCAAGCATTAGGCTGTCCCTGTAAATAGATGTTCCATCCTCAGATCCCTTTCCACTCCCGAGTTATAAAGACACTGTCTTGTATTCCAGGAAGGAACTCGGGATTATTGCCCACCAGGGATGATAGGTAAGTGTATTGATCCCAACCGGATGAATTTTGGACCCACCAAAATTGTGTCAACACCAAACAATTAAAGGGGAGGTTTATTCTCTTTATTTCCTGCCTGTCCTGGTTTCATAAACCATTTGGCTACATCTGAATCAACCTCAACACCAAGTTTCTCCAAAAGGCAGCAATTCCTTACCTGGGAAAAGATCCTAGCATTTATTCTCCCAAACCACTGGCATTTTTTAGCCCTTGTGTTGGAGGTGTGCAGTGTTGTTCTGGAGCTGTTGTTAATTAGGATGGTACTTGAGATGAGAAGTGCAGCTGTTTGAAGGAGCAGTCACCCTCTGTCAGCACGTGGCCTGTCCCTCTCAGGGGACTGAAGGCAGCTGGAGTGGGTGCAGATGGCCCTGCAGGAGGGACAATAAGCTCAGTTCTCTCACACACCCTTCAGTGAGCAGCTGGAAAAGGCTGCATCTCATAACTTCTTGTACAGCTGCTGATGTCTTTAATGGTGGGGCTTTTTAGCTGTAGATTTTGATCTTGAAGGCCTGGTAGGTTATGAAGGGCCCCCACTCCTCATGGTGCCCAACCCTGACAGTCAACAGAGTAATAATTAACAATAATCAAAAGACAAAAGGTGGCAGTTGTAGAAAGAAAGCTTCTCCAGCTAAGCAGGAGCTTGGGTGGGGAAGATGGACCCCGTGTATATCCCTGGAAGTGTTCAGGGCCAGGCTAGACAGGACTTGGAGCAGCCTGGGATAGTGCAGGGTGTCCCTGCCTGTGGCACGGGGTGGAACAAGGTAATCTTTAGGATCTTTTCTAAGCCAAACCAGTCTGTGATTGTGTGATCTTTGTTCTGCTTTACTGCAGATCCACAATGTCCTGATCCTTGGCAGCTCCCACAGTCCTAGAACACTCTGGACCCAGTGGGAATGTGTCCTTAAGGCATTACACCTGTGAGGGCTCCTTATTTGCTTTGGGGTTTTGGCATTAAGATAAAGGCCTCATGTTAGATTTGTGTGAAGATGAGTGCAAGGCCCTTACCTGGGTTGTGCCCAGTCTGTGTGTTCCTATCCGATAAACCTGGATGTGCAGGGCCCAGCACCTGGAGCAGCCTGCAGGAGTTATGGTTGGAATTTCCTTGTGTGTGACTTATGTAGCATTTACAGTCAGCTTGTACTCTGTGGGGTTTTAGCAATCCAAGAACTTGGAGAATCTCCCACCATCACCTCGTTCTGCTTGTGTGCCTGCTGAGGGCTCGAGCTGTTGACTGAGTCACTGACCCAACAGAATCAAAACATTCCCCTTCTGCATTCCTTGTGAAAAACAAACGTGTTCCTGAGTGAACCTGTGCCAGGTTCCCTGGGAGAACACAAACCAGCATTGAAATGCAGGCTTTTATGTAGCTGTTTTTTTCTTCCCCTGAGTGTGTGGTGTTTTGGAGGTGTAGGTGATTAATTCTGCCTAGATTCTCTTTGTAAAGGACAAAGGGAGTGTATTCCGTAAAGAAGTTCTTTGGGAAAGAGGGTGGAACTCAGAACTGGAAGTATAGATGTGCAGTTCTCTTTGTGCCCTAATTAGCTGCATCTTTGCCTCTCATGCCAAGGGGGAGGGGTCTGTTCAAGCACAATAAAATCACCAAGACAGTCACTGCTGGGGATGAGGAATACTCTGAATGCAAACTCTGAGCTTTGTGTTTTGGGGAAACTTGGGATTTCCAAAACCTTGGACCTCCAGTGAAGAAGACTTAGGAGGGAATCTGAGGTACTTGGTGTTACATGGGAGGTTGTTCTGCTCCAGAAATGCTTTGCCCTCAGAAAATCCACCAGTTAACAATAAAGGGGCTACAAGAGAACTGGAGAGGGACTTTGAACAAGAGCATGGAGTGATAAAACAAGGGGGAATGGATTTAACTGGAAAGGGAGTAGGTTTGGATTAGGGATGATGAGGAAATTGTCCCCATTGAGGATGGGCAGGCCCTGGCACAGGGTGCCCAGAGCAGCTGTGGCTGCCCCTGGATCCCTGGGAGTGTCCAAGGCCAGGTTGGATGGGGCTTAGAGCCCCCTGGGATAGTGGAAGGTGTCCCTGCCCATGGCAGGGAGTGGGACTGGGTGAGCTTTAAGATCCCTTCCAACCCAACCCATTCTATATTTTTCTTAACCCAGCTAAGAAAAATACTGATTCCTTCCAGGGAGGAGGTTAAGATGAAATAAAACTGCATTTGCAGGCTATTTCCCCTCTGTTCTTTTCACTTCGTTTATAAGTGTGCAAAGAATGTTGATGACCAAAGATAAGCCAGGCTTGTGTTCTCACTTCAATAAAATGATCAAGGTTGCCATTCTTTGAGCTGGTGTTTAATGGTGTCGTTCACTCCCAGAAGCTTTTGGGCAAAGAATTGAACAGACATCAAAAGTTCAGAAAGGCAGAAATCTGCTGGCACAGAATGAAAAGTACATTATTATTATTATTATTTTATTTAATGTGGGGCTGGCAGAGAGACATGAGAACAATGGCAAGGGAGGAGGGGGCTCTGATGTCATGGGAGCTGCCTCCTGCCTCGAGCCTCAGGTGTTTCTGCTCTGACCCATCTCAATGTGAGGTTTGGCATGAAAGTCTCATCTTCAGGTCTGGTGACAGTGCTTTTGTCTTGTGAGAACAACAGGGGCTCTTTCTGCTCTGCACTTTTAGGCAAAGAATGTCTCAGTGGGCCTCAGTTCAGTGATGCTGTGTGGCTTTGTCACCTTAAACAGAGAAAATCCATGTGCTGCTGGTGCTGAGCCTGTAAAGCTCTGCACCCCAGCTGGGTACTGGGGAGGTCTTACCTGGTACCATCAGCAAAATCTGGGCTGTGCTGAGTTTTTTCATGGCCCTGAGGCTGCCAGAGCTCCAGGACAATGCTGCCAGGGGTGCACAGGGTGGGATTGCTGGGAGGGTTGGACTGATGATCCTTGGGGGTTTCCTCCTACTTAGGGCATCCTGTGATGATCCAGTGGTTTTCCTGTTGGAGCAGTTCCTGACTGCTGCTCACCCCCCTGGATTTCCCCCCTTTGCTGTGCCTGGGATGGGCTCTCAGGAGCTTTTCATTAGTGCTGTAGTGCAGCTGCCTTAAGCTGATTTGTGAGAATTGGAAGGTACTGGTGGTGTTTGCCAGTTTGGCCTCCTGAGCCACGCAGGGATTGGGAGATAATCCAGCACTGTGGCCTCTTTGTGCTGCAGATTTGATACCAAACCTGCTCTTCAGGAGCTCCATTTGCACTCCTGTGGAAATGTGGAGGCAAGTTTGGAATTTTGTTAGAAACAAGGCTGGAAACTTAAAATACAATTCTTTGTTCCAAAGCTGAGGGGGGTGGCAGCTATTAATAAACCCCAGGAAGGCTGGAGGTAGTGAACTACTGCCTACAGCATGTGGAAATCTGGAGAAATTTTATGTAAGTGCTGGTGATTTGTGTCACTGCTGGTCACTGCAGTGTGGCCCTTCTGACAGCTGAAGTAATAAACCAGCAGAATATTCCTTGGCTTTGTGGTCCCCATGATCCTGCAGTTTGAAAGGATATTGCTGATTAGACAAACTGCTGCTTCCTCAGAAAACATGCTGCCAATGGAGAAAAAAATGCCCCTTAATTTTGAAATCCTGTAGCAGCATGAAGCATGTGTTTGATTTAATACAGGTGTGGTGGCTCTAATCCTGTTGAAAAAGTCATTGTCTGGCTAAGCACAATAGGAAGACTTAAAAAGAGAGGATTCACCCCAAAAGTACAATTCCCAGGATTCCTTGTGGAGGGGAGAAGCTCCCTGAGGGTGGTTGAGTGACTTTGTTAAATCCTTGTCAGAATTTCTCTGTGGTGCTGGGGAAGGGGCAGTACCATCCTCCTCCAGCCTCCCACACACATGGTGTGGTCCAAAAAGTCATTTAGAGGTTTTTGGGGGATTAGAATAACACTCTCCTCAGGATTAGATGGAAATTTCTTTAGTGTAAGCTGAGCTTAAATATCTGTTCAGTTCAAATGATTTCCAGAGCAGGCTGAGACCTGGCAGTGTGTGAGCAGCATTTCAGTGCTCCATGTGCTCCCTTCACCCAGTGAAATTGTACTTCAGCCTTTGGATTGCTCCTTCCCAGCCAGGACTGGGGAGCAGGGTGGCCATGGCTGTATGGAACTGGTTATCCAGTCTTTGAGGGGATCAATCACTGGATTCAGTGACATATTTGAAACAGTAAGTGAGGGGAGAGTTACAGGTTATTTTGAAAAGTTCTGGGTATTTTTCATTCCTGCAGCAGGTTGTTTTTACAGATGAGCAGTGTGGGCTCCTGTTTCCCCCCTTTTCCCTCCCTCTGGATGCATTTAGGGAAGATAATGCAGTCCAGCCAGGTCTCTTGCATTCCTGTTGCCATTTCTGATGATAAGTATATTGGTTTAGATCAGTCTAAGAAGCTGAGCTGTGTTCTGTACTGTATTTTACATTTCCAAGGAGCTGCCATGGTGCATTTGTGAGCTTTTCTATCCTGTACTTCCCCAGAAAGATTCTTTTTCCTCCTGACTCCTGTGTGACAAAAAGAAACTCAGCCTTGAGATCTCTTGGTCCTTTGGAAACCAGACTAACTCTTCCCCAGTTTTGGAAGTTTTTGGGGGAAGAATTTCCCCAGATTCTCAGCAGTCTTGACACCAGGACCAGTGGTTTGTCAGCCTAAAGGCCCAGGTTTGGGTGCAACTGGGAGCTGTTGTGGTGCATATTCTGGAGTTGTGGTGCATATTCTGGAGTTACAGTGCTTTAGGGTAGTTCCTTTGCGTCACACCTGTAAGTTTTAAGTGTTGAGAGTAGGAGGTTTGGGGGAGCAGAGACACACAAAGATCAGCATTTAATAGTGGGCATTTAATTCTGTCTGCATTCAAATTGCCATGTGATGGAGGCAGGAGAGCCTGGGGGCAGCTGCATCATTCCCGACATCTCTGAGCCCAGTTGGTGTCCTGGGGCATGATCAGGACCATGCTGGGGGCCCAGGGGGCTCTGAGTGCACCATTGCACCTTCCTCCTGAGAGGAAAAGGTCACAGTTCATGTCTGGTGTAAATAGCTGGGTCATACTTTTTTCCAAATGGGTGAGTGATCTCCAGACTTGGCATCAGCCCCCATGAAATAGTTTTGTCAGCTGTTGGTGGCTGTAACTTCCCAGAGCATTTCAGACACACTTTCGAAATCAGCATGAAAAAGCTGATAGCATTGCTCAGTCCATCTGGTTTTTTTTTCCTTCCTCTTGGAAAAAAAATTACTCTTCAGCATTTAACATACACCACAAAACCCTTGAGCCCTTTACTTGTCCTGGTGAAAGTAGTTCTGCTGTTCCAGGTGGGATCATTGCTGTGTCCGTGCGTGTCCGTGTGTCCGTCCCCCTGCTCCAGACCCTGCCTCGGTCCCGTGGCTCCACTGGCCCCAGTCCTGCTCTGTAGAATAGCTGGCACACTCCCCCACAGCTCTCTAGTAATGCTTGCTTGGGTTTTTTTTTCCTCTCTTCCACTCTTGTTTTATTTTTACTTTCTTTTTTTTCTTTGTGATGTGACGTTTTCAGCTGATGTATTGAAAGCAAACCCTTCTAATTTGGGAGTCCAGATCACAAGAGTGAGTTTCTTTCTACTGGTGTCTGTAGTTGTATCTTTTTTGTGTGTCCTCCCCTCTGATTTTGGTAACAATCAACCACATTTAGTAAATACAATTAGGTAAGAGAATCCTCTGTCTTGTCCAATCTCTCCCCTTTTCACAAAGCAATGTTCTCTTTACATTGGGCCAGCGTAATTCCTCTAATTTGAGCTTTGGGTTGGTTTCCAGATCCACTGTTTCTGTGTGTGGCAGTCTGACTGTGCTCCAGGAAAGAGGCAGAGTCAGCCAGCCAGAAGTATTTAGAATTCACCAGTGATTTGTACATCCTGTACAAGAATTGTTCCGAAGTGACTCCTGCTCTGAGTCCCGTTAGTCTCCCAGGCCCTGCATGAAATGCCTGGAAAAACATGAAACTTCTTCCAAAAGCTGAGTACAGGATGCGTTCTGGAGCTGGGCCCTTTGAAAGGGTTTTGAATTGTGCACTGAAAAAGAACAATGAGTCCCTTTAGGATGGTAGAGGTCTGTCTTTGTTGCTTTCTGTTACTTAAACTTCTGTAGAGCACTCTAAAAAAATGTTTTTGAATATCCACAACACATATATATATGTATGTATTCCAAGGAAAAGCAGCAGCCTCTTCTCCTAGTGCTCTGAGACAAGGACTTTCCAAAATGTTCAGAAGTCTTGGATGTTTATTTGCTGTTAGAATTGGCTACCTAGACTTCCTCAGTGATGTTAGGATGTTTGAAATTCCTTGGGATTGGGTTTGCTCTCGTGTTATAACATTTCTGGGGAACTTGGTGCTTCTGCCCCCCAAAGTATTCAACCCCAAGAGACCCTCCTGCCTTTAGAGCAGTTTGTTTCTTGACCCTCTCAGAACTACTGTCAGGGAAACAAGTAACTGGTTGTGGTGTATGTTGTATTCTGGATTTGCTTACAAAATCATTTGCATGGGATTTTTGGCTCCTTCTCCAATGTAATGGTACATTGCTTTTGTCAGATGTCATTCCTGGGTAACTCTGGCACCAGCTAATCCTTCCTGTCCTTTGGCCCATGCTCTTGACTCGTGTCATGCACTGTTTGTCAAGTACATCTGCACCCTGCAAGAGCAGCAGAGTAAACAATCCTTCTTTTCCCTTTTTCTTTCCAGAATTTGCTTGTTGCTTTGAAATCAGCTTTGTTGTCCATGCTAAAGAAAACCAGTAGTGTTGATTGGAAGGGGGTATACACAGAACTTGAAGTCATAGCCAAAAGTGACCACCAGTTGTCTTTCCCTTCAGCTGCTGGGAGGATGGCAGTGTGCTCCATGGGGTTTGTTGAGCTAAGATGCTGTTGCTCCATCCTGGCTCAATGAATATCCCTGGGGAGGGGCTTGACATCGCAATTTCCAGTGCTACAGCAAAGAGCTGCTCTTGGATAAACCACAAACACCTTTGATCTGATTCATCCCTGCTTTCTTTTGCCTCAGAGGTTGAAAGATCTCAAGCAAAGGGAATTTGCTCGCAATGTCTCGTCGAGATCCCGGAAGGATGAGAGGAAGCAGGAGAGGGCCCTGCGGCGCCTGCACGAGCTGGCTGAGCAGAGGAGGCAGCCTGACTGGTGAGTCTGGGTGGTCCCCTGGAGCCTGGGGGCTGCAGTCCTGGGCTGGGCTGGCATTCCTGCTCTAGGATACTGCACGGGCTTTGAGGGCAAAGCTTCACACTGTGTTTGGGGCTCATGTGGTTTTAGAAGGAGTTCACTGAACTGATCATGCAGAGTATCCCCAGATTGCTTTATCCAGCAATAGGTGTTTTCTTCAGTAATTTAATATCATTAAAAACTTTGAGTGTCTGTATAATGGTATTTTAATGCATGTGTCTGGGTGCAAGAGGACTTGAACTGTGTAAGATTGTCTGTGCTGAGGGATGGATCCTCCTGCAGAGGGACAGGGACACCAGTCAGCTGTGTTTTCTCTCTCCCCTGTTCCAGTGCTCCTGGAAGTGGGCCCATGTTCAGGACCACCACGGTGGCTGTGGATGAGGAGGGTGGAGACGACGATGATTCCGCAGCCAACAGTGGCTCCTTCATCCAGACGAGCTCTGGGCAGGCCACAGAGATGACCACGGACAGAGGCTTCCTGAACACTGGACAGGGCACTGTGATGCCAGGCCAGACGCCTGGCCAGGGGGCACAGGGCATCAGCTTTGGCATTAAGAGCTCTCCAGGAGCTCCTCTGCAGAAGATCGGGGTGTCCTTTTCCTTCGCCAAGAAGACCCCAGTGAAGCTGGAGACCATCGCTTCTGTTTTCAAGGACCACGTGGATGAGTCCAATTCTGCAGACGGGGCAAAAGGTGATGAGAAGGGGTCCTCAGAGGGTGGCAGCCTGCACAAGTCTGGGGAGGGTGAAGGCACCAATAATTCTGATGGCAAGGCAGAGGATGATGACCAGCATGACAAGGACAGCGGGGCTCTGGCCAGCACCTTATCCAAACTGAAGAAGATGAGGCGAGAAGATGGACCAACAGCTGTGGAACCAGAATATTACCACTACATCCCCCCGGCCCACTGTAAAGTAAAGCCCAACTTTCAATTCCTGCTTTTCATGAAGGCTACTGAGCAAACAGAAGCGGAAAATGTGAACAAAAAAAACGCGCACGAAGTGAAAAAGGGGAGTTCCCCCAAGCCCAAACCCAGCAAGCACACAGAAAAGGCTGCTGAGAGCACAGCACAGCAGAAGGAGCAGAGTACTACTGAAAGTGCAGCTCAGCAGGGCAAAACAGAACGAAAAGACATCCCAGAGAATGAAAATACACAGGAGAGCAAGCACCTTCCAGAGGGCAATCCCCCTGAGCCAGACACTGCTCCTCCTCCTGCCTCAGGCTGCAGAGATGGCTCTGAGGGACCAAAGCACCCCACGGGACCTTTTTTTCCTGTTCTGAGTAAGGACGAGAGCACGACACTGCAGTGGCCTTCAGAGCTGCTCATCTTCACCAAAGCTGAGCCCTCTGTGTCCTACAGCTGCAACCCCCTGTACTTTGACTTCAAGCTCTCCCGTAACAAGGATGCAAAAGGGAAAGGGGCAGAGAAATCTAAGGATCCAGGGGGGCTTTGTAAAGACAACGCTCAGAGCACAGAACCTGGGGAGGTGAGCAAAGCCAAGGAGGCTGAAAGTGTAGGGAACAGTTCTGCTCAAAAAATGGAAAACAAACCCCAGAGCAAGCAGGAGTCTGGTCTGGGAAACGTTGGTAAGGGAGAGGGGGAAGACAGCAGTAAGAGTGTAACGGGTAAGAGTAAATCTGGAAGGTCTCATAAACACAAAAAGAAAAAGAAGCACAAAAAGTCCAGCAGACACAAACGCAAACACAAGGAGGAAGCTGAGGAGAAGGCCCGGAAAGCTGAGCCGGGGGAAGAGAAACCCAAGAAACGGAAAAGGCACAGGCACAAAAAAGGTAAATCCTCCCTTTCAACCGAGTCAGACCGGGCACTGAAACCTGAACTGGCTGAAGACTGCGGCCATTTCCAGAAGAAAAAGCGATGCTCCCAGGAGTCCCAGAGGAAATCCCTGTCTGCTGAGGAGGGAAGCAGCGGTAAAAAGGAGGACGGGGGTAACTCCTGCCAAGAGCACGGCAGCAAAAGACACAAGGCTGACCTGCAACAGGTGCCTGGCGCGAGGAGGCGCTGCCCGGGGCTGTCCCAGGCCAGGAGCAGCCGCCGGAGCCGGCAGAGCAGCGGCGACTACGACAGCGACGAGGGCTCCCCGGGCAAGCACTGCCGCCAGAAGTCCCCGTCGCAGTACAGCGACGACTACGACTCGGGCAGCGAGCACTCCCGCAGCCGCTCCCGCTCGGGCCGCAGGCACTCCTCACACAGGTCCTACTCCACCAGCTCGGACGCGTCCTCGGGGCACAGCCGCTACAGCCGCCACAGGAGCTACTCGGACGACAGCTACAGCGACTACAGCGACCGCTCCCGCTGCCACTCCAAGCGCTCCCAGGACTCGGAGGACGACTCCGACTACAACAGCTCAAACCACCGCTCGAAGCGGCGCAAATACTCCTCGTCGGAAGATGACTACAGCTCGAGCAGGAGCAGATCCAGGAGTCGGAGCAGGAGCCGAACCCACCCTCGAGGCAGGTCAAGATCCAGGAGCCGGGGCAGGAGCCGCAGCAGCAGCTGCAGCCGCAGTCGGAGCAAGAGGAGGAGCCGCAGTGTGACGGGCCGCAGCTGGAAGCGCAGCCGCAGCTACAGCCGGGACCGCAGCCGCAGCACCCGCAGCCACTCGCAGAGGTCCCTGTCACGGAAGGGCTCACGGGGCCACGAGAGCCCGGAGGAGCGAAGGTCTGGCAGGAGGGACTTCATCAGGTCCAAGATCTATCGCTCCCAGTCTCCTCACTATTTCCGGACAGGCCGAGCTGAGGGGTCGCTGCTGAAGAAGGAGGATGGCAAAGGAGAGGATCTGAAAGGATCTGGATCCCTGTCCCAGAACAGCAGCAGCTCTGGCACGGGACAGGCCTCAGAAGGGGACTGCAGTCCTGAGGAGAGGAACTCTGTCACTGCAAAGCTGCTCCTGGAAAAGGTGCAGTCCAGGAAGGTTGAGAAGAAGCCCTGTGTTGCTGATGAGATGCTGTCAGGGGCAAACAAGGTGGGCATAAAGCTCAAAGATCCTCCCCAGGGCTACTTTGGCCCCAAACTGCCTCCTTCCTTAGGCAACAAACCGGTTCTGCCCTTAATTGGGAAGTTGCCAACCATTCGGAAACCAAACTCCAAAAGATACGAGGAGTCTGGCTTGGAGAGGGGTGAGGAGCAGGAGCTGTCAGATGCTGAGGATGGTTCCCAAGGCATGGAGGAGGGTCAGCTGGCCGGCCAGTCTCTCCTGGAAGATGTGGTGATGGTAATTCAGGACAAACCTCTGGATGAGCAGAAACGTGACGAAGCCTCCGTGGAGATGCAGTCCCTTCCCCTGGATGCGCCGGCACTCCCTGAGTGCTTTGGCTCCAGAGATCTGGTCATGCCACACAACTTCCTCTCAGATCCAAGCGATGGTGATGGGCTGGAGCCTTTGGATGGGAGCAACCAGCCAGTCCCAGTGGAAACCAGTATGATGCCCTTAGTTCCAGATGTTGAGCACTTTCCTGGCTATGTGCCTCAGAGCGGGGAGCCGAGCATAGAAGGGGATCGGGAGGGGGGAGAAGATTCCTCTCTAGCCCCGCTGGAGAGCCAGCCCATCACCTTCACCCCCGAGGAGATGGAGAAGTACAGCAAGCTGCAGCAGGCCGCCCAGCAGCACATCCAGCAGCAGCTGCTGGCCAAGCAAGTCAAGGCCTTCCCCGCCTCGGCCGCCCTTGCGCCGGCCGCGCCCGCGCTCCAGCCCATCCACATCCAGCAGCCGGCGGCGGCGTCGGCCACGTCCATCACCACGGTGCAGCACGCCACCCTGCAGCACCACGCCGCCGCCGCCGCCGCTGCCATTGGCATCCACCCCCACCCGCACCCCCAGCCCCTCGCTCAGGTCCACCACATCCCCCAGCCCCACCTGACGCCCATTTCCTTGTCCCACCTGACCCACTCCATTATTCCGGGGCACCCCGCCACCTTCCTGGCCAGCCACCCCATCCACATCATTCCAGCGTCCGCCATCCACCCGGGCCCCTTCACCTTCCACCCTGTCCCTCACGCTCTCTACCCGACCCTCCTGGCTCCGAGGCCCGCAGCTGCTGCTGCAGCCACGGCCCTGCACCTCCACCCCCTGCTGCACCCCATTTTCTCAGGACAGGATTTGCAGCATCCACCCAGCCACGGCACATGAAGGACAAAATGAAGGAACCTTGGAGGAAGGAGAATATTTGGCGTTTCAGGAAGGGGTTGGAGTCGAGCCAGCGGGCAGGTGAGGCCTGAGCATTTCCTTTCACTCTTGAGCAGCCAAAGAAGCCTGAGGCTCGAGGGCTGGGCTGTTGGCTGTATCCCAGGGAGGTCTCCTCCGACTCCTCCGTGCACGCAGCAGCGCCGCTCCGGAAGAACCATTTCACCTTTAGAACAGCGGGACACTTGGAAAGGCTTTTTTTCCCCCCTGGATTCTCACACTTGGTCATCTTCCTTCTGCCACCTTGTATATGATAAATGAGGTTTCATACACACTAATAGGATCTCTAAAAATCCTTTTAATGAGGTCATTTAATTAAAACAGCATGATTGAATCCGGCTTGTAATCGGCGATGGAACATCGGGAGCTGTCGGCTGTGGGGGCACTGGAGGCCTCGGTTTTCAGGCATTGCAGGAGGTTCCTTGGCCTCTGTCACTGCACACGTGGGTTTTTCTTGGTGTGAGCAGCAAAGGTGGAAGTAAGATCTTACTGTAAAGAGGAGGAGGAGCTCTGTGTGTGTGCCCAGAGCTCCTGTCCTTCTCCATCCTGCATCTGCGCGCTGGGACCACGCCTGGATATCCCAGACTGGAGAGAGGTTCTCGGGTCAGGGGTTGGGATTCCAGCCTGGGCTTTGACCACTCTTCTCCTGAAAGGGGGGAAAAAAATCACTCCGAGTTCCATCTTCTGTGGTGTTGGGCAAGAGGCACTGGGATGGGAGAGAGAAGGAAAATCCTGTTAGGAATTGAAGCAATACAGAGGATGGGGGAGCGCGGCCGGGATGTGAAGCGTGTTCTTTCCTCTGTAACACTGATGGTTTCCTTATTAATTTATAGGATTTTTTTTTTTTTTAATGTAAAGAATTGCACTGAACTCTGTAAACAAAGATGCTGCTTTTTGTAGCTCCTATCAAAGGTTACATTTGTAGTATATCGCAATAATATTTTTTACAGCCAGTTCTTAGTGGTACTTGTTCTGGTGGCTTCTGTGTAAATATGTTTGCTGTAGGTGACCCAAGACACTTGTAAAGGTTCAATTTATAGTTTCAGCTAGATGCAGAACAGCTAAGCATGTATATTTTATCAAGCTCATGTATTTTTGAAGTTTTTATGTATTATAAAATGTAAAAACAAAAAAAAAAATCTTCATTTAGAATTTTGCAGAAGAAAACAAAAATCAACAGGTGAGACTTGGGCAAGGTGAGGGGTGTGGGGGTAGCAGTGGCTCTGGCAGGTAATGCTGCGTTCCTCCCTGCCATAGGAATGGGCACTGGAGCAGCCTGGGGAGCAGCAGGAATTCAGGGTGCTCCCACAGTATGGAGAGCCCTTCCCCCCCCCCCCCCCCCCTCCACCCACTGGAAGCAGTAATGTGTGGACCCTGCTGGTGCAGGAGGAGCCTTGGGACTGTTCCCATCCCACACACAAGGTTACCTCAACTTGGTCCATAAGGGATGTCCCAGTTCTCCCTGCACCCCCTGGCCCAGGTGCCACTGCCCTGGGAGCTTCCCCACCCCAGTGCAGGGTGAGCTGCTGCTGTCCCCACTCACAGGGCGCTGCAGGTGTCACAGCCCCGGGGCCACCGCCGCTGGAGGGAGGGATTTCAGAGCAGTGTGGGGCTGTGGTGACATCCCCATCCCTTTCCCTGTCCCCTTCCCCATCCTCATCCTCCTCCCTGTCCCCTCCTGGAGTGCAGCACGAGACCAGGCAAAGTCAAAGGCTCAAAACCCCCTGAGCTCCCTCACCGTGTAAACAAGAAATTGGAGCAGGTCAAAGTGACAGCAGTCACAAAAAAGGGACTCAAATTTCCTGTAAATACCGAACAATTCAGTGTTACTGTCAGAGCTGAGCTTTGTAGGGCCCATCCTTGCCCCGGCCCCATCACGCTGTGGGCAGGGATTGTTTTTGGACTTAAGGATAGTGCTAAAATAATTAATCTGTCATTACTTAACGAGCATAAACAGACTGTATTTAACTTTGTCACATAAGATATATATATAAATATATATATATGCTGTAAAATGAGGGAAAACTTTCTAATAAACCAATGATTTGTGGAAAAAAGATGTGATGGTGCGTGGTGGTGGGGAGCTGCTGTATAGAGCACCGGCCTCTCCTTTTCTAACCAAAGCCCTGGCTTGATTAAAGGAAAAAAATCCACCCCCTGCATGCCGGCAGGGTCGGGGTCCAGGATGCCACCTGCCCTTCCCTGGCGGTGGCCCTGGGAGGAGGTGGCTCATGAGGGATGGTGCAGAAGTGCTGAAAGAAAACAGGAAATTAGGTAATTGGACAGAAGAAAGAATTGTAATTTCCCTGAGGGGTCTGGTGTGGGCTCCAGCTGGGTTCAGGTACTGCTGCCAGCTGGGGACGAGACCTCCCGAGGAGGAGCAGCTGCCTCTGAGGCCGATGTCCTCTCCCGGGACACGGCGCTGATCCGGGCTCAGCTAAACCCTTCCTCCCCCTCGGAGCTCTGCCACGGCTTTGGGCAAATCCCGCTCTCTTCCAGCTGCAGCTGCTCCGAAGGGCTGCAGCAGCCCCCGCTGCGGGGCCTGTGTTCCCTTTGCCTCTGTGGGGACCCCCTGTGCCCCCCTCAAACCCCCGTCCTGCTTCCTACTGCAGCTCCAGAGATGGGGAGGAGAAAAGCCCGTTTCACACGGGCTGGCGCCAGGGAGGGGCTCCGGGGCTTCTCCCGGCCCCTGGCGCTGGGCTGCCACGAGGAGCCCCTGGAGATCTCGGGCAGCCTGAGAGTCCTTAACTGAGTTTAAATGAATTCTGCAGGTGCGTTCAGGGGCTGACGCCGCTGGCCGGGCAGCGGGCACTGACTGCGGGCACCGGCTCTTCCTCCGGGACAGGGACGAAGACCCGCCTTGCTCACTTGGCTGTGGGCTGCCCTCACCGTGCCCCCGCTCCCTTGCCAGAGCCATTGCCCTGCACAGCGCTGGTGCCGCCTCTCCCCTGGCGGGGTTTTGGGGTGTCCCTGCCCCAAACGGGACAGTCTGAGGGTGATGCTCGGCGCGGGCGGGCTCGGTGCTGTCAGCTCCATCCGGCTGCGGAGGAAATACTGGGGGCGAGGGACGGGCGCTGTGCCCTGCTGTCCTCGCCACATTTCCGCTGGTAGGGACCGCCTGCACCCCGAAATAGCCACCCCAAGATGGGCACCCCGAAACAGCCACCCCGAGCCTGGCACCCCGCGGCGGGCTGGCTGCAGCCCCGGCGGGCGATAGGCTCGGGCTGCCGTGGCCGTGTCCCCCCACCCTGTCACCGTGTCACTCCTGTCCTCCGCCCTGCTCCGGCCACATCCGTCTCCCCCGCACCTCTCTGGCTTCCTGCAGGAGGGGATGTGGGTCCGGGGGGGCCTTCCTGTGTTCCCTGTTCCTGCTGGCCCCGTCCCCAGCTGCGTCCCCCGAGATAAGCCAGGGACGCCCCGGGACGGGGGTTGTGGCCACATTTTTGGGGTGACGATGGGGCTGCTGCGGGTGCTGCTGCTCCTCGGGGGGCTGCGCCTGCCCCCCATGCTGGGGCTTCTCCAGGACCCCCCCACCATCTACGAGGGACCCCCCGGCAGCTACTTCGGTTTCGCCCTGGATTTCCACATGAGCGAGGGAAGGTAGGGGGGCACCGGGGGGTCGGGGCCGGGCACGGCACACGCCCGCCGACCCTGACACCCGCTCTGCCCCCCCAGGCCCAGCGTGGCGGTGGGAGCCCCCCGTGGCAACACCTCCCAGCCCGGCGTGGCTCAGCCCGGCGCCGTCTTCCTCTGCTCCTGGCCCCCCGACAAGACCCCCTGCCACCCTGTCCCCATCGATACTGCGGGTGCGTGGGCGCCGTGGGGCGGGGGGTGGGCGCGGGGGGGGGGTGCCAGCTCCGCACATTCCTCCTCTCCCGCTCCCCCAGGGGACGAGAGCGAGATCCAGGGCGCCTTGGAGTTCCACACCTACAAGTCACACCAGTGGCTGGGAGCGTCCGTCACCAGCTGGGACGGCAAACTGGTGGTGGGTGCATCCGGGGGGGACGTGGGCGGCCTTGGGTGGCGGCGGGGTGGGCACCCAGCCTGTCCCATCGCCGTGCCCAGGTCTGTGCCCCGCTGCAGCACTGGAACGCGATGGAGGAGCAGCACGAGGCGTTCCGCACCCCGACGGGCACCTGCTTCGTGCGGAGCCCGGGCGAGCGGCGCGCCGTGTGGTACTCGCCCTGCCGCGACCAGACCATGGCCAGCACCTACCGCCAGACCAACTACGGTGAGGGGGGACCGGGCAGCGGGGGGTGCCCCCAACCCCGCGTCCTTCTGACCCTGCCCTGTGCCCTCAGTGCACGACAAGCGCTACTGCGAGATCGGCTTCAGCGCCGCTGTCACCCCGGTGAGAGCGGACTTGAGCGGCTTGGGAGGCTCGGGGGGCTCGGGGGGCTCGGGCACCTTGAGGGGATCCGGGGGCGGCGCCCAAGGGGTGCTGATGGAGATGCAGAGGGTGTGGCCAGGACGGTACCTGGGTGTCACGGCGGGGGATGTTGGGGTAGGGATGCCGAGATGGGGGATGCTGCAGTGGGAATTCCGGGAGGAGAGGTCCTAGCAGTGGTGGGGGATGCTGGGGTGGGGAATACTTGGGTGAGGCTGCTTTGGGGGGATGCCAGGGTGCCCCGGGGTGGTGCTGAGCCAGCTCCTCCCGCAGGACGGGACGCTGGTGCTGGGTGCCCCCGGCGGGTACTACTTCACGGGTGAGTCCTTCCTGCCGGCGTTGCCACCCCGGCTGGTACTCCCGGGGGGCTCCCTCTGGGTGGGGTACCCCGTAAGTGCCACCCGGAGTGGCACTGGCAGCCCGGGGCGTGTGGCAGCGTGTGTCCCATCAGTGCTGGTGCTCCCCGCCGCGGTGTCCCCCAGGGCTCGTGTACTCGGTGGAGCTGGAGAAGATCCTCGGCCGCTTCCTCGGCACATCCCTGCTGTGGCTGGGGAGCCCCGGGCGCCCCACGGAGCCGGTGTTTGGGGATTACGAGGACGGGTACCGGGGTGAGCAGCGGGCACGGGCACCCTGCCCCACTGCCAGCTCCTGCTGGGATACCCCGGGGTCACCAGTGCCCATTTCCCTGCAGGGTACTCGGTGGCTGTGGGCGAGTTTGATGGCAACCCCAAAACCAAAGGTAAGGCTGGGGGTGCAGGGAACAGGGGTTGATGGGCCTGGGGCACCCCGGGGCTTCAGAATGACCTTGCTTCCCTTCCCGAGGGCGATGGACGGGTTGTGCCAGGACAGGGGGCCCGTCCATCTCTGTGCCCTCATGCCCCCGTGTCACACCAGGGGTGTCCCTGTGCCCACTCCAATGCCGGGGGTATCCCCGTGCCCCCCTCAATGTCCCAGTGGGGGCACTCAGGGCTCTCATCCCTCACAGAGTACGTGGTGGGGGTCCCCAACAAGAGCAACACGAGGGGTGAGGTGAGTGCTGCCGAGTGCCCGGTGCCCGTGCCTGGCCCAGGGGACACCGGGGGACACCACCACGTGTCAACCCGGGCTGGGCCTGGCGTCTGACACTGCCCTGGGCAGGTGGAGATCTTCACTGCGGGGGACACCCTGCGCCGGCTGCGGGGCATCGCCAGCGAGCAGGTACCGTGCCTTGTGCCACCCCCAGCCCCCCGGTGCTCCACAGCACTCCTGCCCCCCTCCCATAGCCCCCAGCACCCCCCTGCTCCCCCAGCCTGCCCGGACACTGCGCCCCTGGCAGCCCCCGGTGCCACCCTCTACCCGGACCCTTTCCAGGTGGCTTCATACTTCGGGCACACGGTGGCAGTGGCCGATGTCGATGGGGACGGGTGAGAGCAGGGACAGTCGTCCCCCCCCTCCTCCATGGGGACACCCAGGGGTGCTGCCGCGTGCCTGGCACACCGCTGGGTGCCCCCAGCCCCCAAACCTGCGGACCCTGACCCTGACCCCGCCCCGGGCACAGGCGGGACGATCTGCTGGTGGGTGCCCCCCTGTACATGGCCCGGCGCTCCGACGGGCAGCGCAGCGAACTGGGGCGCCTCTACCTCTACCTGGGGCGGGGGCAGCAGCGCCTCGCCGGGCCCCCCCAGACCCTGACGGGCACCCACCCCTACGGCCGCTTCGCCGCCGCCATCGCCAGCCTCGGGGACCTGGACAAGGACGGCTTCGGCGGTAACAGCGCGGCGGGGTGGGGGGAGGATGTTTCCCCGGTGCCGCGCCTCGGGGAAACTGAGGCAGAAGAGCGCGGGTGGGTGCTCACGTCCCTTCTGTCCCCAGACGTGGCCGTGGGTGCCCCGCAGGGGGGTGACAGCGGCAGCGGGCAGGTTTTCATCTTCCGCGGGCAGAGCGAGGGGCTGGTGGCGGTGCCCACCCAGCGCCTCAACAGCCCCTTCCCCGGCCCCGCCGCCTTCGGCTTCGCGCTGCGCGGTGCCACCGACCTGGACGGCAACGGCTACGCGGGTACAGCCCTGGCACTGCCCTGCCACCGCCCTGCCACCCCTGTGTCACCACCCCGGCACCGACCCTCTGCTTGTCCCTGCAGATCTGCTCGTGGGGGCTTACGGGGCGGACAAAGTGGCCGTGTACCAGTGAGTGCCCGTCCCTGCGGCGGCCCGGGGCTCCCGGTTGGGTCCCCTGGCACCTCAGCAATGTCCCCGTGCCCCAGGGGACTACCCGTGGTGGTGGCCAAGACTCAGCTGAGTGTCCCCGACGGGCTGAACCCTGAGACCCTGGACTGTGTCCTGCCCGACTCCAGTGTCCGTGTCAGCTGGTGAGGGGGCACTGCCGTGGGGACGCTGCCGTGGGGACACTATGGGGACATCACTGTGGGGACCGTGGGGCACCACTGTGGGCACAGGACAGTCCCTGAGGGCCTGTTGGTGTTGTCCCCCCGCAGCTTCCACGTGGTGTTTTGTGTCAGCGTGACGGGCCAGCACATCCCTCGGAGCATCCGTGAGTGCCAGTGTCACCCTGGGGGCACCACTGGGGTGTCACCGCGGGTGTCGCCAGTGCCACCCTCCTGTTCCCCACCAGAGCTGGAGGCTGAGCTGCAGCTGGACCGGCTGAAGCCCCGGCCGTCGCGGAGGGTCCTGCTGCTGCAGGGACACCAATCGTCCTGGCAGGAGCAGCTGGTGGTGACACCGGGGACAGCCCCTGTGTGCAGCAACCTCACCGCCTACCTGCGGGTACGGGCACGGGGACAGCGCGGCACAGGGTGGGGACAATCCACGGAGGGCGGGGGACAGGAATGGGGATGTGGCATCTCCAGCCAGGATAGGGACAGGGACTGGGGATAACAGTGTCTCCCTCTCCCACGAGGGTGGGTAACAGGGATGGGGGCAGTGGTGGGTGGGGGCCCTGGGGTGGGGTGGGCACGGGATGCCCTCCGGAGTGCTCTGCCCGTGGCTGTCCCCAGGACGAGGCCGAGTTCAAGGACAAGCTGAGCCCCGTGGCCCTGAGCGTGGCCCTGACGCTGCCCAGAGAGGCCCCGGGGTTGGTGCTCTACGGGGACACCCTGGTGCAGGCACAGGTAGGGGGGACATGGCTCTGGGAGGACGTCATTGTGGTGACACGGGGTGGGGTCATGCCCGCAGTTGGGCCAGGGCACATGTGGGTACCCCCAGCCTGAGTGTGCCCAGCTCTGGGGTCCCCAGCCTGTGCCAGTGTCCCCAACATCCCCCTGGGGCATTGCCTCTGTCCCCCCCCACTGTCCCCAATTTCCACTGGGAGGTGGCTCCTACCCCCCCCCCCCCCCCCACTGTCCCTCAACCCCCCTGGTGTGTGTCCCCACACTGTCCCCGCCACTCCTTGGCATGTCCATCCTGTTCTGCCCTCTGTGCCCACCCTGCAGTCCCCAATCCCTCCCCTGGATGTGCCCTCTGTGCGCAGCACTGTCCCCATTCCCAACCCTGAGAACGTCCCCTCTGCTCCCTCTGCCATCCCAAATCCCTCCCCAGGATGTCGCCTGCTGTCCCTGCCCCCCGCTTTGGCGTGACTCAGGGTATGTCCCCAGTCATCCCCCTGGATGTCCCCTCTGCTGTCCCCATTCTTCCCTCTCAGAGATGTCACCTCCCTCCCCTCCAATCCCCGGGCTCTCCCTGCAATGTCCCCTCTCTACTCTGCCGTGTCCCAAATCTTCCCTCCGGGATGTCCCCTCTGCCCCCCCACCAGCCCAATCCCTCCCCGGGATATCCCCCCGTGCCCCCAATGACTCCCCCTCCCACACCTCACCCTGGATGGGGGGGGGTTCCCCTGTCCCCTCCCTGTCCCCCTCCCAGACCCACATCATCCTGGAGGACTGTGGCGACGACAACCTCTGCGTCCCCGAGCTCCACCTGGCCGCCGACACGTGAGCACCGGAGGGGGGTGAGGGAGGGCTTGGTGTCCTCAGGGGACGCTGAGCCCTGTCCCCACGTCCCCATGTCCCCAGGCCCAGCCAGCGCCTGCTGATCGGCGCGGAGGCCGCGCTGTCCCTGCGTGCCACCGCCACCAACGCGGGCGAAGGTGCCTTCGAGGCCGAGCTGAGGGTGCAGCTGCCCCCTGGCACCCACTACCAGGCTGCCCGCAGCACCATCCCGGTGGGTGTCCGGGGGGGTCACAGGGGTGACCAGGGTGGGGGGGCTCATATTCTGTTCTTGGTGGTGTCTGGGGTGGGGGGCTCATATCCTGCCCTCATGTCACCCTCTTTGGGGGTGCCCAGTGCTGATGGGTGCTGGGGGATACCCAGGGTGGGGGGCTCAAACTGTGTCCTTGGTGGCTGGAGGCCTCACACAGTGTCCTTCATCTCCATCATCCACCATGGGGCTGCCTGGTGGGGATGGGTGCCCAGGGATCCTGCATTTGGGGGCTCATGTCCTGCCCTTGGTGGCCGTCACCCTCTTTGGGGGTCCCCAGTACTGATGGGTGCTGGGAGATGCACAGGGTGGGGGGGGTCAAACCGTGTCCTTGGTGGCCTTCATCTTCATCATCGTCCATGGGGCTGCCTGGTGGGGATGGGTGCCCAGGGATCCTGGGTTGGGGGGTTCCTGTCCTGCCCTTGGTGGCTGTCACTCTCCACAGGGTCCCCACTGGTGTTCAGGGGTGTCTGGGGTGTGGGGTCCAAGCCCTGCCCTCAGCTCATGCAGGTCCCCAGCATGGTTGGTTCATGGGTGGGTCCATGATGTGTCCCCCTCCCATGTCCCCACCCCACAGGGACAGCAGAAGCTGAGCTGCAACCCCAAGAAGGAGAATGGGACCCACGTGGTGCTCTGCGAGCTGGGGAACCCCATGAAAGCAGGGGCCCGGGTAAGGGGACAGGGGGTCCCTGCTGTGCCTGCCACCCCTTGGGGCTGGTCACCCACCTGCCCCTCTCCTCTGTGGACGTGGAGCTGAGCGTGTCTGGGCTGGAGGACATAGGGGAGGCCATCACCTTCCACCTCCAGCTGAGGAGGTGACACCCTGCTGTGTCCCTGTCCCCCATCCACTGCTGGGACACCGGCACCTTGTGCTCAGTATCCTCAGCATGTCCCCAAACTCAGTGTCCATCCCTCATCTCGTGTGTCCCCACAGCAAGAACAGCCCCAGCTCCAGCAACACCTCGGTGACAGTGACAGTGCCCGTGGAGGCAGAGGCAGAGATGGAGCTGCGAGGGTGAGGGTCTGGGGGACACGGGGATAAGGGGGGGACAAAGGGGGACACTGACCCCCCTCTCCCACCAGCAACTCCCTGCCTGCCACCACGGTGCTGCCCACGAGCTGGCACTGGGTGGAGGGCAGCCAGCGGCTCGAGGACCACGGCATCAAGGTGGAGCATGTCTATGAGGTAGGACACGGCACCCGTGGGTGCTCAGGGGATGTCCCCTCTGTCCCCTCCCCGGCGTCACCCCCTGTGCTGGGCATGATCCCACCGTCCTCCCACAGCTCCACAACAAAGGTCCCAGCACCGTCAGCGGGGTCACCCTGAGCATCGCCGTCCCCCACCTGCTGGGCGACCACGTCCTGCTCTACCTGCTGGAGCTGGGCACCGAGGGGGGCATGAACTGCCCCCACCACCCCGCCCTCAACCCCGCCCAGGTAGGGGCTGCGGGACCGCTGCGCACCGGCGGGCGCAGGGACGTGTCAGGGAGGTGCGTGTCACCCCTGTGTCCCCTTCCAGCTGGAGATCCCCCGTCCGACGGCGGCAGCGCCCGGGAACCGCAGCCACCAGCGGGAGCGCCGGGAGGCGGAGCCGGCCCCGGGAGCCGGGCCGGGGGACCTCGTCCGTGTGGTGAGCGGGTGACCCCGGGGACCTGCGGGCTCTGATGGATGCAGGGCTGGGGGTGCCAGGGTGGGGGCTGCATCCCTTGGGTGACCCCGGGGACCTGCGGGCTCTGATGGATGCAGGGCTGGGGGTGCCAGGGTGGGGTCTGCATCCCTTGGGTGACCCCGGGGACCTGCGGGCTCTGATGGATGCAGGGCTGGGGGTGCCAGGGTGGGGGGTGCATCCCTTGGGTGACGCCAGGGACCTGCAGCCCATGGTGGGCACAGGGCTGGGAGTGTCCCCCGGGGTGGGGGCCCCCAACACCCACCGTGTCCCTCAGGACTGTGACAATGCCACGTGTGTGGACATCACCTGCCACGTGCCCAGCCTGGGCAAGGACCAGCGGGCTCTGGTCAGCGTCCACGCCCTGCTCTGGATGGACACCCTGCAGCAGGTACTGTCCCTTCCTGGGGACAGAGGGGATGCGGTGGCATTGTGGCCCCAGGGCATCCCTGCAATGTCCCCTCCTGCACGGTGGTCCCCAGAGATTACCCTGGGGGATACCATGTGTGGGGTCACGGGTACCCTGTTAGCTGCCAGCAGCCCTTATGCCAGGTTTCTGTGTGTCCCCGTGTGTCCCCCGATTGTCCCCTCATCTGTCCCTAGCGCGAGCACCTCCTGACGCAGTTCCTCATCCAGTCACAAGCGTGGTTCAACACCTCGGCCATGCCCTACCGCGTCCTGCCCCGGGTCCTGCCCACCGGCAAGACTCAGGTAGGGCTGGCGTGGCTGTGGGGACACAGGGACAGGCCGTGGTGGCAGCGGTGTCACCCCCCTGTCCCTCTGCAGACTGACACCCGCGTGGTGCGCGCCAGCCCCGGGGCAGAGGGGGCCGTGCCGGTGTGGTGGGTGGTGCTGGGGGTCCTGGCCGGGCTCCTGCTCCTCACCCTCCTCATCCTCCTCATGTGGAAGGTGAGTGGGCGCGGGGGGATACTGGGGACACTGGGGACATCCACCATGGTGGTGGGGCCTCACTGGCACCAGAGGGACAATGAAACATGGGACAGAGTGGGGGCTGGGGGGGACAGCAGCACGGGTGACACCGTGCAGTCCAGCTGGGTGACACTGTGGGGCCCCCAGAGGCTGGTCCCAGGGGACCCCTCAGGAGTGATGTCATGGGGTCCCTGCGGTGGTGCCACGGGGATCTCTGGGGGGCTGATGGTGTGGGATCACTGTCACTGTCATTGTCACTGTGTCCCCTTCCAGACGGGTTTCTTCAAGAGGACGCGGCCGCCTGCCGAGGGGGACGCGCAGGAGCCCTGCCAGGCCCAGGAGCCGGGCAGTGCCCAGGACTAGCGACACCCCGGGGTGCCCCTGTGCCCCACCCAGCCCCCGTTCCCCAGCCCCCCCGAGCGCCCGTGGGACCCCAGCCCCGCTCTGCTCCCCCGGACAATAAATCCCTGCCCTGCCCTCGGGTGCTGCCCACGGCGATGTGGTTGTGTCCCCCCCGGGCCTGCACCGGGGGTGTCCGACAGGGGACAGGGCACAGCAGGGGGGCAGGGAGGCTTTTGGGGACCCCCGTGTGCCCTTGTGGGGTGCCCCGGGAGGGCAGTCGGGGGGGTTGGTCCAGTGCTGGGGGATCCATACTGGGGCCGGTGCTGGTACCGTGGGGGGGTCACGGTACCGGGGTCAGTCCCACCGGGGGACTGGGGCAGTGCCAAGGGCCAGTCCCAAAATGCCGCTGCAGCACCGGGGGTCGACAATGAGGTTCAAGGAAGAACCGTGAGTGGGTCCTGGGATGCTGGTGCCGGTAGAGGGTCAGTCCCGGGATGACGGTGCCGGTACCGTGTCCCCGTCCCGGGGCTTGGAGTGGAGCCGGGAATGGATCCCGGGAGGCCTGTGCGGTACCGGGGGCAGTGCACGACTGCCGGTGCCGGTACCGGAGTGAATCCTGCAGTGCCGGGTCCCGGTCCTCGTCTCGGGGCGGTACCGGGAGTAGATACAGCGGGTCGGGATCGGTACCGGGGGTAGTACCGGGGGTCGACGCAGTGTCAGAGGTGGATCCGGAGGTCGGTGCCGATGTCGGGGGTGGGTCCGGAGATGCCGCTGCCGATACCAGGGTCAGTCCCGGGATGCCGGTGACGGTACCGAGTCCCGGTCTAGGTCCCGGAGCGGTCCCGGGGAGGGGCGCCGGCGCCTGCTGCAGTACCGGCGACGGGGCCCGGGTCTCGGGGCACTGTGAGGGGCGGTGCCGGAGGTCCGGGGCGGTGCCGGGGGTTGGTCTGGGGGTCTCGGGGCGGTGCCGGGGGTGGTCCCGGTGCCGGGGCGGTGCCGCTCCCGCTGCCATGGCGCGAAGGGAGCGGGGCTGAGGGAGGCGCCATGGCCGCCGCCCTGCGGGCCGCGCTCTGCAGCGGGCTCCTGCTCTGCGGTGAGTCCGTCGGGGCTGCCGGGGAGAGAGGGAGGGATGGAGCGACCTCCCGGTGCCGCCTGGCTGAGGGCACGCTGAGCGGCGGTGCCCTCAGGGGGAGCGACAGCGAGGGGCGCCTGAGGCGGCGGTGCCCGAGCCGGCAGCCCCTGAGGCGGCGGTGCCCGAGGTGTCGGTGTCTGAGGTGCCGGTGCCCGAGCCGACGGTGCCTCCGCGCTGCCCCGACCCCGGCGCGGCTCCTCGGGGCTGTGAAGAACCGAACGCCGCCGGGAGCGGGCGAGCAGCCGGGCGGGAGCGCCCTGTGGGCACAGCGGGGACAGCGGGGCCAGCCCGCCCGGCCTCCGCCGGTGCCTGAGGGGACCGTGCCGGGGTTCCGCCGGCCGCGGGCGTTATTGCCCCAGGGCTCAGTCTGTGATGGGAATAGGGGATGGTCCTGCCGGGACTGGGATATTGTGCAAGAACCGGGAGCTCCGTGTCGCTGTCCACAGAAGGGACAGCGAGGGGATAGGACTCTGCTGCCAGGGCACAGGGACAGGAGG
>JBBMKD010000101.1:4422772-4435395 GCA_037834095.1 Argya squamiceps
CGATGGGAGCTGCTGGAGGGTGTTGGGGGTCCCGTGAGGTTCTATGGGGGAGGATGAGCTGCTGAGTGGGTCCTGTGCTGACCTGCTGGTCGGGGGTTTGCTGTTTAGTGGGCCCAGGGGACACTGTCAGGGTCTGGGGGGGGTCGCTGCTGGAGGGGGGTCCCGGGGGTGTTTGTCTGGGGGGTCGCTGCTGGCCGTTCCCGATCCTGCACAGCCCCTGTTGCCGGGGGGGGCACGGGGCCGATGGGGTCCCGCCTGGCCGTGGGGGTCGTTCCGGGGGTCCCGAGATGGGGGTGGGGGTATCTGGGGGGGTCCCGGCACGGCTCTATGGGAGGGATCGCTCCCTGGGGTCCCCTACAGCGCCTGGGTTCCCGTGGGGGTTGGGGGATGGCTGGGGGGGTCCCCGGCGGGAGATCCCCTCCCAGCTCCCTCGGCGGGTCCCGGCGACCCTCCCGGACCCCCCCAATCCCTCCCGGCCCCCCCGCACCTGGAGCGGCTCCGCGGCAGCCGCGAACAAGATGGAGCCGGGCGGGGGGCGCGGAGCGGGGCCGGGAGCGGGGTGGGATCGGGCTGGGAGCGGGGAGGGAGCAGAGAGGGAGCGGGCTGGGAGCGGGGATCGGCCGGGCTCTGCCCCCGGCACCGCCCCCATCCCGCCCCGCAGCGCCCCGAGGGGGCCCAGGGGTCCCCTGAGCCTCCCAAAGTTCTTAAAAGTGCGTCCCATGCATCCAAAACTGTCCCAAAATGTCCCAAAACGCTCCCACTGCACTCCTGAAGAGTCCCCTCTTGTCACAAAGCATCTCCTTATGCTCCAAAGTGGCCCCAGTACATGCCACTCTGTTCTGTCCCTAAGTGCCCCTGCTGCATCCTGGAAGCATTGTCTTGTCCTCCAAGGTATTCCCCCTTGTGCCCCTAAATTTCCCCCCTGCATTCCCTGCATTCCCTGCATTCCCTGCAGTCCCTTTCCTGTCCCCAGTTGTGTCCCCTTGTGTCCCAGTTGCATCCCAAATTGTCCCCATTGTGTCCCAAACCACCATCCCTGCACTCCTGAAGTTTTGTGTCCTGCAAATCCTTGTGCCCCAAAATGACCCCACTGCACCCTGAAGTGTGTCTGTCTTGTCCCAAAGTGTCCCCATTGCAACCCAGCTCGGCCCCATTACATCCCCACCACACCCCAAAGTGCCCTTGCTGCGTCACCGAGTGTCCCCTCTGTGCCCCAGCCATCCCTGTGTCCCAAACTGCTGCCATGTGCTGTCCTTGCTGTGTCCCATGTCCCCACACCTCCTCCTCGTGTCCCTGCCATGCCCTTTATTGTCACCATTATGTCCCAAAGCACTTCAGTCATGTCCCTTGCCATCCTTTTTGTGTCCCATCCAGTCCTGGTTGTGTCCCAGCCCATCACCATCATGACCCAAAGTGCTCCCACCCCAGGAGGTGGCTCTGGCTGATGGGAACTCGTGTCCCATGACCGTGTGGCTCTTGTCACGTCTCACTGTCTGTGGTGACATTTGTGGTGACACAGGGTTTGGTGACACCACCCAGGAATGGTGTCCCAGGTCACTGCTGTGTCCTGCAGTCTCAGATCCTCCCATCCTCATGGGGTACAAAGGCCATGTGGTGTCCCCAAGGGTCACCAGGAGCCACTGAGCCCCTGCAGTGCCACCCATGTCCCTGGGATGTCCCCATGTCGTGCCAGCAACACCTCACCCTTGTGTGTGAATGGGCTCTTTATTTGGGAAGGGGGCGGGGGGCTCCAGCCCTGGCACTGCCCAGCCTCTCCCTGCCTGCCCATGCCACCGTCCAGCAGGCCCTGCCCGCCTGGACACTCCCTGCTGCCACCCTGGGAAGGACAGCTCAGCCAGCTGGGCCCGGCAGGGCCCCACTGACCACGGGGACCCCACTGAGCCCCACACACTCCCTGGGGCTCAATCCCCCCTGGATCCAGCCCTGGTGGGACAGGGTGGCCAAGGAGGACCCACCAGGGTGGCCAAGGAGGATCCACCAGGGTGGCCAAGGAGGACCCACCAGGGTGTCCCTCCCTTGAGCCAGGTCACCACGCTGCCCCTCATGGAGCCACCACCGAGGTGACACATGGCCAAGTCCTTCCTGGAAACGCTGCTCCATCAAGTCCCCACTGCTGGGCTTGTCCCCACGTGTGTCCCCAGGGTTTATCCATCGGGGAAGATGTATCCATAGTGGTTGAGGATGTGCTCCACCACCTGGTTCTGGAAGACCATGTGCATGGCCATGTTGCCCTCCTCGCTGGCCGGCCGCAGCAGGGTGGGGCCGAACACGATGGCGACGCTCTGCACCGACATGCGGTTCTCCTCCTTGTGCTCCACCACCCTGCGGGGACAGGGGACGTGTCACCGGCATGGCCCTGACCCCGGGGCCTGTCCCCAGAGTCGTGTTCTGCCTTCCTGCACCGGGCTGGGTTTGGGGGAACAAGGGGGTGTCACCTGCAGAGGTGGCGGAAAAGGACCTTCATGGTGTCATGGTGGGCGGGTGGCAGGGACTGCACCAGGTCCCGGATGCAGCGGCCCCGCAGGGACAGGTCCTGGATCTCTGCCAGGGAGGGAGGGCATGGTGGGGTGCAAGCTCCAGCAGTCACAGCATCCCTGTCCCCACCTCCATTCCCATCCTTATCTCCATCCTCATCCCATCTCCATCAGCACCCCCTGTCCAAATCCTGTCTCCATTCCCATTCCTTTTCTATCCCATTCCTGTCCCCAACCCCATCCTTTTACCATTCCCCATCCCATCTCCATTCCATCCCATCTCAGTTCCCATCCTGGTATCCATCTCATTCCATCCTCATCCTTGTCCCCATCCCACACTTATCCTCATCCCATCCCCATCGTCATCTCATCCCACGCCATGCCATGCCACGCCACACCACTCCATCCCACCCCACCCCACCCCATCCCATCCCATCCCCATCCCAATCCCATCTCATCTCAATGTCATCTCATCCCACGCCACGCCACCCCACCCCATCCAATGCCATCCCCACCCCACCCCATTCCATCCCCACCCCATCCCCTCCCCTCCCCATCCCCTCCCCATCCCCATCCCACCCCCTGTCCCTGTCCCTCACTGATGGCAGCGATGAACTTGTCGAAGTGGCTGAAGGGGACGAGTGGCTCCGGCAGCTCCCGCAGGAAGAGTTTCAGCGCCCCGGTGACAACGTGGATGTCCTCCCAGCGCCCGTCATCCAGGTCCAGCTGCTCGTCTGGAGGTGGGGCAGCATCTCAGGTGTGTCCAGAGCCCCAGGGATGGGTGGGGGTCCCTGGCTGTCCCTCCCCAACCCCAGCCCTGTCTCTCTGCCCCTGAAGGGACAGTGAGCTATACCCCATTGTCCCCCACTGTCACCACAGGTGACCTTACCGTGCTCCACCTTGTAGCGCAGTTTCTGGATGGTGGCCAGGTTGCCACTGACCCGGTACAGCCCATCAATGTCCAGACCTGGGCAGATGGAGATGGGGGAAAGCTCCCAGTTAAACAATCTACCCTGAGATGGGACATTAGGCACTCTGGAGGACACTCCAGTGTCTCTGCTGTCCCCTAGAGGATGCCCATAGCCAGGTGGCACATGGTGACAGAGCCCAGTACAGCTGTGTTGGTGCCCACAGCAGCCAGCACCCAACTTCCTATGCAGGTTGTCCCCAGAGCTGTCCCCATCTCCCCATCCCAGTGCCCCAGGCTGTCCCTGGCCCCAGGGCAGTACCTCTCCTCTCCACAGTCCAGATGCACTGCAGGACGAAGTGTGGCACCGTGCTCCGCTCCCGCTCACACAGCGCCAGCAGTGAGCAGCCAAAAACCTGGTCTAGGAACACAGCAGGGACATGAGCATGGCCAGGGGACAGCAGGAGGGTGGCTAGTGGGGGACAGGGTTAGGGACAGAGGGTCTTATTCCCATAGGAGTGTCTCACTGGGTGGCTGGAGGTGATGGGACACGCTCGAGCCCATCACCAAGATGTTGGGTCAGGGTTGGGGTTGGTCACTCACCCCAGCTCCCTCCCTGCCTGTCCCAGCTCCATCCCTGCCTGTCCCCTCCCGCCCTCCAGCCTGGAGACATCCTGAGGGACTCAGGCCCATTCCAGCACCCACCCTTGATAGGCCCTGACACCCCATCTCAGCACCCAGTCTGGATTTACCCTCATCCCAGCACGTATCCTTGATCCAGCCCCCCGATCCACACCCACCCTTGATGTAGCCCCTCTCCCGCAGGGATTGCAGCGTCGGCCGCCTCTGCAGGAACTTGCGGAGTTTGTTCCGGACTCTGTTGGTGTCACTCTCGGCACTGCCCGTCACCTGCCCGGCCGCTGGTGGGGACATGGCACACGTCAGCACCATCCCGAGGGTCCGACCGGGGCGTCCCGGCTCGTCCCACCCCCGGGGACCCGCAGGGTGGGTGGTTTTGCCGGGGCCCCCGTGCTCATCCCGGGTGCCGGTGCTCACCTGCCCTCCTCTCCTCGCCGCCCCCCAGCTTCTCCCGGGAGCCGAATTCAGCCCGAATTTCGGCCTCCTCCTCTCTGGGGATGTCGGTGCCCTAAGGAAGGGGCACCGTGAGACGCCGGGGCCCGGCCCCAGTGTGGCCGCGGGGCGGGGGGACCCTGCTCACCCTCCGGCCGATGCTGTCGGCGATGGCCTTGTGCCAGGCAGTGATGATCTGTTCCGAGTCGTGCTGGATGAGAAATTCGGAACCCTCCCGCGTCCTCAGCTGCCGGAGCAACAGGCAAAGGTCAGGGAAAGGGCACGGGGCTGCCACAACCACTCGCATTTGGGAACCAGGATGTGGCTGAGCCCGGCGCCAACTGCAATGACAGCAGCCGGTGCCGTTTGCCGGGGAGCTGGAGTGGCTCCTCCCTGTGCAAGGCCCCTCTGGGAGTCAGGATGTCCCTTGGTGACCTCTCCGTGCCCATCAGAAGAGGACAGTGACCGGCAGTGCAGTGTCCCTGTACTCCATCCCACCCTGGCACATCCCCAGTGTCCCCACTTCCATCCCCTGCACCACTGCTGGGACGAACTGGGCAGGTGTGGCATTGCCCTGTGGCCCACGTGCGGACCCTGGGGTGTGACCAGTGTCCCTCCTGCTGTCACCTGCTCACCTCCAGGACATTCTTCTTGCTGGACTTGTCCCTGCTGGCCCAGGTGAGGGAGGCCCCGCGCAGCTCCACCGTGTGCTCAGGGGTGGTCAGGGTGCTGGGATGCCTCTGTGGGGACAAGGGGATGAGGGTGGCACCTGCCCAGAGAGGACAAGGACACCGGGATCCTGCTGGGGGGTGTGGGCTGCCCTCCTCCAGAAAGTCAAAGTTGCCAGATGTCCTCTATGGGACCCCTCTGTCCCCCTGGTCTCTGCAAGGGACCAGGACAAGGGACCTGTTTTGTGGGGTGAGGGTCATGGCCACCAGCTTGGGGACAGCCAGGTCCTAGGCAGCCATCACCTCAAGGGAGATTCCCAGCCCCCCCCAGGGACCCCAGTGAGCTCCAGCTTTGGGATCCCTCTCAGTGTCACTGCAGGAAAGGAGAGAGTGTCTGCCCCCAAGGAGGAGAATTTTGCAGTGGGAGAGCATCAGACCCACTGCTTCTCCCTATGCCCAGGGTTTTGGGGTGCTTTGGCCACGGCCCCCCTGCCCCAAGAGCCTCTGCACCCCCAGACAGAGCCCTGGACCCCCGAGGGGAGGCCAGCACTGCCTCCCCCAGCTGTGGGTTCCCTGTCTTCCTCCCTGCCCGCTGTCACCACAGGGTGTTGCAAGACCCAGGGCAACTTCTGCATCCTGCGGCAGCCTCTGGGCACTGCGGGGGGGGGCTGGACTCGGGGGGGGACTGGGGATGGCTCTGCTTCCTCCTGCTGGCTCCCACCAGCTCTGTGTGCTCCCACACTGGTACTCCTGCAGGGACTGTGTGCTGGGGGGGTGAGTGGACATGTACCAGTGCTGGGGTCCCTGTGCAGGGCACCTGCCCTGACCTGTGGGTCCTTCAAGTGCTGCTAATTCTCCCCCACAGTGCTGGGGGTCCTGGTTTTGTGGGTGCTGGCCCTGTCCCCTGGATGTCGGCCTCATCCTATGGGTGCTGGCCCCATCCTGCAGCTTCAACCCCATCCTGTGGATCCTTGTCCTGTCCTACAGATGCTGGTCCTATCCTGTGGATGCTGGCCCCATTCTGTGGGTGCAGGACATGGTCCCCCTTCCCCAAGAGCCTCTGCACCTCCTAGACAGAGCCCTGAACCCCCACCCCAGACGTGAGGCCAGTACCACATTACCTGTGGGTGCTGCCCCCATCCTACACGTTTTGGCCACATCCTGAGTCCTCATCCAGTCCCATGGGTTCTGCCCTGTCCCATAGGTGCTGGCACTGTCCCATAGGTTCTGCCCTGTCCCATAGGTGCTGGCCCTGTCCAGCTGGTTCCATCCCATGGGAGCTGCCCTGCCCCAAGGCCATTGGGGCTCTTACCAAGGCACTGGCAGCTGAGTGCTTGGAGTCCTTGAAGAAGGTGAGGATTCCCCCTTCCAGCACAGTCCAGGAGGAGCTCCAGTTCTTCCTGGGAAGGAGAACAGGGGTCACACACAGCTGTGGGATAGCACAGCTCCTTCCCCCTGCTGTCTCCTGTCTCCAGTGGCAGGGGACACCGGGATGTTCTTACCGGAGCCGCTTCCCTCGGTCCAATGTCTTGGTCCGGTTGAGCACCCCGGCTTTTTCCAGGCTTTTAAACTGGAAAGTAAAGGTGGAGATGTCAAATTTGCCCCTTGCTCTCCCTGGTGCTGAGGTTAGGGCAGGCTGGGTGCCCCTCCCTGGTGCTCACCTTCTCCTCCTTGCTGCCCAGTGCTGGTGACACGGGGCCGTGCCAGGCGAAGAGCCCGCTGTCCTGGCTGGAGCCGCTGCTGGCCCGCTCGTGGCGGCTGCCCGATGGCACCTGGGCAGGGAGGGGTCAGGTGATGCCCGAGGTGCCCCTGCCTGGAGGGTGCTGTGCTGTGCACCCATGGCACCCCAGAGCCCCTGCAGCCCCTGCTCTGTGGGCTTGTGAGGATGTTCATCCCTGGAAGTCACCTCTGTCTGCATCTTTGTCCCTGATCCTGTCCCCATCCCCACTGCTGACCCTGTTAACCATATCCATGGGTTATCCATAACCCTTCCCTGTCCCCATCCTAGTTCCTATCCCTGTGTTCATCTTCCATTCCCAGTCCTTTTCCCTGTTGCCATCCCCACCCTCAGCCCTGTCCCAGTCCCTATTCCCACCCCTATCCCGTACCGTGTCAGGGCCGAAGTGCTCAGGGTAGAACACCATTCCCTCAGGGTGGCTGTGCCCATACCAGCCCGGGGGTGAGCCCAGCTCCTCGGGGCGCCTCGGGGACAGGCAGAGAGAGGCCCCCTGATCATAGGAGCCCACGGGTGAATAGTCCTCCTCAGGATAACACTCCAGCTCATCTGGAGAC
Source organism: Argya squamiceps (assembly GCA_037834095.1). Taxonomy (NCBI): domain Eukaryota; kingdom Metazoa; phylum Chordata; class Aves; order Passeriformes; family Leiothrichidae; genus Argya; species Argya squamiceps. The sequence continues at coordinate 4,430,206 of JBBMKD010000101.1, forward strand.
AGGTCGGGATAATCCGTTTCTGGAGTGGGTGGCTGGAGAAAAGAGACGGCTCAAGATCTTGGCCCAACCAAGAGATCTGCATCCCTGTGCTGCTTGTCCAGGTGGGGGCTGCCCCATCTCCATTATCTGCATTCCCACCTCCATCTCAATCCCTGCCTCCATCTCCATTCTCATTCCTGTTTCCATCTCCATCCCAACCCCGGTAACCATTCCATCTCCATCTTCATCTGCACCTTCATCTTCATCCCATCCCTGTTTCCATCTCCATTCCCCTCCCTTTCTACATCCCTCTATCTGTTCCCATCTCCATCTTTGTTTCCATATTCATCTCCACTGCATCTCCCATCCTTTCTCAATCTTCAGCTCTGCCTCCATTTCCATCCCATCCCTGTTTCCAGCTGCATTCTCATCCTTTCTTACACCCCTGTATCCATACCCTTGTCCATATTCATCTCCATTGCCATCTGTCTCTATCTTTTTCCATCTCCATCTCAATCTCCACCTCCATTGCACCTCCCACACCTTTCTCAATCCCAGTCTGTCTCCATTTCCATCCCACTCCTTTTTCATCTCCATCCCCATCCTTGTCTCTGCCCCCACCCCAAGCCCACCCCCGCGCCTCGCCGGGTGCTCACCCTCTGCTCCACGGCCCCGTACCGCGTCCCCCCAGGGTGCATCTCCTGGGGGCTGCCTGTGTCTCCCGCAGTGGGGGGGTCCCACGACGTCTCACCTGTCACCGAATTATAGAAAAAAGTCTGTCCGCTTCCTTCATCCACGTGCTGTTCCCACTCGGGAAGCTCCGGGCTGTGTGCGAGCGAGGAGGCGGGAGAGGCGGCGGGACTCACTCCATCGGCCGCCTGCCCGAAGGGACAATCCCACGTGGTCTCGCCCGTCACCGGGTTATAATAAAACAAATGTCCAGTGTCCGTGTCCGTGTGGGTTTCCCAGTCTGACACGGAGCTGCCAGGCTCCTCTGGGGCTGAGCTGGTGGTGGCAGCTTCTTCCCGCAGCTCCTGGATGTTGAGGTAGATGGGATCAGGTGTCTCCTCCGACTCCTTGCGTGCCTGGGGGAACACGGATGTGTCTGTCACTCCTGCAGATGGGATGGCATTCCTGGGATGTCCCCACTGTGGTGTCTGGGTGGCCGATGGGTGAGGCACTGAGGAGCTGGATCCTGCCCTGGCTGCTGGGTCATTCCCCTGCCCAGGCCCCCGAAAGTGTGGGGCAGGAGGTGCCAGTGATGGGATGTAGGAGGCTGGGAGGTGGAGAAGGGCACCCACAGCACCCAGAATGGGGCAGGGAGCACCCAGAGACACAGGGATGAGCACATGGAGGGACACTGAGGTCCCCAGTGCCAGCACCTGTGTCACCTGCTGCTGGCAGCACCCTCACAACCAGCACCACATCAGTGGGACCTGCATGACCCACTGCATGCAGCACCTGCACCACTGGTACCTGTGTCACTGCATCATCAGTACCTGCACCACTGGTACCTGCATCACCTGCACCATCCACACCTGCATCACTGGTACCTGCATCACCCCCTGCATACAGCACCTGCATCATTGGCACCCACATCACTGGTACCTGCATCACCTGCTCTGTGCAGCACCCACATCACTGGCACCCAAACCATGAACACCCACAAATTCTGCAGTGACATCTGTGGTCCCAACACTTCCAACCTGCTCATCCCCTGCACCCGCAGCCTCCGCTCCCACCTCTCCAGCAACAGCACCCCAAAACTCACACCCATCTCACCCACACTTGCACCCCAGTACCCTCATCAGCTGCACCCTGGGACACTTCCAGCACCCACAGACAGCCCTGGCGTCCTGCCCAGAGCCGGATGCCAAACCAGACAGCCCCATCACCACATCCCAAAATAGTATCCCCAGCACCAGCCTGGCTGACTCCCACCTGTGGGGATGCTTGGGGTAGGGGGATGTGTTCCCTGGGACCAGGAGGGTGCTGCCAGCGGGGAACCCCCTCCTGTCACCCTTTGATTTTACAGCCTGAGTCTTCACTAATGGCTGTGGGGACAAAGGTCCCAACTCCAGCCCTGCCTCCACCCGATGGAGGTGACAGTGGCTCCTTGGGGACACCCTGGATCAGAGTGGGACAGCAGCTTGACGACACCCCTCATCCTCTCCCCATTACCCCACGACCCCCCCCACCATGGTGAGCAGGGCCAGAACCCACCGGGGGTCTGCCCTCCTCCTGGGGACAAGGGACATAGGGGTGGCAATGGAGGATCCCTGGCATGGAGCCCCCCCAGCACCCCTCTGTCTCCCATGGGTGCATCCCTGGGGGTTTCTCACCGCCGGGGGTGGGGCTGGGTGCCTCTCCCTGCTTTGGGATGGGCATTGTGGCACCCACCAGTGCCCATAAACCCCCAGAGAACCCCAAGGGGGGGCTTGGAGAGGGGTGACCCCAAAACACCCCCCTGTTCCCCGGCTGGGTGCACCCTTGGGTGCTGCCTACCTTCCCTGAGTGCAGCAGCTGCAACACCCTGCTCCGGGCCCGCTGCCGACCTCCCGGCACCTGGTCACCCATCGTGGTGACACTGGGGCAGCACTGGGGGGCACCAGGGTGGGGACAGCCGTGGGGACACCGGCAGGCCCCGGTGACGCCGCTGGCACCCTGAGCCGGGCCCTGCACCCACCGCGTTTCCTGCCGGGGCCCGAGGAGCGGAAGAGGCGCCCAGGGCGGAACTGGCTCCTCTGGGGCTTGTTGTCACCCACCGTCCCCAACCTGCCACTCGCCACCCGCCCCAGCAAAGCCAAGGCCAACCGAGCAGGAATCGCTCCAGGATGATGCCGAGCAAGAACTGCACCGGGATTATCCCCCCAAATTTCGGGTCACACTGCTCCACCAGAGGCTGATCTGGGGCTGCTGCACCCCCATAACACCGGGATCATCCCATGGGTGGGGGGTGCAGATGGTGGCAGGACCGAGGTCACCGTGGTCCTGCCATGCCCGATGCCGGATGGTTTTGGCACTGGTTGGATTTGGGCAGGGAAGGGGAATGCTCCTGTGGTGGCACTGGGGTTGGGGACTATGCTGGGTCACCCCCAGAGGGGGGTCATTGGCTCTGAGTGTGCAAAGGGCACAGCTGGGGGCACAGGGTGTAAAATGGGGTGAAAATAAGGTGAAAATGGGGTTCAAAATGGGGTGTAAAGCACAGCCCTCCACCACCAATATCCCATTTCCTCCAGCAGCTCCCCTAGGTGGCACAATCCCTCCCTGGACTGGAAGTGGGGGACACCCAGGCTTGGGGTGCTCCAGGTGCCTGGGGTTACTCCCAAGTGAGGTGCTCAGGGAAGTGAAGAGGGGACAAGGTCGTGGGACCCACCCCTGTGCCGTGACTGTCTCACTCTGTGTACCCCAGCCCGCGTTGGTGGCTGGGGGGGAGCCCCACCCTTGGGTGCCCCCTCCGGGGAGGTTCAGCCCAGGGGGTGCTGGGCAGAGCCCTTCGCTACTTACTGGTGTGGGGTGAGCGTGGGTTTGGGGCGCCGGGGCGCTGGCCTGTGCCGGGGTGCACCCAGCACCCACCTCGGTCAATGGGTGCTGCACCCAGGTGAGGCTCCCGCCCCGGCAGGGAGGAGCTGCCGCGCTTCCCTGTTAACCCCTTCGTGCCTCCTCTCATCCCGGAACGCTTCAGGAACCTGAGGGGGACACTCCAAAGCCCCCCTGGGTGACACCTAGCGTCCCCCCCTACCCCAGGGACCACGGGGTTCTGCAGAGTAGGGGGCTGGGAGAGCCCAGGGGTGCCCATGAGGGCGGGGAAACTGAGGCACGGGCCGGAGGGCTGAGGGTGGAGGGTGTACGGAGGGGTCCCTGTGTGAGGGGTCACTCACACCCCCAAAATGGTTAATTCTGACAAACCCCTACGGTGGGGTCACCTCCAGGTTTGTCCCATGGGGTCAGCTCAGTGGGGAGACATGGGGGGGTCCCAGCAGTGGCTGCGGTGCCAGGGTGTCACCACACTCTGTGGTCACAGCGTCATGGTGGGGGAACACGGCCACTGAATCAGTCGAGGGGCCCAGGCTCAACACCCCTGCCCGCTAACCCCTCCCCAGCGCAGCTTTCAGGGACAGCAGTGGGGATGTCACCGAACCTGAGCCGCGGGGCCGGCTCCCGGCCACCTCCTGCCCACGTCCCTGTCCTTGCCGGAGGCGCAGAGGGTCTCGGAGCGGCTCTTCCCGAGCGGGCGAGCGTGTCCTGGGGGGTCTCCGTGTGCCCCCATGGCAGTGACACTGCGTGATGCTGGTGTCACCCGCGCCAGATCATCCAGGGAGTGCGACGGTCTCACAGGCTCGGCGGGGTTTGTGGTCAGCCCCGGGAGGACCCGAAAAGTGCTGAGTGATGGCGGTGAGTCTCTCCTGGGCACCGAGTCCCTCCTGGGCACCGAGTCCTTCCTGGGCACCGAGTCCTTCCTGGTCATCGTGTCTCTCCTGGGCATCGAGTCCTTCCTGGGCACCGAGTCCCTCTGGAGCACCGAGTCCCTCTGGAGCACCGAGTCCCTCCTGGACACCGGGCACCCTCCTGCCGGTTCCCCCGGCCCGGCGGCGCCGATGAACCGATATTCGTAGGCTGGCGGGGGCTGAGGGACGAGCGTGGCCGGCTCTGTCGCAGCATGTGCCGATGGCGGGGGGTCAAGCGGGGCTGGGGCGGCGATGGGCGGCAGCTCCTTGACGTACTGGGCCGGGATGTAGAAGGGTCGGGCGTCCCCGCTCCTGCGGACGTGCCACCAGTGCGGGTTGGTGCGTTTGAGCAGGACATAGCGCTCGTTGGGTTTGATGGAGACCAAGGTGCCGTCCTTGGCGCGGTACTCGAAGCCGTACTCCACCAGCACCAGCGCCTCCTCCGCCGGCTCCGCCGCCTCCATGGCCTCCCCGCGCCTCCGCCTGCGGGACACGGGGCAGGGAAAGGGTGACGGCAGCGCCCAAGCCCTCCTGGGCTGAGGACCCCCCAGCTCAGCTCCCTCGGGGGCCCGGCTGAGCTCCAGCCCTACGCGGCCGCTTCGCAAACCGCCCGAACCTGCTGGAACAGCCCTGGGGTCACCGCCACCATCCTCGCCACCACGCCCGAGACCCCAAAGCCACCGAGCCCCAAGTCGCTGAGCCCTCGAAGCCGCCGAGCCGCCGGTCCCCTAGCCCCCAGAGCCCCCGAGCCCCGCTCTCACCG
>JBBMKD010000101.1:4442111-4459563 GCA_037834095.1 Argya squamiceps
GGGAAACAGGGAAAGGGGATGCCATGGGGTGGGTGATGGACTTGCCAAACCCAGAGAGAGGATTGCACAATGTCTGCAAGAGTCCAAGGGGGGGAAGCCTTCTTTACACTTGGGGTATCCTTAATCTTCACTTTTCCAGGGAAGGGCATTTGGAAATTCCTTTAATGGCATGAGGGACTCCACAGGGACAGGTGGACACAGACCACGGAGCAGCCCTAGAGCTCAGAGGGAGGTTGGGAACGGGCATTTCCAACCCAGGGAATGCCCAGATGGACCTTCAGGAAGCAGCTGCTGGGGCATTTCCCTGCATGGAGCCAGGCCAGGACTCACCCCTCGTTTGGTGAGATCCCAGTTGTGGATGAGGCGGGAGGGGATGACGGTCTCCTGGTCCTGGTGGCAGCTGTCGCAGTAGTAGAGCCCGGAGAAGGCGCAGAGCTTGGGCCTGGCGAAGGAGAAGCCGATCTGCCGGGAGCAGCCTGTGGGAGCAGGGGGTGAGAGGGGACTGCGCTGCCCACAGCCTCTGCTGGGATGGGGGAGAAGCTTTTGGCAGCATGGAATTGAACAATGAGGTTTTGGGAAAGGGTAGAGACCACCTAAAGCACCTGCAGGACATTCAGTGCGAGGTCTCCAGCCCCCTCCTCATGGATTTAAGCCTATGATGGTTCAACAGTTGCTGCTTCACTCTTTCTCCAAAAAAGGAGGCCGAACTATCTGTGAACCCACTTTTATCCATCAAGTGGTTCAATTGTTTGGGTTTTTTTTGGTTTTTGTTTTTGTTTTTTTTTAGGAAAAGTGAATTTGGCAACATCCCAGTGGTTTAGGGAAGAACCTAAATCTCACCTGCTGTCCCATCACCTCCTCCAGTAACTTTGCACTATTTTGCCTGTGCTCAGCCCTTTTCTGCTGCTGTCACAGGGTACCAAAACCTCATCAGCAAGGGATGAGATCAGAATGGATTAACCCCAAAACACTTTTATTATAGCAGTGGGGAACCCACTGCTATACTCCATCCATTGCACTCTGGAATAGCTGGAGCTCATCTCCCCAAAATATTCATGGAGATGATGTGTTGCTTTCTGAATTAATAACAAAAACAGCCCTTACTGCTCATTACTCTGAGATGGAACAGAACACATCGGGTGTCAGGCTGGGAGAGGGGTGAAAGCAGGGCAGGCAGATCCCTAAAAAAAAACCTACACAGAAAAACTGCTAATTTGTCTTTTTGGCTTGTGGCTTCCAGCTGTGGGGAGGTGGAAGATGCAGGACAGAGCCTGGAAGGGAAGGCAGAGACCAAATAGACCAGAAAAAAAATATATAAAAAAAGGAGAGAGATTAAAAGAAAAAAACCCAACCTGCTGGAGGGTACAAGAAATATAATTGAAGCAGGAGAGAAATCTGAAATTTAATTAACTTAGCAAGGTAAAGAGCAAATTACAGCTCCCGTGGAGGTCAGTGAAGGTGCCACCAGAATCTTCCCGCGTGCCAAGAGGCGTCAGGGGAAGGGTAAATGATTGTTTTGCAAAATCAGCCCGTCACACCCATGGCAATCCCTGCTCTCGTGCTGCCTTACTGGAAAAACTGCTCCAGATTGCACTTTCCACACAGGCTGGGGCCTCAAAATGCCCAGGAAGAGAGTCCTGAGCTTCCTGATCCACCTAAGGTTGCTTCAACCACAGTTTCCCACTGTCTGTACCAAAAGCATCTTAAATGGGAGCCCAGTATCATCCCAGCTGGACTGGGCTGGGGTGGGGACTCAGCATGGGGGCCTCACTCTGTCCCCACAGGACACCAAAGATGCCCTGACTGGGGACATGAAGCCCCTCCAAAGAGATCTTGTTGCTGGGATCCCTGGGAAAACAGAGAAGCTGCAGCTGCCCCATGCCGGGGGGTGTCCAAGACCAGCTTGGACAGAACTTGGAGCACCATGGGATAGTGGAAGGTGTCCCTGTCCATGGCAGGGAGTGGGACTGGATGGGCTTTAGGGTCCTCCTCCCAACCCAAACCATTCCACAGTTCTGTACCTGCACAGATGAAGCTCTGCGAGTCCAGGCCCTTCTCCATGGGGATGGCCACCAGGTACTGCAGCAAGAAGCTGTTTTCCTTCACGATGTTCTTCAGGACGACCTGGGAGTGCCCATCCAGGCTGCCCCCCAGGGTCAGTGCCTCCTCAGCACTCTCCAGGTAGGACATGAGCACCTCTCGGACCAGCTCCCGCCACGAGGCCGCCTCCTCTGCGTTCTCAGCCTGCAGCTTCAGCACAGCCTTGGAGGTGATCACCTTGAAGAAGGAGGGTCCCCCCAGGCTCGTGTCTGGAAGGATGTCCTGGATGGTCTCTATGCCGTAACTGTTGCTTAAAATTTTGTCATTGTTTCTGATTTTAAAGCACTTCAGAGTTTCTAGAGACAGGGAAAAAACAAACGGGACCCAGGTTTTGTCCACCTCCATGTACAGAACAGCCTCCTTGATCGCATCCAGCTCTGCCTCTGGAGCTGGAGTCCAGTCCAAGCTGTTCCCGGGCACGTCACTGTACTGGAGAGCACTGGAATCACCCTTGGGCTGGGCTTCACCTCCATCCTCGGAGCACTCCAGAGTCTCCCAGTCCTCCTCCTCCAGCTGCGGCCGGCACTTGCGCAGCGCCTCGCGGATCCTGTCCAGCCAGTCCTCGGCCTCGTCCTGGGATGGGGCTCGCAGGAAGAGCTTTTTCCCCAGGAAAACCAGCTCGAAGCGGCCGTCGGAGTGGGTCAGTGCCAGGGACTCGCAGCGCAGCAGGGAGTAGGTCTCCACGCAGATCCTCTCCTCGTGGTCCAGGAAGAGCCGCAGCTCCAGCGGGGACAGCTCGCAGGAAAACTCCTTCCAAATCCCCATGGCTCCCCGCCGCTCCAGGCTGCCCAGCTTCAGCAGCCCACGGAAAGGGTTGGACAGACCTGGGGCAAGAGATGGCTCAGTTTAAGTGAGAGGGGAGAGAAAAGCTGAGAGGGGCTCAAAGCAAGCACCCAGAGGGGCATGGCAGGGGTGAGAGCCAGTGCTGGTACATGGTGGGCTGGGGCAGGAGCTGATGGGACCTTGGTCTCCATCACTATCTACTTGCATTTGGGTTTCTGTCCCCCTGCATTAGGGTTTTGAGGCTGGGAACAAGTGGGATGAAGGAAAGGCATCCCACAGGGTGGTCAGACCCTCTCCCACTAAAATGCTTCCCACCAGAGCTTCCCTGGGCTCAGCAATGCCTTGGGAAGCTGCTCCATTGCCTTCTGCATCCCCCAGTGCTGCCATCAGCTCACACCAGCCAATGGCTCTCCCCACAGCCCATCCCCACTGGGGCAGCCTCCAGGCAGGGGGGCAGCAGGAGGTGGCACATACCCATCTGTCTGCGGTGCACCACACTGAAGCCCTTCTGCTCCCGTTCTGGGGACATCTTGGGCTTCCCAGTGTCTGAGGATGGCACTGAGAGCCTCTCCAAGTCCAGAGCACTGATGAGGCCTGGGGCTGGCCCCTCGCTGTCCCCCTCTGGCCCAAAGCCATTGGTGTCAGCCGTGCTCCTGCTGCTCTCTTCCAGGGAAGGTCTGTAGAAATCATCTTCTGAGATCCAGCTCTTCTTTAAAAAAATGAAATATTATGAATTATTAAGCTCATCAAACACCCTGTGCCCCTCAAACACACACATACACAGCAACCCCTCCTTGGGGGCTGCTGCTGTGCAGCCCAAATCCCAGGCATTGATGTGTGGATTTAATGGAAGGTGTCCCTGCTCATGGCAGGAGGTTGGGAATGAGATGAGTCTTAAGGTCCCTTCCTCCCCAAACCATTCCATGACTGTCTGATTTTCTGCTGGCCATTCCTAGATGGATGGCTCCCCTGCTCCCTCCAATCAGAGAATGATCCATGGAACTGTGTCAACAGCTGAAAAATGCTGAGATTGTATTCTGGTGGGATAATAAAATAAAATAAAAACCCACCTGTTCTCTCCCCCTAAAATCATTGCACTCCCTGCAATGACCACAGGTCCATGGAGTTTTACTGCTGGGGATGAAATTCCAGCCCTGCCATGAAAGGGCAGGAGCTAGAGCAGCAGCACCAGGAAGAACAGAGATGGGGAGAGGCACAGAGATGTCCAGGGTGAAAAAGAGATCTCTGGCTCACAAGAGGATGCTACAGGGGCTTGGGCTGTGCAGGGGAAAAATAAGGCAGAGAAAGCAGAAAAAGCCTCTGTCTGCATGTGCTAGAAGGGAATGAGATCCATGAGATGAAAAACATTTGGCTGTACCTTCTCCAGGAGCTTTTCTGGCTACAAGAATCCCAGAATCATTAAGGGAGAAGAGCCCTTCAAGTCCCACCTGTGCCCAATCCCCATCTTGGCAGCCAGACCAGGGCCCTGGGTGCCATGTCCAGGCATTCCTTGGACACTGCAGGAATGGGGATTCCACCACCTCCCTGGGCACCCCCTTCCAATGCCTGACCACCCTTTCAGTGAAGAAATTCCTCCTGAAAGAAGCAAGGTTCTGGGACAAGGTCCCGGAGCAAACACCAGGAGGAAAAAACAACCCAGCTCAGTGCCTTGGCACAAGAGAGCAGCGTTCCTAGACCCCTCTAGGGCTGCATCCCAACAGGAATGTCCTTTCATCTCCCCTTTTTGGCCTTCCAAGAGCCTTTTATTTTGAATAACAACCTAAGTGACAGCAGAAGAGCTGTCACCACCCTGTGGGGAGGATCACGGGTGGTGGTGGCTCCTGGATTACTCCTGGGGCAGGAATGCAGGTTGCTCCATGAGTCATGGAGAGCAGGGGGAATTTCCTGTTGACACAGTATGTTATACATAGATTAGGTCAAACTGGCTCTGGGCCAGGAGGAAGCAGCGGAAACGGGATAAGCGGGAGGGAACCGAGAGGAGCAGAGAGCAAAAGGAGAAATGGTCTGGGGGGTGTGAGGTATATCCTACCCTCACCAGTGTAGAAAGGATGGGAACCAGCATGGAAACAATGGGAACCAGGACGGAACAGTCAGTAACAAATTAGACAGAGGACAGGGCTGTTCAAAGAATTTCCTAAAAGCAGAAGCCAGTGGATGTGGATTTGCTTCTGGTGGCCGCAGGGGAAATCCGGTGCTGCTCAAGACCAACACCCAGGAATGCCATCCCGCTCTGGGAACAGATGTTCTGCACAGGAGGACTTTCCCACTGGGAAACCAGTTTGTTTCCTGTCCAGTCAACCCTTTTCCCTCTTCTTACGTGGACCATAAATGAAGAAAAGTCTCCATGAGAACTTCGACTCTGGGGCATATTTATCACTTGCACACAGCCCACGGCCAGATTTGTGCAAGAGCTCACCCCTCTCCAGATATCCCTAACAAACCCAAAACTTCCTGCTGCAGCTGCTCCTGGAGAGGGATGACTGACAGGCCAGGCAGGGCTTCAAAAGCTTCGGTGCCTCTTTCACCAGGGAATACACACTTTGATCCAGTTTCTCCTGAAGCAGCTGCATGGCCACAGCTCCATAGGGTGGGAATCATCACTGATAACCAAGTGGGAGCAGCATGGAAGATGGGAGTTTGGAGAAATTTACCCATAGAAGTGTCCAAGGCCAGGTTGGATGGGGCTTGGAGCAACCTGGTCTAGCAGGAGTCCCTGCCGATGGCAGGGGGTGGAACCGGATGAACTTTAAGGTCCCTTCCAACCCAAACCATTCTGGGATTCCCTGATTCTAGAAAAGGAGTGCCTATTGCAGCTGTCCCCAGTTTTATTTCCCTATTTCACCACCGGGTACAAACCCAAGGAGATGGGAAGGGAGGGAGCTCTAGCACCTACCGGACACCCCAGCAGGGGAGAGAGCAGGCGCTGGGCCGTGGGGCTGGGGACAGCCTGGCTGCCCTCGCTGCCACCACTCTCTGCTCTGCCCAGACCATCCCGAGGGGCTGGAATTCCAGATGTGCTGCCATCTCCATCCCCATGGCCGGGGGGCGCGGGGTCTCCTGTCTGAGCAGAGATGTCACTGCTGGGGGGAGGCTCCTGCTGCCTTCCGTGGGTCGGTGCTGGGCAGGTGGGCAATGCCGGGGGGCCTGGAGGAGGCCGGGGGGAGCAGCCCAGCACAGTGGGGAGCAGCTGTCCCTCCGGGGTGTCCGGGCTTGGCCTGGCCTTGCTGAATTCAGACAACACCCTTGAAATGGAAAAGTGATTGGTTTGAAGGCAGCTCAATAACCACAACCGATAACCGCCCCCCCTTCGTTATTGCAATTTGTAACCATGTAAAAAGGGTTCAGTGTCACTGCTGGCCTCTGTGGAATGGCAGCAGAGTGTGGCTGGAAAATCCCAGTGATGCCAAGAGAAAAATGTGGGATTTGTGCCCCACAGAGCATCCCCCCTTCATGACACAGAGCAGGACCCTGCCGGTGAAGGGAGCATTCCCCAGTTACACCCATTAATGGGGTTTAATTTGGTGGGTGGAGGGACAGCACTGGGTGTTCCCCACAGCTCCAGCCCCATGTATAGCCCCTGGACAAGAATCTATAGCCTTGGACCATATGCCAAATTCCAACTGTTTTCATTAATGAGCAATTAACAGTGGAGCCTGGCCAGAGGATCAGCTGTTCCCGAGGTCCCACTCCACTGCCAGCCCCAGAATTAAACAAGCCCAAGATTAAAACTCAAAGGAGCGTCTCCATCACGAGTTTAATCCAATCAAGGCAGGTTCTTCCAGGATCACTGGAAGATGCAAAATCCTGGAAGTAGGGAATGATGCTGTTATAGATGGGGAAGCACAGTCTGCACCTCCAGCTTTTCCTGAAGACTGGGAAGAAGCATCACCCCGAGGCTCAGTTCCCTCAGAGTCACACTCTAAAGGTGACAGGCAAAATATTTACAGATTACTCAGAGTTTATATAACCCTGGAAATCTTTGTGCTGGATGCTTGGCAGGAATAGATCACAAAGATGACAAACCAACAACCTCCCTCTCTGAATGATCTGCCGAAGCTGCAAATTACAACCCTTCCCTGTGACCAAACTCATTTCTTTCCCCCTGTGGAAAGCCCTGGAGCATCCCCCAGCGTACGCCAGGAAGATGTGACATTCCTGAAACCAGGGAGCAGCATTTTTCTGACGTTTCTGCCCTGGTAAAGAGGACACACACACACTTCACTGGTCATGAGCTCATTTGCAGTGGCAGCAGGGTCTCAACAAGCCGTGCTGAGCGGTTCGTGAAAAGAACAAAAGCTCCTTCCAGAAGGGAAAAAGAGCTTGTTAAAGTCAAACAGGGAGAAAAACTTCCTGCCTATAGAAAGAAAATAACAAGAGCCCAGAGAGGGTCAAAAATCCCTTTGGAGAGATGTGGGGAGAGACTCACTCCTGCAGGGACCTGTCCAGGTCCTCGGCGGTGGCTGTGCCCAGGTCAGAGTCGCAGGACAGCGGCTCCTCGGCGCGCTCGGGGCTGCGGGCGCAGGGCGCCGGGGGGAGGCTGTCGGAGCCCAGGCTGGACGAGAGCTGGGACGAGCTCGTGGTGTTCAAGCTCAGCGAGGACGACGTGAGCTTGATCTTGCTACTGGCTTTGCTGATGTGCAGGACAGGGGCTTGGATCTCGATCTCATCCGACCCCGAGGACTGGGAGATGGAGCCCAGTGATGCTTTCCTGTGGGGTTCAGAGGCCGAGGATGTGAGGGGCTCCAGCAGCTCGGACATGGGACACAGACCCGACAGGGACAGCGGGGTGATGGTCCACTCATTCAGAACTGCTGACTTGTAGGAGAGCTCGAAGGTTAAGGATGATAAACCCTGCAAGTAGCAGAGGAGAAACTCGCACTCTTCAGTGTCCAGGAGCAGAGCTGGGCCTTGGTAGTACTCGTGCAGCCGGGCCCGGTCCTGCAGCAGCAGCTTCAGGTAACACTCCATGAGGCCGTCGTTCAGTGCCAGCCGCAGCCAGGCCCGGCAGCGCCCCACGTCCGTGTTGATAAACATCAGTTGTTCCAGCTCCGAGACAATATTTCTGGGGAAGGAGGAAAAAGAACAGAACAGGAGTGAGCAGCTCTGTTTTGGTCCACTGTGGGGTGCAGGAGGGCCAGAGCCTTCTTCATCAGACACTGCCCAACCTGCTCTGCTGCAGGGAGTTCAGGAGTTGGGATAAAACCAGCTGTGGAAAATCTCACTCCTTCATGGAAAATGTGGTTTTCCATGGAGGGAGATGGCTCCTGACAGGCCCAAACTAAATATATTGGTAAAGACTCCAGGCAGTTCTGTGGTGCCTCTGGCTGACCCTCCTCTCTCTGACGGGAGGCATCTCCCACCCACTGCTTGCACGGGGTGAGGATGCAGAGGGGAGAATTCTCACTGTCCTTGTGTATTTGTGGGGTTTGTGCTGGCTGGATCCTCCTTGGTGACAACCACGTGTCTAAATTCTCACTTCAAATTTAAAAGCAGTCAAAACACAGTGAAAACTGTTGTGGCAGCCCCAAAAAAACCAACCTGGCTGGGGTTGAGCTCAAGTAATCCCAAACTCCTGAATTCAGCTGTTCTTCCCTAAAATCCAACAGCGACACCACACTCCCTGATCCTCCCTGCTCCCAGCTCACTGCACACACCTCAAAAACCAGAGCAAAGATTTTGTAAGGTTTCCTTTCTAATCTGTCTCTCAAGACAGAAGAAAAAACCTTCAAAGGGCACAAAAATATCCCCCATAGCATGTGAAAGAGTTATTTTCATCCACTCTTTCATAATTCAGGAGTTGGTGATGGAGCTGGATGAGGCTTTCAATTTGTGTGTGGGCTGTTATTTACTGTGTGTGAACTTGACTGAGGGAGTGGCTTAGAAAACCCCAGTAAACAGTGATCACTCAGGAGAGACCTCCTCAAAGGCTGGCTGGGACATAAAGAAACAGGGCCAACCAGTCCCAGCAGATCCAGGCCAGGAGAGAACCCAGATCCTGTTGTGCATAAGCAGCCACTGCTGGAGACCAATGTGGCCACTGGAGTTCCACTGGCCCCAGAAATCCAGCCTGGCACCCAGAAATAAATAAGAAAGGGGTGTGCCTTCAATTTCAATCCTCAACTTTTTGGGGACATCAGCTCATCCCCAGCACACACTGATCAGGGATGTGGGGGATCAGCTCCTCTTGGCGCTGCAGGGGCTTCACTCTGCCACCTCCATCTCCCAGGGTCCAGGGCAGCCCCAAAGCCCTGTGAGGGCATCCTTCCCTGCTGCTGAGGGGACTGAGCACACAGATGGGGTAGGGACACATCTGTCCACCAAGCCATCCTCCTCATTCCCTAAATCTGATGGCACCAAAAGAAGGGATGTACCTGAGGGTGCGAATCCCTGTCAGCAGCATGAGCCACTCACCGATGTGTGATGCTCTTCAGCAGGCCCCAAAAGACTGGCTGGGGAAGGGGGCCTCGACCTCCTGATTTCTTCCCTTTCCCCCCACTCTCTGCCTTGATGTGCTTTGCCTTCAGCCCGTGCACAAACACAGCTTCCAGGGCACTGCAGAGCGTGTTGGCATTGCCATCATCACTGGTGACCACGGCATCCGAGGTCACATACTGCTTCTGCAGAGTCTTGATAGCATTCACCAGCTGCTTCTTGATCAGCTGCAAGACAGGAGGTGCAGGTTTGGATTATAAAAGTGAAAATATTAGAAAGGATTTAATGTAAAAGAGCTCAAAAACCAGTAAGGCCTATCCACAGTGAAGCACCATGTGACTCCTGCCTCATCCTCAGCCTTTGGAGTGGCTGAACCGGTCATGCTGGGGACTCACACTCCTGGCATCTGGCTTATTTTGTTATAAAAATAATAATTTATGCAATTTTAGCTGGTGTTTCGGAGCTGGGGTTGCCTTTAGAGCGTGTGATGCTTCCTCTGCAGAAAGGAAATGGCTTAAGGGGATGGGGAAAAAGGAATTGGTTCTTTCCAGGCGCTCTCTCAGGGGAAACACGAGGATTAAGTGTGGGTGAGAAAGGAGAAACTCAGAGGAGGGAATGGATCCCCTGAGCTGGTCAGCCCAAGCAGCATGTGACATGTGACACAGGGCCTGCCAGCAGAAATCAAAGTCATTGACCTCACTGGCTGTGCTGGGTAAACACCCAGGGGATGGGCCCCAAAACAGAGGGGTTTGGAAGGACATCGGGGTTCAGCTGCTGCCCTCAGACAGACTCAGTGATGGATTCTGAAGCTGGGATGTGGGAATTTTGCCTTCCAGCAGCTTTACTTCCTCTTCCACCAGTTGAAAACAGCAAATTTGGTGAATTTAACAATTTCACACCAGTGGAGAAGATTTTTCCTCAAGCAGCTGAACCTGGATATCTCAACCAATCTTATTTTAAATTAAGGTTGTATTTCTCAGCAGGCGCTTGGAAAACACCACAAATTCTTCCTCAAATTCTAATCAAACAATCCACGTTTCAGCACCATGCAGCATTCCCAGCAAAGGCTGAATGTTCCCTGAGCAGGGCTCTGCACATTTTGACTCCAGCCTGGGTTGGCTGCACAAACCCGTATTAAATTTCCAGCCTGGGATATTTTTTTCAGCAGCTAAATAAGATTCCCAGCAGCTGTAGCTCAAGGACCACAGCCAGGGGAGTGTGTTCCTTATTTGGGGTGCTGTTTTCCAGCTTCTTCAGCTGCCCCCCAGGTCTGCTGCTCCATGGAAGGAGCACTGAGGGCTGAGAAGAGGAAAGAGTGCAGATGATTTTATCAGTCATGCATGGATTCATCCATGGGATGAATAAAACACTTGGGTTTAACTGTTCATGTTGAACTTTGCTTGTTGAATATATTTAGACTCCCAAAGCTGGGTGAAGAGACCCCAGATTGATGGGGACAACACTCCTTCACCCAGGTATCAGAGCTGAGCACCTTCCCTGCCCCACACGAGGTCTTGCAAAGGCCAAGGTGTGATTTAACCCCGTACTTCCTTTAATCCCCCAATGCAGACAAATCATCAAGGATCCCTTTCCAATCCCAATATAAACCATCCTAATCCCAGCTGGCAGCACCCACAAGTCCCATCTGTCCCCAGCAGTGCCTGGAGCTGCACTGGGAGCTGTCTGGGGAGCACTGGGGGGTCTGGCTCACCTGGATGGCTTCCTTGGGGTCCTCGGGGTGGCTGGAATGCATCTCTGCTGCTGCTGCTCCCCACGCTGCCTTCACATGTCACCTGTGGGACAAAGAGGGCATGGTTGAGAACCCAGGGGTGCCACCCCACTCACCTGCCAGGGGAAGGGCTCCTGGTGTCACCCAACAGGGATGGATCCTGCCCTGAGGCATTCTGCAGGTGCTCATGGCCAGGACACTGTGGGATCTGAGCTGGAAAAGTGACATGAAAAGTCACTGTGACTCCCAGGGACAATGCCCAGAGACACTTCCCAGGGACCAGGAGAGTTTCAGGCAAAATAGAGCATGGCCAAGAGACCAGGAGGGAGTAATGAACCCCTGTGAAGGGCCCTCAGGCAGCCC
Source organism: Argya squamiceps (assembly GCA_037834095.1). Classification (NCBI taxonomy): domain Eukaryota; kingdom Metazoa; phylum Chordata; class Aves; order Passeriformes; family Leiothrichidae; genus Argya; species Argya squamiceps. The sequence goes on from JBBMKD010000101.1 coordinate 4,453,540, forward strand.
CCAGGCTGGGGGAGCTGCCAGGCAGGTCTGGCCAAAAACCAAATGGGAGTGGCATGAGGTGGCTTGGACAAGGGGTGTCACCCCAGAGCAGAACCTGGGGAGAGGTGACAGAAGTTCAGCTCTCTGTCACATACCAGAGGAGTGATGCTGCTCCAAACCCAGCTGGGACAGACCCCATCAGCACAGAGTGGCCTGGGGAGATGGGAAAGGATCGTGGAATGCCAGGATTGGGTTGGAAAGGACCTTAAAGACCACCCAGGTTCAACCCCTGCCATGGGCAGAGACACCTTCCACTATCCCAGGGTGCTCCAAGCCCTGTCCAGCCTGGCCTTGGACACTTCCAGGGATGGGGAAGCCACAGCTGCTCTGGGCACCCTGTGCCAGGGCCTCCCCACCATCACAGGAGGATTTTCTTGCCAATATTCAATCTGAATCTCCATTTCTAGTTTAAATCCATTCTCCTTTGTCCTGTCACTGCCCATGTAAAGGTCCCCTCCACATTTTTAAAAAGCTCCTCTAAGTACTGGAAGGCTTCTGGTTCTCCATGAGGCAGATGAAACCCAGCATCTCCCCATGCTGGGGGGTGCCAAGGCTGCTCTGCTGCTTTGGTGGGAGACAGAGAAAAGAACAGTGCCCTCCTTTTATGGAAAACCCTGCAAAAACCTGATCCAAGCAGTCTGAGCAGCCTGGCCAGGTCACCTGTCACTGCAGGGACAATAATGGACCTTTGACTTCTGAGTTTTGGCCCTGCTCCTCCCTTGGAGCCATCTGGGAAACCCAGCTGTGCCTAAAGCCTCTGAACAGAACACATGGTGTCAGAAGGACACCCACAGCACAGCTGGATCCCTCTCCAAACACAGCTGGATGCCTCACCCCACACAGCTGAATCCCTGACCCCACACAGCACAGCCTGGCATGAAAAGGGGTCTGAGAGCTGCTCCAGCACCTGCTACTGCTCACAGCTTCCTAAGGATATGAAAGGCTGGAGAAGGAATTTATTTATAGAATCCTAGAATGGTTTGGGCTGGAAGGGAACTTAAGGATGAGCCAGTACCACCCCCTCTCATGGGCAGGGACACCTCCCACTATCTCAGACTGCTCCAAGCCCTGTCCAACCCCGGCCAACCTCGGCCTTGGGCACTGCCAGGGATCCAGGGGCAGCCACAGCTGCTCTGGGCACCCTGTGCCAGGGTCTCCCCACCCTCACAGGGAAGAATTTCTTCTTAATATCCAATCTAATCCTCCCCTCTGTCAGTGTGAAACTATTCCACCTTGTCCTATCAAACTATTCCCTTAAGCTGGAATCACTTGCCATCCAAATGGAGGAGGAGAGCCCAGCTGTTGGCCACAGGGTTGGATCTGCCTCCAGCAGACAACGGGCTTGGAATGGCATTGATGCCTCAGATTTTATTTCCAAGCCAACACAGAATCCCCAGAGCTTTCTCTGAGTAGAGCTGGCAGCATCAACCTGCCCCTCTCCTGCCAAGTCTGGGCAGAAACATGGTTTGCTGAGCAGCTCCTACATGGGCACAGCCAGTCCTGAAGGCAGCACTGTCCAAATCAGAACAGTTTAAACCCAGAGCGGCCCAGATCTACAGTGGTCCAAACCCAGAGTAGCTCAAGTCTGGAGCAGCCCAAATCCAGACATCCCAGACCTGAAACATCCCACACCTGAAACATCCCAGACCTGAAACACCCCAGAGCACAATGTGCAGGTACCACAGCAGCTGGCCCTGCTGAGAGCAGCAGGACAAGAATTCCTTAGGGCCAAACCCAGGACAGATCCTCAGTGTTTCCAAGGCTCACAGACGATTTCAGAGAAAATGAAACTGTTTTTGCTGTGGCTTGTCACAAGATTTCCTCTCCCTGTGTTGCAACACAGAAATGGGGGAGCAGAGGAAAGTTAACCTCTGGCTCAGGGGCTGCTGGGGGGACTGGGGGACTGAGGGGCTCCTGAAGTGGCAGCAGTGGCTGACACAGGGAGCCACCCTCATCTCTGCCTTCCACACGGGAGGTTCCAGCTCCTCAGGGCTGGGCAGCCTCTGCCCCTTTCCCCACCACCTCCTGCTACACCCTGAGGACAAGAGGCACATCCCCCCTCAGACAGTGAAGGTGGAAGACCCAAGGATGGGAGAGACAAGGGTGGGAAATCCAAGAGTAAGAGGAGACCCAGGTGTGGGAGAAGACTCAAGGGAGAGAGTCCTGAGGCAGATCTGAGGGTGAGACCCTAGGGTGGGAGACTCAAGGAGGGGCACAGGGTGGCATTTCTCATGGCCAGGGAGGCAGCACAGGTGTTCCAGCTCCAGGATCACCCTGGAGTCCTGAGCTGGTCACAGGGAAAGGGGTGACAGCAGAGGTGACAGAGAGAAGAAAAGAGTTCATCTTAGTTTTTCAAACACCTGGTCTAAGTTTTACAAAGTGAGAGTTATTCCCCCAAAACACTCTCCTTTGCCAGCATCACCTCTCCCAGTGCCTGCAGGAGGCGAGAACTGAGGAGAACAACCTGCCACCTTCACCACGGGACTCTCCACTCCCACCACCACCAGTCCAACCAGTTTGTTCCAGTGCCACGAATCCACACAGCACCACTGCTATGGGACAGCATTTTCCTGAATAATGAGTGCAAGGAAGCAGCTCTGAGGAGCATTTCACCAAACAAAATCTTAGGTGAAACACAGGGAAATAGGAACAGCAGCCCTGGCACTGGATTTAGAAAGACCTAAAGGGCTCTGGAGCACTTCCAGGGGGATCCTGGAAAGCCATGGCTGTTCATTGTCATCTTGGAAGATAAAGAGATGGGATGAATGTGCAAACACAGACACAAGCACAGCTACAGCAGAGAAAACCTACCAGGTTTCCCAATAGTCACCACCCCGACAGCTCCCTGGGTGATAGAGGGAAAAGCAAGCAGGTGAGGAACAACCCCAGGGAGGGAGTCTGACCTACCCAGGAGAAGAGTCATGGTGTGAGGGCAGAGCTGCTGATTTCCCAAAGTGCAGCAAACCAGCCAGATTCTTTGGAAACAGCTGGAATCAAGGCTCATGCCAGCAGAGCAGAGCCCCTGCCCCAGAGCTTGGCTCCTTGGTCTCCCAAGAAGCGACGCTGTGTGAGTTATAAATAAACAGCAGGTCACTGCCTGTGCTCTGGGATGGAAAACAACGACAGCAGCGTGAGTGGTGACTCAAGGCCTGGACACAGAGCAAGTCATTTTCCAAGCACGAGTGCAGTGCCAGTCACCCTCCGCCCTGGGGACATGGGAGCTCTGGTGGCACTGTGGGTCCCAGGGCTGCTGTGGGGACAGCTGCTCCTCCTGCACAGCTCCTGCTTTCCACCCAGAGCCGAGTGCAAGCTGGGCCCACAGACAGCCCAGGAGCAGGACAGGCAGTGGCAGGGCACAGGGATTGGCTGGTTGGAGGACAAAACCCCTGGGAACAGCTTGGCGAGGGTTAGGACAGGACAGAGCCCCAGCAGGACCCTCGTGGTGTGACTTTGGTTCCTTCCCTGTGCCCAGCCAGAGGATGCTGGGATTGCCATGGCAGGAGGACAGGCATGGAGTGAAGAACAGCACCATCACACCACCCTCGTCCCTATATGTCACAGCTGACAAACCTGGTGGTGGCTGCAGAAGTGTCACCGCCGATGAGCCCGTCCAGCTTCTGCCCTGCAGGGGCCCAGGAGCAGCCACTGAGCTCCCAGCCTGGGTGGTGAGCCTGTGCTTCCCAAACACTCCAAACTGGGAATTTCCTTCAGCCTATTACCTACTCCTGCACCAGGCTACAATTTGCCGGAGCCGCAGGGAGAGCTGGGGTTGATTTTCTGTGGTGCTGCAGCTGCTGGAGCCACCATGCACGGGCCAAGCAGGTTGTGAAAGCCCCAGCGTGTTGAGGCAAGATGTTCCCAGGTTTCTATTGCCAGTTTTTGTGTTGCTTTGGATTCCCAGCGCTGGAGTTTCCCCGTGGATGTTCCTGGTGCCATCCGGCTGGGTGGGCGGCTCGCATCCCTTGGCAGGGGGATGGTGTTTGCTGTGAGGAAGGCAGCGAGGAAAGGGCTTTTTAATCTCTGCATTTCACACAAGAATTACCCAGGCCTTGTTTGCCACTGCTCATTTTTAGTGAGAAAACGTGATTTATTGAGCATGTAACACATGATAAATCAGGGAAAGCTGTAAGGATCCCACAGGTGCTGGGATCTCTTGGCTGGTGGGAGGAATAGGCCGAGAGATTTGGGGTGTCAGCGCTGGTGGGAGTGAACTGAGGACCAGACACCAACCCCAGTGGGGCCCCTTGCAAAGGCACATCTGACCCGCTGTCCCCACCATGGGGTACACGGAGAAGAGGAATGAGAGGCCAAGGCTGCTGGCTGGGCAGCGCAGCATGCAGGGCCTGGCACGGGCGGGCCGGGGGGCCGCAGGGGTGGCTCTGGGGGCATCCGGGTGGCTGGGGATGGATCAAGGCCTGCCCGGCCGTGGGGAGCTAGGGGAGCAGCGCTCGCTTGCAACGCCCTGCACCCGCTGCCAGACCCCACCGCCCGCACCCCGGCTGAGCCCGGCACCCCGCACCCCTCGCTACACCCCGTCACTCTACACCCCCCAGCACCCCATGGCCCTCATCACCGCGCACCCCCCGCACCCCACGGGACCCCTCAGCCCGCACCTCCTGCCAGGCCCCATCACCCCCGGCGCCGCCGGGCCCCCCGCTCACCGGCTCCGCGCCTCCGGCCGGGAAACCCGGAAGTGCCGGGAGCGCGCACGCCCAGCCCCTTGTGACGTAATCACGCGGAGGGGCGGGCCCGAGAGCGCCAGGCCACGCCCCGCGGGCGCCGCGCGCGGTAACCCCGACGTGCACGGACACAGCTGGACACAGCTGGACACACATGGACACAGATGGACCCCGTCACATGCACACGGTGCCCCCAGGGTGTCACGGCCCCGGGAAGGCTGCGGTTCCGGAGGCTGGGCTGCGGTGACTACTTGGGACACCCAGGGCTTCTTGGGTCCCCCCTGTCCCAGTCCCCAGGGGACTTTGGGGTGTCCTAAGCATGGTCCCCACCACCAGCAGCATCCTCCTCTGCAGAGAGGGCTCATGGGGTCAGTGGTCCAGATCTTGGGGTGCTGGATGCAGGACAGGGCCCAGGCAGGAACATCTTGTCTCTGGATAACAGCATTTCCTTAGGCTTCTTCCATCTGGAATAAATGCAGGGAAACAACATCTGAGGAAACAAAGGCAAGGAAATAACCGTGAAGGAAACTAAAGGAAAGTAGTAAGGAAAACGCCAAGAATATTGCCTACAAGGAAGTATTATCCAAAGAAATAAGAGCAAGTAAATGACAAGGAAACAACAGCTAAAGAACTGGGATCCAAGGAAATATCCTGGGATATAGCCACCAAAGAAGCAGAATCCAAGGAAAGCCTCAGCATTTCCATCAGAACGAGAGCTGATGAAAAAGTGCAGGCATTGCCTGTACTAAAATTATCTGTCAGGTCTTCAATTCCCAGGAAAATTAATCCCGGCTGTGCAATGCAGGGTACTGGGATGTGGAGGAAGAGATTTTCCTACACCTTTCAACTTGCTAGGAACACTGGGCTTGAATTAAGTGGCTGAAAATGGGAAGAGCCTGGAAAGCACAGCATAAGGGAAGGATTTGGAGAGGTGAGGAAGAGCAGGAAGCACATGGTACCTGACCTCACTTACTCTACATCCACTGCCTTGTACTTCTTCCTCTCCATCACAGATTTTCAAAGAACCCCATAATACTTTGCTCATGTCCCAGGGGTTCCAAGGGCCACCAAGAACTCCCTCTATGGCCACCACTCAGTTCAGCTCCCAAGGAGAGAATCCAGAATGAAAACAATGCAGCCAACAGCATGGGAGCCAGGCAGGTGTGAGGGAGGGCAAAGAGAAGGAGGAGGAGGAGGACATGGAAACATCAGGGGTTTAGAGGGGACAATGCTGCTTGTGCATCTCCACGCCAGCACCACGGGGACACCAGTGCCATGGCCTCTGCAAGGGAACATCGACCATTCC
>JBBMKD010000101.1:4465272-4498398 GCA_037834095.1 Argya squamiceps
GTCCTCGTTCCTCCTGCTGCTACTGATGTATTTGTAAAAGCAGTTTCTGTTTGCCATTATGGCATTGGCTAAATTCGATTCCAGCTGGGCCTTTGCTTTGCTTTGCTTTGCTTTGCTCCCCTCCCCCCCCGCCCCCTGCACTGGCAGGGGCTCTGAGCTCTCCCTGGAGCTTCTCCTCTCCAGATGAACACCCCCAGCTCTCCCAGCCTGACTCCAGAGCAGAGGGGCTCCAGCCCTGGGAGCATCTCTGTGGCCTCCTCTGGACTGGCTGCAGCAGCTCCACGTCCTTCCTGTGCTGGGAACCTCAGGGCTGGAGGCAGCTCTGCAGGTGAGGTCTCACCTGATCAGGGCACAGGGGCAGAATTCCCCCCTCACCACCTGGTCACACTGCTGGGGATGGTGATAATTTCATATTTTGATGCATTTATAAGACAATAGAATATAGAAATTGCATTTCCACCTGAGAAATTGCCCCAGCAGGGATTTACTTTCACAGAGGCCAGGTTCCCTGGTTGCTCTCTCCCCTTGTGAATCACTACATCTTCCCACTTGGAGTTCTCCAAGTTCTGTGTCCAGACATTGGACTTTGCTTTACCTTTGCCTTTGCGGTTCCAGGTCAGCCAGGGCCAGGTGATTTCTACTGTAGCATATCACCCCTTTCCTCTCTTTTTTGTTAAACCGGCTGCACTTCCCTCATTTCAAGAGGGATCTCACATCATTCCTGTGGCCCATCTCTGAGCTCTCCCACTTTTTGGTTGTCTTTTTTTTTTTTTTTCCAAAGAGAGGTCAAAATAGCTGGGCAGAAGTTTGTTATGAAAGAAGACACACCCCCACTCCCTTCATGATTTAGTGAGCTTGGTGCCCCTTCCCATTCCTTGAGCTGCTTCAGATGTTCATTCATTACCAGGTTACAAAACTTTATTTCATTTAATGGAAAACATGTTTGAAAGTAGAAAGAACCTTTGTTTTACATAATGGTAATGCCCAAGCTACTTGGGGTTCAACACCTGTGGTTCACAAGGCTCTTGTGGCTCAACACATTTATTACAAAACTTACTTCTTTTCTTCTTAAAGAAATACTTTTCCCGTGCCTGTGCAAACAAGTCCCACAGCTACTCCTGCTGGTAAAACACCTTCACCTTCAGTTTTCTCAGAGCAACTCTGGGCTTTATGTGGGCTCCTGTAGGGAGGTCATATTCCTTTTGTTGTTCTGGAAATGCTGCACACATCTGATACTCTGTCTAAATAATCCTGCAGCTCTGCTGGTTCCAGATATAGCTGACCTCAATAAGTTGACAGGAAAACACCTCCTTTCCAAAACCAGCATTTATTTGAGGGCCTAATTTTAGTAGCATTTAGTTTTATTGCCCATTTCTGTTGCTGTTTACATATTTGGAGGAGAAGCAGACATTGGATGTGATGCAGGTGGTGTCTTACAACATTAAAATTTCATCTCTAATAAAACACTGCAAAACTTTTGGAAACGATGAAGAGAGAGTTGCTCCAATTCAGTAGCATCTTTAAAACTGAGATCTAACAAAACTTCTTCTTTGAGGTCCAGCTGTTCCAAGAAAAATTCATTTGCCTGGGAGAGAAATCAAGGGCAAATTACTCTCTACAACATATTTCAGTTTCATCCCCATGCACATATTTTTGTCATACATAAGGGACAGCTTCCCCAGAATTTATCACTTGGAAATGTTTCTGCTTTGGAAGGACTGACTGACATCATGAGGCAGTGAGCCAGAAGGACACCAAGCCACTCTCATCCCAAGCAAGTCCTTCCAAATCCCTGTTTGTTCCCCTTTCCATCGGGCTGGACGGTGCCTTGCGGAGAGCGAGCGCCGAATTCCCTCCCACACCCTGTCACAAGGGAAGCGAGTGGGCAGGGAGCTGAGGGATGGCTTCTGCAGGAGCAGAGGTTTCTGTTTGACTCTGCTGCTCACTTCCCCTGTGGGCAGTACTAGTCAGGTCAGCCCTCCGTGGCTTTGGAAGGGGCTGGAGAGCAGGGGCTGCAAGGGGGAGTGTGGAGAGACAGCAAACCAGCAGAAATTCCATCTTCTCAACTGATAAACACAAAATCCAACGGGATTGCTTGTGTCACACCCCAAAATGCTCATTTTGCTGCTGCTCTTCAGTAAGGACCAGTTGTGCCCGTGGACAGCAGGTGACTCAGTGTCATCACAGGGAACAGGGTGTCACAAGGGTGGGCAGACACTGCTCCAGGCAAACTGCAGGAGGAGCCAGAACCACCGAATATCCTGAGTTGGGAGGATCATTCCAGTCCCACCCCTGGCCCTGCACAGACACCCCAACAATCCCACCCTGGGCATCCCTGGCAGGGCTGTCCAAACACTCCTGGAGCTCTGGCAGCCTCACGCTGGGACCGTTCCCTGGGAGCCTGGGCAGTGCCCAGGGCTGGCTCACGGCAGGAGCAGCTCCAGGGAAGCCAAGGCCATCCTGGACTTGGCTCCTTCCAAGCAGACAAGAAAATTCAAACCCTCCTTTTTGTGGGACAAATGGCAGCACATCAGGGTCTCAGGAAATGACACCACAAGAGCAAGCAATGATAGAGCTGAGCCCTGGGAATGAGCTATAACTGGGGGATTTGGGGACACCTCTCTGTGCCCTCCTTTCATCTGCTTTAGTAACAAAACATGACCCTGCAAGGCGAGGGCTTCACTTGCTGTCAGCTTTTGCCCCTTTGCCATGAGGTTTGTGTTGAGAAGTGCCTGTACCTGCTCAGGTAAGTGGGCTCTGGGCACAAAACTGAGCCTCCCCAGGGAAGCTGTGGTGTTCCCAAACTCAGTGACAGGAAAATCCTCTGCTCAAGGATGGCTTGTATCAAAGCTGGCCCCAGCACCCACCTCGTGAGCACCACCAACCAAGACCACCTTGGACTCAACTCCTTCCAAATTCACCCCCCAGCCCCACCCTCCTCAGACCTCAAATCCACTTTCCCAGCCCCAAATCTGCTGCTCAGTCCTGAATTTACTCCCAAATCCCTCCCAAGCCACAAATTCATTCCCCTCAGTCCCAGCTCGGCCTCCAACCCTAAATCCAAGCCCTAATTCATCCTTCCCACCCCAAATCCACCCCCAGCCCCAAATTGCTGTTTAGCCCCAAACCACTCCCAAACCCCCCAGCCTCAAATCCACCCTTCTAGGTCCAAATCCACCCTCACAGCCCCAAATCCTTATCTTCCAGGTCCAAATCCACCACCCAGTCCCAAATCTACCCCTAAATCTCTCCCAAAGCCTCAAATCCACCCGCCCCCCCAGCCCCAATTTTGCCCCTCCACCCCAAATCCACCCCATAGTCCCAAGTCTATTCCCAAACCCAACCTCCCAGCCCCAAATCCATCCCAATTTCCCCCCAGCTCCAAATTCAATCAGATTCCCAGACCTAAATCCCCCCCTCCCAGCCCCAAATCCTCATCCTCCAACCCCAAATACAGCTCCCAGCCCCAAACCCTCATCTCCCAGCCCCAAATCGCCCCTGCGGCATCTCGCCCCTCCCACCCCCCGAACATGCTGTACCCCCCAAAAGCCAGACTCGTGTCGGCAGTAGCGGGTTTTATTCTCCAGTTTCCTCTCCCAGGAGCGGGGCGGGCTCAGAGGGCGCAGTTCCCCTCTCCGTAGCGCCGGCACCTCATCACCTTCAGGTAGGTCTCCACCTTGTGCAGGTCCTTTTTGAAGCACGACAGCAACCCGTAGTTCTTGAGCAGCGCGTCCTCGCCGCGCAGGTGGAGCTCGAATTTCTCGTAGGTGGGTTTAAGCACCTGAGCGCCCCGCGGGCTCCGCTCCTCCAGCTCCTGCGGGACAACGGGGACATCCCGGGAGAGGCGGGGCCGGGCAGGGGCATCTCCCAGGGAAAAACCTCCTGCCGAGCTCCGGGAGAGGTCAGGGGGATTCCCCCCACCCCGCTCTTTAATGGGATTTCAGACGTGGTTCTGGGCAGAGCGCACAGGTGGAGGTGGTGCCGCGGGGTGATGCCACACTGAGTGTGCCAGTGACACACCCGGGGCTGCAGGGAGGGAGGAGTGTCCTGGAGGGGCTTAAAATAAAGGCAGAATCACAGGGTCTCTCTGCAGCCCCTCCAGCCAAGGAGATGGGGAACTGCACAAATAATTCTCTCTTTCCCCACTTTCCCAAAGCTCTGATCTGGTCCCACATCTCCATCTGGAGATCTGTTGTCAGCCACTCCCCCTGCTGTGCTCAGCAACAGAATGGTTTTGGTGAAGTAAAAAGTGTCATAAAAGGTGAAAAGGGAAATCAGTTGGTGAAAAGAGAGTATTTGTGTCATTTCTGTGTGTGGCTTCCCAATGCCCAAACACACATGGAATGCAAAGTCTGCCATGGTCCTGATTCCTTTGCCTGCTCCCTCCAGCACAGAAGGTCTCTGTTTGCTCACAGGGCCTGACTTGCAGAGTTATTTTACTGCTAAAAGATGTAAATAATGGCCCAGACTAATTTCTCACAGCTATTGCTTCAGGCTGATGCTGGCAGATAAACTTATAGAATAAGCATAACTGAAGGGTGACCTGGCAGATAATGGGCAATTTAATTTAAAGCAACAAACTCCAAATTAAGAAGACCTTGAAGGGCCTTATAAAAGAGAGGGAGAGTGACAAGGGGAATGGTTTTGAACTAAAGGAGGGGACATTCAGGTTAACTTTTGGGAAGGAGTTGTTGCCTGGGAGGGTGGGCAGGGCTGGCACAGGGTGCCCAGAGCAGCTGTGGCTGCCCCTGGATCCCTGGCAGTGCCCAAGGCCAGGCTGGACACTGGGGCTTGGAACAACCTGGGACAGGGGAAGGTGTCCCTGCCCATGGCAGGGAATGGCACTGGGTGGGCTTTAAGGTCCCTTCCCACTCAAACCATTCTGTGATTCTCTGGCAAGATCTTCTTGGAGAGATCACCCTCCAGCTCTCAACTTGGAGTGTTGTATTAATGGAAGAGGGAAACATCAGAGCAAGTCCTTCCCTGCACAAAAATGTGTTTTTAAAATGTTGTGAGGTTGCAAACTTTGCCCCATTTCAAAGTACTTTGCCTGGAGATGTAACAAACATTGTGCTGCTGTTTGTCTGATGTATTTCAGCAACTGGGAATTCTTTGGTGCTGGGTTTGGAAAGATTTTGGATCTGTAATGTTGTGATTCCTGGTGGATTCTGCTCCCTGAGGGATTGTGGCAGTGCTGGTAACACCTGTCCTGTGTTCTTACCCTCAGTCATGGGACCTGTGCACTGGGGGGTCAGGATCTTGTTACGTAAAGGGAAGCAAAGTCCAAAGGATGCCCTCTGGAAGGCAGAGAGATTTCTCATGGTGTGTGGATCCTCGAGAGTGCCCCATGCCTGGGAGATCTCTGTTATTCCACAGCCGTGCTGGGACTTACCCTCATCAGAGCTTGGATCCCTTCTTCCAGGTCCTTTAGCTTTTCATACACCCTGTCTGAGGTGCCAAAAACCAAGTTGTTTGTGAACACCTTGCTCAGGTACTGCACTGGGGTCAGCCAGGACTGGATGAGAACCAGGGAAAACTGGAGAAGCTCCATGTCCTGAAATTGAGGCAGGGAAGGGTCAAAGCTGAGCAGGTGTGGTGTTTGGTGGAGTGTCTTGCTCCCTCTGGAACATTCTGGAGTGACCCAGGGAGGGACACTGCTCCTGCAGCTTCAGTTTGCAGGCTGAGGGCACCACCCAGCCCCATGTCCTGTGCAGACAGCAGTGTTCTCATCCTGGAGCTGGGAATATGATTTAACCCAGGGGAGTCTGCAGGGTTTACACAGCAAAGAAGAGAGAGGAGGGTGAAAACACCAAAGGTCTCCAAGGTGGAGAGCCTCTGATCCTGCAGCAGGGACTCTACAAACAGGTCTGTGCCTGCCCCAGGTCAGAACTCACCGATTTCTGCTGGGCATCCTCCTTTCCTGTGGGAGCAGGGATGGTTTCTGAGTAGCAGTAGGCTACCTGGGAGTTTTTGTTGGTGTGCCTTTGGTCTTCCGGGATGTAGCTGCGTTCCTGTGGAGACATCCCAGACACACTCAGGTCTGCTGCCCGTGGACTGGAGAAGAGCACAGAGAATTCCCAAGCTGTCCTGCACGGTTCCCCTTTGCAAGGAATAAATGGGAGACAGGAGGTGCCTCTGGACAGGGTGAGAGCTGGGAAACAGGAGTTTGTCTGTTGCCACAACAGCTGCCCTGGAGGTCTCCCTCTCCCTAGGGCAAGGTGCTGCTCTTCAGTAAGGGCCAGTTGTGCCTGTGCACAGCAGGTGACTCAATGTCACCACAGGGTGTCACAAGGGTGGGCAGACACTGCTCCAGGCAAACTGCAGTAGCAGGAGGAACAGAACACACCTGGGACAGGTTCTCCCAAGGAGGAGATGATCCCCAGGGACAGCCTGTGCCAAAGGGACAGCCCATGCCAGCTCCTGGGCAGCAGCAGACACTTGCTGGGTTTAAGCACTCAGACCCTCCCAGGGACAAAGGTGGCCAACACAGGGAAGTCCTGCAAAATACCTGTGCCACCTCCCAGCTGCCCCTGTGAAGTGGGTCTGGACACAGGTGGAAATGGCCGCAAAGAGGCATTAGAGAGGGGACAGAGAGGTGACAGTGACCAGGCTGGTGGGATGCAATCTGCCCTATCCTGTTAAGGTTCTTTCTCCTCCCTGAGAGCTGGCAAAGGCAGCAACAGCTGGGAATTCTCTGGGAAGTTCTACAGTCCTGGAGCCATCAAGGAAACACAGAGGAGGTGCCCTCAGGCCACACCACTCACAAACTCTTTGTAGGTCTCAGCAGCCAGGAGGTGAAGGTGCTGAGCCCTCAGCACAGCGTTGGCAAACAGGCTGGACAGGGGCATGGCCGGGAAGGTGGCAGCTGGCTGTGGCCACTGCAGTCCCAGGGTGATCACAGCAATGGCCAGAGGAGAGAGCCAGGACCCTGCAAAGTGGAGAGGAAGGTGTTGGGAGTCCTTGGGGGTTGTGCTGAGGAGGAGGTGGCACCTGGGAATTCATTCCCAGCCTGTTCTGCCTGTGCTGGATCCACATTCACCTTCCATGGTGCCCTGTTGGACACTGGGTGGGTTCAGCCCTCCCCAAAATCGAGGGAGACCCTTTCACTGGACCTGCCCTCCGGGCTGGGGCTGCTCCCAGTGTGACCAGCAGCATCTTCCTGGCTGGAATTGTGGTTGCTCCATGAAATCTAAGGAGTGTCCCTGACACACTCATGTTTTCCCCTAGGCCTTGTCCCTGCCCTCAACGGGACAAGAGCTGATGGCATCACCTGTGCTGTGACCAGCTGCTTTTGCTCCCTGGGTCACACCTTTAGGATTTGGTCAAGCATAAAGGTTTTCAGCCCATGACATGCAACACAAGTGTCCACTTGTGCTCACACAGACCACAAAGCTCATCTCAAACAAAAACCCTTAGGAGGAGGAATACCCTGGAGCCTGTAGGACTTGGACATTATTAGACATCATCCTCATCCCTGTCTGAAGTTTGGAAGATGAGTTTTATTATCTCTGCCAACATTTATAGTAATAGTAACTATTATAACTGTGGCTTGATCTTGTTCTTCAAGCTCACAACACTCTCCCTGCTCACTTTAGGTTAAAGATTAATTCACAGATTAGAGTCACACTGCAGGGAAAGGTTTTCTTTTTCATGGATTTAGAAGTTGCCATATTTTAATTTAGGGATGGCAAGGAGTATGTGCAGCCCACCACAGAACCACCCCATCATCATCATCATCTCCTGTCATCCTACACACCCAGCACTGGAAATCCTTTAAAACTGAAATAAAATGTACCTGGAGCCATTTCTGCTGGTGAGCTGCTCAGGTGTGGCTCAGTTGGGAATGTTTCCTCCTTTCACCTGGTGAAAGAAACTGTGGAACCCCTCCTTATATAGCAGGGGGTCTGTTTAAAATGGATCTGTGTGTCCATGATCACAACAACAGCTCTGCACCTTCCCCCTGCATAAATTCACAATTGTTCACAGTGGTGCTACCTCATCACAGGCATTTTCACAGATGTGCAGCTTGGGGAGCTTTGTTTGCCTCGGGATGAGACCAGTGCTCCGTGATTTCGCCATATTCTCCTGTTTATTGCAATTAAAAGTTTCCTCATCACAGCAAGACCCATCCCAAATCAGATCATGGTGGGATTGGTTGTGTCCTCCTGATGTTCCTGCCTGGCTCTGCAGCCTTGGCCCACAGTTCACAGGGCTGACCAGCCAGCTTGGGACATTTCTGGCTTAAAGCAAGTGGTGAGGGGCACCAGGAGAGGTTTAGGTTGGATATTAAGGAAAAGTTTTTCCTGAAAGGAGTGTCCAGCCCTGGCACAGCTGACCTGGGCAGTGGTGGAGTCCCCATCCCTGGAGGGATTTAAAGCTCTGTGGATGTGGCACTTGGGGACATGGGGTTAGTGGTGGCCTTGGCAGTGCTGGGGGAATGGTTGGACTGATGATCTTAGAAACCTTTTCCAACCTAAAGGATTCCATAATCCTGTAATATTTTCCTCTCTATTGTTTGTGGGGATAGAGCTGGCTGCATGTTGTCAGATGAATCCTATTTCTGCCAAGGAATTGCTTCCAGTTTCTCCCAAAATGTCAAAAGTTCAGCAAATGTTTTTGCTGAGCTGGTTTGTCACTGGTGTGACAAGGAGCTGTCCTGCCCTGGTGCTGGTTTGGATTCCAACCTGCCCAGTGCAAATCCAGAGCTCTGGGTGCTTTTTCTGATCCTCAGCTGGACAAGGCTGTGGGAGAACCTGCTCATGTGCATCTTCCTGCTCCTGCCTGAGATGCAAATGTGAAATACCATGGGATTAAGAAGAGGAATGGTTTGGAAAGGAGATAGGAGGAATGGGGAAGAGGAGATGGGGAAGGGAATTAGAGAATCTTGGAGTGGTTTGGGTGGGAAGGGATCTTAAAGCCTATCCAGTGCCATCCCCCACCATGGGCAGGGACACCTCCCTCTGTCCCAGGGTGCTCCAAGCCTTGAAGAAGACAGGACACAGCTTACCCATCCCTGCATTTGAGAAAAACAAGACAGAACCTGAGATGGGCAGCTCCAGGGGGTATTTAAAGGACTTTTGCTCTGCATAAAGCCCCCATTTCCCCAAACCAGACTGATTTGGCCTTTGTCTGGTGTTCAGGGGACATCCTGTGTTGGGAGGTGATTTGGCTCCCCCAGGCCCCGGGTTTGCTGTGTGTGCCTTCGGTTTCCAAGCAGCAGCATCACCCCCGGAGCCGCTGGAGCTGCTGGAGTAGAGAGAGAACTGCTCGATAAACATGAGGGAGAGCAGGGCTGTTCTGAGAAGCCCCCGGGTGTTGCCGCTGGAGACGCGGTGGTGTCACAGGGAAATGTCAGTCCCGGCAGCAGAGGGAACAGCGGGTCCTGCCGCTATCAGGTGTCCCGTCACCCCGTAGCGGCAACATCTGGGCGTGTTTTTGTGTTTTCTACTCCGGGTCGTGTTTAAATCTGTCAGCGCTGGTCAGGGATGAGCCGAGCCCCAGGGATGAGCCCAGCCCTGAGTGACGCTGCTGTGTCACTGCGGCTCCTGCGCAGCGCCGGTGGAGAGAGCGGGGATAATTCACATGATTCGTGCCGCAGCCGGCACGGAGGGGCCGGGGTGATCCGGGCCCAGGGCTGCCCGAGGCTGGGTTTGTCCCCGGCGCTGTCTGGGCAGTAAATGAGGCAGAAGCGGCGCATGACGAGCGCCGGGCCGGGCAGAGCCGCGGGCAGAGCCGCGGTTGCATAAGCGGCTCCCAAACCTCAGCCGGGCCATTTTCCGCCTCTCCAACTCCTGCATTTCCAACCCGCAGCATCTCATCTAAAGCAGCTCCGTGATTTCCACATTCCTTGCAAGAGAAAACCCCCCTCCATTCTCTTGAGGATGGCTCGGTGTCCACCCACCTTTCCCTGAGCTTTTAAACAAATAAAACATCTTTTCCCGGAGGCACCGTGTGCCCCAGGCACCGTGTGCCCCATCCCGGATGGCTCCGTGTCCACCCACCTTTCCCTGAGCTTTTACACAAATAAAACATCTTTTCTTGGAGGCACCGTGTGCCCCAGGACCCCGGGTGATCCCCAGCCCGGAGGAATCCCGACCGAGGAGCTGCTGCTGAGCCACAGCCCAGCTCTGCCGAGTTTTTAGGGTGTGGGGGATGATCTCTCCTAACTCACTGCTCCGAGTGAAACTCCATTTCAGATTTATGGGGATTATTTACCAGAGCTGGAACTGTTGGGTTTCACTGAACTCCTCTGGAAGGATGAGGCTGAACCCTCAGGTTCAGTTCCCCAGGACTGCAACCCCTCCTGTCTGCCTGAGCATCCCGATGGAAAACGGATTTTCCCTCCCCACAATTAGCTGGAAGGAGGTTGTAGCCAGCTGGGGGTCGGTCTCTTCTCCCAAGGACAAGAGGAAACAGCCCCAAGCTGTCCCAGCGGAGGTTTAGGTTGGATATAAGGGAAAATTCCTTCCTTGAAAGGAGTCTCCAGCCCTGGCACAGGGCAGTGGTGGAGTCCCCATCCCTGGAAGGATTTAAAAGTTGTGTGGATGTGATAGCTGGGGACAGGGGCTAGTGGTGACCTTGGCAGTGCTGGGGGACACAATGACCTTAGAGGGCTTTTCCAACCTGAGTGATTCCATGAGTCGATGACAGAAATCAGGACAAAATACACAGCCTGGGCTGTATATACTGATATATTTATTTACATTAAATGTGTTTTAAACACAGACCCCTCTCAATATAGAATGAAACCAACCCCCATCTCCAGGCTCCTCAGAAACTACTCCAAGCATTTCAAATAAACCAATAACACTGCAGAAATATTTATTTACTTATGGCATTTTAAAGGAGGCCAAAGCCCTGGGCTGAGGAAGCAGCAGAGCAGGACTGGGGTCACAAAAACTGCTTTTGACATCGGTGGTTCCTCACCAGATGCAAACAGCAAATTTTCTTTATTTTTTCTATTATTCTATTCAGTCATTTGAGTGAGTTGTTTACACACATCTGAGGAATCTGGAGCTGGGAAGGCCAGAAAAACCTTCCATCTTCTGTTTGGAAACTGAAAACAAGGAATGGAGGGATGAGCTCTGCTAGTCCTAAAATCTTGGCTAACATGGAAACCAGGAACAGTCAGTTCTTTTCTCTCCCTGTGAATGCTCTTTTTTTAATTAACCCATTTTATAAGTAAAATATGCTTAAATAACTTTTATATATATGTGGCAGAACTAATTTGGGGTAGTTTTATTTAACTAGTAAAAATCAATTTTAAAGTGCTGTTTTTTGTGCTGTTTAAAATGAATTCCAGTTCTCCACAGAGGTGCTTTACTGGTAAAGAACTATCCTGTTACTTCTGAAAAGCCCTTTTTGCTTAGAATTTTACCCTTCTCTTGCTGTTTTGGGGGTGCAGAGCAGTTGCAGGAGCTGCTTAGAGCCCAAAATGTTGTGAACCATCAAGACAGAGGCCTTGGGCTCTCTGAGAGGGGACAGTTTGAGCCACAATGTCCTTGTCACCCTCATCCAGACAAGCCCCCAGTCCCAGTTTGGGTGCCCAGCTGGCCCCGAGCCCACCACTCTCAGCTGCTGCTGCCGTGCCAAGATAATTTAATTACAAACCCAATCTCCAGATGTTTTTTAGCTTCTCCTTCAGATCCAGCTGAGAGTGGAGCTGCTGGTCCTGGGCCCTGTTCTCCTGCTTTGGATCTTGCTGATTCTTTTTGTCCCATCCCAAGCTGATGTTTTGGGACTGCTGAGGTCCCTACAGGGAGCCTCACATCTGCTCCTGGTTTTCCATCCCTGCCTGCCCTGGGGGTGAAGTTTGAAGAGGTGAAGTTTGGTTTCCAGCTAAACTGGACCCAAAAAGCTGCTTGTTATTCCCAGGAAATCAGCAGCAGGGTTATGGGACACCCCTGGAATGGGCACAGCAAGGATGGAGCAGGATGAGAATTTACCCATTACCTTTATTAGGACTTCAAAAGCAGTTGGAGGTTTGTGTCCCACAATTTACAACTTTCCCAGATGTTCTGAGGTCACACCTGTCCCTCACCATGGGGATGACCTTGTGACAGGGGCCAGCTCTTGCCTGGGGAGCAGCAAGCCTTTGGGTGGGACCTTTCTGCCCATCTTTTCTGTAATCTTTGGAGAACAAGAGGTGCTTTTGGGGGATCCTCCACCTCAGACCACCTGGGCCTGTGGACACAGCCATGGCTTTGACAGCTGAAGAGTGGCCCCAAATCCACTTCTCACAACACCCACATGGTGTTGTTGGCAGTGTCCTTGTAGTGCCTGGTCCTGTCCTTCCTGGGGTGGTGGGGTTGGAGCAGATCTCTCATTCCCAGTCCTTCCATGGCACTGACCAGGCTGGAGCTCAGTGCTGGGTGTGGGGCTGGCCAGGCTGTGGGACCAGTTTGCTACTGGGGGGATCATTGGTGGCTCCTAATTTCTACGGAGGCTTTAGGGGTTGGTCAGCGGGGTGGGGACAGTGGCAGCCAGGGCAGGGCAGCCTCAGAGACACAGCCTGGACAAGTGAGCACCCCAGGGCAGCAGGATCCCAGCCCTGAGTGGGGCTGTGCAGATGTTTGCAGCCCGGGATCCAGGCAGAGCCGTGCTCCAGGGGATCTGTCCCCACGGGGGCTGGCAGGGTGCTGGCAGGGCCTGGCAGAGGGTGCAGGACCCCTCACTCTTCACCTGGGTGCTCCCCCACTGCCCACTTGGCTTTCACGTCCCGGAAAGGAGTGATGTCCTCGTAGGTGGCCATCTGCTCCACCTCCAGCCCCTGCAGAAACAACGAGGGTGGGACATGGGAGGAGGTTCCAGCCACAGCACATCCCTTGGGACACCCAGCTGGGGACCCTCCCAGAGCCCCTGAGACTGGAGCAGCTTCTGACAGGGAGAGAGGATGGAGATGGTTGGATGCTGGATGTTGGATGTGAGCTGGCTGCTTTTTGGGGCAGCTCAGCACAGCTGATGTGTAATTTGGGAGAAAGGTGCCCTGACCCTCCTCCCAAGGAAGGGGCTGCAAGGTGACCCCCAGCAGACTCCCAGCAGAGGCAGAACCCCCTGTGTCAAGGCTCAGGGTGATGTTAGGGAGGTCCTGCTATCATTAATTACCTCATAGGTGTGGTCCTCCTCTGGGCTTTTCTTGTCTTCATCCTATGGAGAGTCACAGGTTGGTGTCAGTGCCCACCAGCCCACCTGTCCCCAGCCTTGTTCCCCCAGGCCAGGCCCTACCACTCCCACAGGCACATCCATGGAGTCCCCACACAGCATTTGAGATGGCCATGTTCCCACTTCAGATATCAATGTTCCCACCCACAACCCCAAACCCATCCCATGCCCAGGACTGCCTGGGATGCACTGGAGGACACCCCCTCTGCTGGAGGCACTGTCACTTGCCTTATCTAGGAGGAGGAGGATGGGGATGCTGATGAAGATGACAAGCAGGATGGACTGAATGATGATGATGGCATCTTTCAGCGTGTTCCTGTTCTGGACCTGCTGGATGCTGCTGGTACCTGGGAGCAACAGAACAGGGAGAGCCCAGGTCTCACCTCTGTGCCGGGCTGCAGGGAGAGGGATGAGCTTGCCATGGCCAGCATGTGTCACCAAGGGGGTTTGTGGGGACCAGGATGACCCCTTCTCTGCAATTGGGAGAGACCAGAGCACTGCAGCTGCCCCCAGGATTGACATCAGGGACCAGCTCTGGGATGGGACACCTTGGGCAGCACCCGGCAGTCACCAGGAGCAGGACAAATCTGATTTATTAGAGAAACATGTCCCTGTTTTTTGCAGGATGGATGTGCCAGGGCAGACCCAGGGAGGTTGTCCTGCTCCTTGGGGCTGGCAGTGAGGAACAGAACCTCTGTGGTGCCATAGAGCACCCACAGCTGGGTCAGGGAGAGTCCCACCAGCACAGGGAGAGGAGGAGGTGTGGGAGCACCACGTGGGGTTCATATGGAGGGGGAAATGGGAGAGGAGCAGAAAAAGCATCTCCTGGCGTGCAGGAGGATGGGGAGCTGCCACTCACCCATGACCCGGATCTCTGTCCCACACGAGTGCAGCTTCTCCTTCTGCTGCAGGCCCTTCCTGTCACACACGTAGACCCCCTTGTCCTGGGAGGTGGCCCTGAGGAGGGTGAGGTTGATGAAGGCGTTTGTCCTCTTGATGCTGTAGCTGGACGTGTTCTGATCCAGCACCCAGAGGTCATTGCTGGACTCTGCTGTCTTGTACCACTGCATGGACTGGGCATCCTTGGAGTAGCACATGAGGTAGATGGGCATGTTCTTCTTGATGGCCACGTACCGCATGTTCTGGTACACCGGGGCACACTTGGCACCTGCAGGGGACAAGGCTGTCACTGCAGCCACTCCCATCAGAGCCCCTCAGCACTTCCCAAACAAAGAGCTTCCCATTTTCATGCTGCTTTTGATCATCCAGCTTGATTTAGGTGAATTATTCCCATCCCAGGCTCCCCCAGGGAATGGTCTCAGCCCAAGGCTGCCAGAGCTCCAGGAGTGTTTGGACAGCACTGCCAGGGATGCCCAGGGTGGGATTGTTGGGGTGTCCTGGGCAGTGATCTCTGTGGATCCTTTCCAGTTGGGATATTCTATGATTCTATGAGATCTGAGGCTTTTGGTGGAAGTCTGCTTTTAATGGAAACTCCAGTTTTCTGAGGGAATACCTTTGCTCCAATACTTCAGTCCTGCTCCCACCCCTCTCTGTGCACATTTAGTTAATCCCAGCTCCAGTATTACAGCCTGTGGAATCCCAGCTGGCTTCTCTTTTGCTTCCACGTTTTTATGCCTTTTGGTGTATTTTGTATTTTTCTGGCCGTGTTTTAGTCCCAGAGTGGTGACTTTGAGAGCCCATTTGGGTTGCAGAGGTCACCTTTAGAGCCCCATGGGTGGGAATGGCACAGGGACCATGGCACAAGTGCTGGGGCACAAGCCCAGTGCTGGTCCCAGACTTGGTCATGCAGCAATTGCAGAGGGAAAACTTGTGGCTGCTCAGGAAAGACAAAACAGATCCAGCTTTTCTAAGGGAGAGGAAGGTGCAGGACTGGGGATGAGCCGTGGGGGATGTCACAGCCTGGGAATGGCCTTTGTGGGGGGGAAAGGCCTGTGGGGGGTGGGACAGCGGCTCTGTGGGGACAGGAGGGGGACACACACAAGGGAAGGGCCCAGCAGGTCTGAGGGTACCTGTGCTCTTCCTGGTGTTGTTCATGTCTGCTGAGATCCCACCTGCAAAACAGGAGAAGGGTCTGAGATCGTGGCCAGGAGCCCACCTGGATGTCCCCAGTGGGATGGACGTGCCCTGGGCCCTTCCTGCCCATTCCATATGGGATGGAGCTCTGAGGAGCAACAGCAGAGCCCTCTCAGCACCTGGGGCAGTGTAGATTTGGGCACAAACCCTTCAATTTCCATCCTGTCTCCTAAAAGTTTTCCTGGTTGTTTTCTGGTTGATACGCCAGTGAAACCAGCTCCCTATAATGTCCCCAAAGCTGGTGCCTCTTGGGAAGGCTCCAGATACTCTCAGTTCTGGATTTCCACTCGCTGAACCAGATGAAACCCTTCCCTGCTGGGCTCAGAGCCCTGTGATTCCCAGATCCTGTGGCCACACAGCCCCCTGGGACAAGGGCTGTGGGTTGGTGCTGTGGGACCTGCAGTGCAAGGAAGAGAGTGAGGTGAGGACCCCCCCAGGACCCACGGGTGTCCTGCCCACAGCTCCAGTGCTGCTGGGCCTGGTTCCTCTTGCTGCAGCTGGGCAGGAAGCCCCAGCCCTGTTTACTGCCCCGCTTGAGTGCCCAGCTCCCTCCTCTCCGTGGAGGAGTTGGCACAGAAACGGGGCTGCAACACCTCCCTGCAGGGCAGCTGCAAACCTCCCTATCCCCAGAAGGAGAAGAAGGAACAGAAAAAGAAGAAGAAAGGTTCAATTCCCCAGCCTGAGCTTTGTGCCACCCTCGTGCAGACTCCCAGCCTGCTGGGACCTCCTGGCTGGGACAGGGGCTCCTCTTATTGCCCCAGAGCCCCTTCCAGGTCCCTGCTGCCCTGTTCATATTCAGCACTGATACCTCTGCAGGCAAATCCTCCCTTCCAGCTCCATTCCATTTTTTTCCAGGATGGGAGATGCCCTTTGTCCTGGCTGTGCACTGGCTGTGTGTCCCTGTCACCTGCAGTGCCACTGGCCAAGGCTTTGCTCTCCAGGTTCTGTTGGTGTTTCTAAAGGAAGACCTGGCTGGTCCCTCACCTGAAAGCCCTCACACCCCTCCAAGTCAGGAGTTCCATTGCAGCCACAGGTGGGTTGTCCTCCCCCGAAGCCATCATGAGAGCCAAGTTCAAACCCTGCAGCCTTGAATCCATGCTGGACTTGTGTGGCCACCACAGGAACCCTTTAGAGGCCCTTTGTCCTGTGGGCACACGTTTCCCTCTGAGGGTGGGATCTGCTGCAGGTTCTTGTAGCTGTCCCTGCACCAGGCAAGAGGAGCTGGAAGGGGACAGGAGCTATGTCCTGGGTTTTGCTGCTGCTTCTCCAAGGGGAACAGTGCAGGGATGCTCAGACAGACCCCACAGATCACCCCAAAAAACATTTTCCTCCCATTTCTCCTCTGCTTCTGGACACTGAACCCCACAGAGCAGAGATGTGGCTTGGCCATGGCCTCGGTGATGTGCCAGCTCCATCCCTGGGCCTCTGAGAGTAATAAATGGTTAAAAAAACTTCCAACAACCCTTCTTTCCTGCCACCTGCAGCCTCAGCCAGGCTGGCTCTGCACCCGTTTGGCCAAAGCCACCTGCCTGCCCCAGAATGTGTCCTGGCTGCACACCCCCGAGGGAAGCACAACCCAAACCCAAGGCAGGTGCTGGGCTCTGAGCCCTGTGTGCCCTCCCATCACAGAGCAGGACTGAGAGAGACCAGCACAAAGCTAAAAATTATTGCCCTGAGAGGCAGAGCTGGGGGAAGCACCCGAGCAGGGTCCTGGCTCCTTGCTCTGAAGTGTAAACCCCGTTTGGTGCCTACCTGTGGGCAGAGCCAGCAGCCAGAGGGTCACCAGGAGCAGCCAGAGCCTCGTGCCCAGATCAGCCATATTTCAGTGCCCAGGGCAGGCAAACATCCAGCTTGTGCTTTCTGCAGAAACAGCGGCTGCTCCCACCAGCCCGGCCCCAGTACCTAAAAATGGCAAAGCCGCTGCTCGGAGCGCGGCCCCTTTCCTGCTCATGTAAATCCTCCCCGCTGGGGACTTTCCCTCGGGGCTGGTTTTGAATGCGGTGCAGACGCTGGGGCGGCCGTGCCTGTGGGCTGGGCACCTTCCAGCCCTGGGTCCCTGGGCTTCATCCGTCCTCCTGTCCATCCCTGGGCACTGTCCATCCTCATGTCCCTGGGCACTGTCCCCCCTCGTGTCCCCTGTTGGCTCCCCGTGGTGCTGATATTCCCTGCAGGTGGCCAGGACTGGTGTGGACCTGCAGCAGAGCTGGGGATGAGCCCATCTGCAAAGCCAAACCTGGGCTGAGCACGAGGTGTGCCCAGGGAATGGGATTGGTGCTGCCTGGCCACATCCCTGGGGGGCAGGATGGGGGTGACCCCCAGGGTTTCCCCACAGATCCCCCCAGGGTGTTTGGCCCTGAAGGAGATGGGCAGGGATTGATGGTGGCTCAGTAGCCAAGAGTTGCAGCAGGAATGGTGTAAGAATAGGGGATGTTTGTGGAGTTCCTTGTTGTGGGATGCAGTGGGATGGGACCCCCAGCTCCCATCCCTGCATCCCAGGGAGACCAGAAATCTAAAATCATAGAAGTATGTGTCAATCACAGAATCATTATGGCTTGAAAGGACGTTTAGGATCATCAGCTCAGCAGACCACCATGACCACCACTAGCCCATGTCCTCTAGTGCCACATCCACATGTTTTTCGAGCACTTCCAGGGAGAAGATGAGAGAGTGAAATGGCCAAAATAAGGAGTCACTTGGGTGCCAGCCATGCCCACCCCTTCTCCACACCCCATTTGCCACTTCCAAGGGCCTTCTTCATGGAGCCTTTGAGATAGCCAGGCCCCAGGGAAGCACAGTGAGGGCCCACAAGGTGAGCTCTGATGCAGAAACAGTTTCCCCCAGGCTCTGCCCCCCTGTTGTTGCTCGTTATCGACTGTGGGTGAGCACTGAACTGTAACTCCAGTGAAAAACACCTTTGGGTACTTCTGCCAGTCGTGTTGGTCCCCAGAGCCCGATGCCACTGCCTGGGGCCTCCCCAAACCTTCTTCTTCTGCAGGCTGGGTGGGTTTTTTGCCAGTTCTGAGCATCTGATGGGTGTTGGGAACCAGCCCCAGCCTGGTTTTGCATGCAAAGGGACAGGAAGCAAGGGAAATAAAGTTTTCTAGAGAAAAACTGGTTCCATGAGAGAACAATGACGGGAGACGTGCCTTCTCCTGGTTCTGTACATAGGGGCAAGTCCTTGCTGCCATCACCCCTGGGTCTGGCTGGAAGAGCAGAGCCTGGCCCTGATATCCCAGCAGGGCAAAGGGAAAGGGATGCCCACGTGCTTGGCAGGCATAGGAGGGGTTTTTATGGGGCTCTGGCGCTGCAGAGGGGAGCTGGGATGCTGAAGGTTCCTGGGAAAGCCCTGTGAAGTAAAACCAGGAGTGGGGCACAAACTGAGGAGGATTTGCAGTGACAGTGGCCAAATCAGTCCCTGTGCTGCCTGAGGGCTCCTTGGCACCTTTGAAAGGCACAGAGGGGCTCAGTCTCCCCTGGAGCCCCCTGTGCTTACAGCAACCACGACATGGAGTGTAGGGGAACCTGGTGGCCCCATGGGGAGGGTCCCATGTCCCCACACCTCCTCCCCCCGGCCACTCTGGCTGCAGGGCTCCCAGAGCAGAGCAGAGCCACTGCCAGCAGCTGCACCTTCCCCACCTTCCCCAGCCCTTCCCTGCTGGTTGGGGTTTGGGTTTCACAGCGCCCGGGCGGGTGGGCTGTGCCCCGGCCCCTGCAGCCCCCGCCTGCGTGCACAGCCCGCCGTGCCCGGGTTACGCCAGCCCCGGGACGAGCTGTTCCAGCGGCAGCGAAAACAGCGGCGGGGCCGAGCCGCGGCCCCGGGGACGTCAGCGGGGCCCGGGGGCGGCTCCTCCTCGCTGACGCAGAACCTCCTTCACCCACCCCGTCCTCTCCCAGCGATGCTCACCTGCTCCCACGTGGCTGCTGGGGTGGGGTTGGAGCCTGTGTGAGCCAGCTCGGGGGCTGGAATCTCCTCCAAACCCTCCTCTGTCCTTGGTGGAGCCCACAGCAGCGTCTCCTGTGGCTCCCAGTGTCAGCAAGCACCGAGGGCTCCAGGGGATGGGGTCACGAGCGGAGCAGATCTGGGAGCTGGGATGGAGGTCCCAGGGGACAGCCCTGGGGCCTCCTGTGCAGGATGAGACCCCCCAGGTCCTGCTGGGGTTGGCAGGTCCAAGGCCAAGCACAGGGAGCCAAGGGAAGGAGTGTTCACCCCTCCCAGCGCAGGGAAAACATTCCTACCCCAAGACACCCCAACACACTTGGTATCGTAATAACAGATCATTTACAGTTTATTGTAAGAAATGTACAAAGAAAAACGGCTTTAGCTCACACAAACCCTGCTCTGGGGCATTTCCCCATCCCTGACAACACAAACGTAGAAGCAGCATTGATTGTGAACCACGACCTGGGCAGGGACTGCCACGCCAGGTGTGCTTCCCATGGAAACACCAGCCACAGCAGCTCAGGCTCCTGCTGCAGGGAGCATTGGCATGGAAATGAGAGCACAAGGCCACTGGATGAGCCGAGTGTCCCCAGCCCTGCCACCTGGCTGGCAGCTGGTGGGTCCAAGCCAAGCTCAGCCCCGCTCCTGGCCAGCCTGGCCGTGGGGCATCCGTGAGGGCAGTGCCCAAAGCAGCCCGGGAAGGGAAGAGAATCATCAGAGTACAAAAAGACTTTGGCTTCAGGAACAGCCCTTGTTTGAACTGGAAGAGGTTTTGGTTCATGTTTGTTTTGATCTCAAGAGGGTTTTTTTCCCTTTTGAAGGCAGAAGATGGTCAAAGGTGAACTTGGAGCCTTTGCCCATTTTTCACAGAATCACAGGATGGTTTGGGTTGGAAGGAGCTCAAAGCTCATCCAGTGCCACCCCCTGCCATGGGCAGAGGCACCTTCCACTGTCCCAGGGTGCTCCAAGCCTTGTTCAGCCTGGCCTTGGACACTTCCAGGGATGGGGCAGCCACAGCTGTGCCAGGCCCATTTTCCTGGATTTACTTTCCTTTTGCTCACCTGTGTGAACAACAGCAAATCCCTTTTCCCCCTGGGAAAATGCTCCTCTGCCTGGAGGTTTCCTGGTGAGGACCTGCCTGGCCCATCCACAATGTGCCACTGGGGCCTCTCTGCAGCCCCAGCCTAGGGAAGGATGCTCTGCCTGAGGATTTTGGGATTCACACCCCAATGGGATCATTTATTACATGCAGCCACCTGGGGCTTGGGTGGGATTTAGGGCACCCCTAAAGCAGCTTGTGGAAAGGGTCATTCAAAGGTCATCTGCTCCGTTCCCTGGGCGTGCATCTCATTAATTAACACTAATTAAGAGAACATTTGGAACACCAGCCAAAAGCACTCCAGTGGGATGGCTCCTCTTGCAACAGGGCTAGGAACAAAACTCTGGAAAGTTTTGTCCCGAGGACTGGGGATTCTTGGAGGACGTTTTCCAAACCCTATCTTTTTGCCCATTGCTTTCCTGCCACAAAACCTGGATGGAAATGGGAAAACCAAGTAAAACTTGACTATAAATAGTGTTTACATTCGTCCTACAGAGACCTGAATGATTTCTGGTTTCAATGCATATTCAGAGACCTTGAAAACATGATATATAACCCTGAGAACAAATCTGCAGATGCTTTGCTTTGGCTTTGCAAACCAATTTTTAAGACATAATTGCACTTTCTCTTGTATGTAACAAAAAATAATCAAGCTTATTCAGAGGTTCAAAAGAAAGGTGCTACTTTAAGACTTTGGAGATTTTTGTTCACAAAACCTTCTGTTTTCTGTAATTATTCTTAATATTATTTCACTTGGCTCATCTTTCACCGGTTGCTTGGCTGCACTGTGGAAGAATAAAATACAGGAAAATCTCTTAATTGTGAAATAACATTAATAAATAATTACTTTAAGTGAAAGAACAACCATACTCTTCTGTTCATGCCTGAAAACCATCGTTACAGTGATGAGATAATTTCAGAAGTAACTTGTTTCTCTTTCACCGACAACAGATTTCACATTTGAGTTCTCATAAGAAAAAGAATTAAGCTCTTTGCAAGTGCAGTGGGCTGTGAAACCCAGGATCAGGAGGAGATCCTGCTTTGAAATTCAAGGTGGTTGCTTGAAATATCTGAAAATAGCTCAATATCTAAGATCTAGAGATCTGTGCATGGAAGAGCTTTGAACAGGAGATACAAATGAAGTCTCTTCAGGCTGGGCCAGAGGTGGAATCTCCTCGTGTTACACCAGCGACTCTTTCACCACGCGTTCCTTATCCCAAACCTGTGTTTCCTCAGGAGCATCCTGGGGTGTCTCTGAGCTGGGAATGGGCTGGAGGCCCAGGGCAGGGGCTGTCTCCACATCTGTCCCAGTGTTCCCATACATCTTCTGCATTTTGGTGGCGATCAGCCCTTCCTTCTCGGGCGCGTCCTGGCCCAGGGTGTCCTGGCTGTGCCTGTACATGTAGGACGCCTGCTTCACCGAGCGCCGCAGCAGGTACCTCCGGAAAGCCCTCTGGATTTTGGTAGCACAGACCTCTTCTTGCTTCCTCTTCAGGGTGGTGGTGATGGGTTCATAGGAAACCTTCGAGGGGTTGGCGGCCATGAACTTCTCCTCCATGGTGGCCTTCAGGGCATCCATCTCTCCCGAGTCTCCCAGCACTTCCTTAGTCAGGGCAAAGAGGATGTCTAGGCAGTGGATTTTGTCCCCAGCAACCATTGGTAGATCCATGGTGATGAGTTTGATCTTGTTGGGCTTGGGAACTCTGAGTGGCTCCTGCAAGGTGTCCACAAAGTCAGACAAGGTGTTGTAGGCGATGAACTGGGTGGCATCCGGGTCGAACTTCTCCCAGGTTTCATAAAACATTTCAAAATCATCCTCGCAGAGGGGCTCGCTGCTCTCCTCCGTGGCCACACTGAAGTTCTCCAGGATGATGGCGATGTACATGTTCACCACGATGAGGAAGGAGATGATGATGTAGCTGCAGAAGAAGAAGATCCCGATGGAAGGATTCCCACAATCTCCTTTCACCGAACTCCCGGGGTTCTCCAGCTCGGGGTCGCAGTCTGGGGGGCCGCTGTTGAGGATGGGGTTGAGGAGCCCATCCCACCCCGCTGACGTGGTGATCTGGAAGAGGCAGATGATGCTGTTCCCGAAGGTTTCAAAGTTGAAGATGTCATCAATCCCCGACTCCTTCTTGACATAGGCGAAGTTGGACATGCCGAAGATGGAGTAGATGAACATGACGAGGAAGAGCAGGAGGCCGATGTTGAACAGGGCGGGCAGGGACATCATCAGGGCAAAGAGGAGTGTCCGGATGCCTTTGGCTCCTCGGATCAGCCGGAGCACGCGGCCGATCCTCGCCAGCCGGATCACCCTGAAGAGGGTGGGGGACACAAAGTACTTCTCGATGATATCCGAGAGGACGATACCTGTGGAGGAATGAGGGACAGATGAGTTTGCTGTGCCACCGATGGGAGGTGAAGGGGAGCTGCTCCACTCCATCTGAGCAGACACAGTGAGGTGAGGCCACCCCTGATGGCTCCTCCAGTGACAGGGAAAACATTAAAAAATAACCTCTGAGCACAGACCCAAGGGTTAAACTCTGGCTGCTCTGTTTCAGAGAAAGAGAACACCAAGGGAAATAACACCAAGGAGGAGCAGAGATGTCCCCAGCCTCACATCTGTCATGTCTCAGGGTCCTACTGGCTTGGCCCTGCTCAAAGGATGGGTGCAAGCGGAGTCCAGTGACAGCTCGGTGGGTGTGGATTGGTGAGACCACTTCCAGTCTTCATTGTCCAGTGGGATCCCTGAGGGACTGGTGGGAGCAGCAGGACTCACCTAGGATGGAGAGGATGACCACCACAAAGTCGAAGATGTTCCAGCCCACAGTGAAGAAGTAGTGGCGCAGGGCAAACATCTTGAGCACGCACTCCCCGGTGAAGATGACGATGAAGACCAGGTTTATCTTGTAGAGGACAGAGGTTTTGAGCTCGCTCTGGTCATCTGTTTCCACCATCATGGTCACCATGTTCAGGCAAATCAGGATCATGATGGTGATGTCAAACACTTGCTTGGTAACGAAGTCAAACACCTTCCCTTGGAATTTGTTCTGCAATGAGAGACACGAGGGTGATGATGGAGCACCAGAGAAGAGGTGGGAACATGGGACAGACACAACAAAATGAAAACATAACAGAAAGAGAAGAAGGAACCATATTTACAAGTGTGGGAAACCTCAGGGTTGTGGCCAGCACGGTTCTCACATCCCCAAAATTATGGGGGGAGGATTCCCAGCACCTCTCAGGATGGAGCACACCTGGGAACGCCACACCAGGAGGAGTGGGCACAGGGCACAGTCACTTGCTAATTACACCCACAGCTAATAGGGCACAAATTAACACAAGGGAAGGACTTGCCTTGTACCGGACTACAAAACCCAAATCACAACTGAGAATGTTTTGATTGGACCAGGGTCCCTTTTGGTGTGTTGGAAACTGAGCCTCCCCTGAGCCCAACTCCCTTCCAGAGAGGAGGTGGAAGCCGAACTAGGAAAAACCCCAAATTCCTGCAAAAGAAACCCCATCATTGCACTTGCCAGCAGACCAAGGGCCAACAGGCAGACCCAAAGGAGGTGGCCTGATGTCAACCTCTTTTTGAAGCCCCAGCTCTTGGCCAGGTCTTGTCTGAAGAGTAACAATGGGGCAAATGGTCTTCCCTGGACCCTTCTCGTTCCCTTTGGGACAGCTGGTGGCTTGAAGTGTTCCCTGCATGCTCCACTCCAGGAGGATGGGCCCAACATACCGCTGGCCTGGGGATGGGCTTCTGGGGTTTCTTGGAGCCCAGCTTCTTCATGGCGTTGTAGTATTTCTTCTGCTCTTCTGTCATGAAGATGTCTTTGCCTCCAAAGTATAAAGGGAATCACTGCTGTTAGTCTCAGGAATTCTCTTCCCACCAAATGTGTCTGACCATGTCCCTTCCCACCAGGTATCTCCAGCCCCTCAGAGATCCTGCTGGGAGCAAGGTGTCCTCTCTGTGCCCTGCAGACCTCGTTCAGCACTACCAGTGTGCTTGGCTTTGCCCACCCTCTGCCCAGCCCCTACTCTGGGCTGTCAGTCCTGAGCTACTGGCTTGGAAGCAGAAGTTGAGTCTCAACCTCATGCATGGGAAAATGATCCCAGGATGGGAAAAGAAAATAAAAATGATGGCCCAGGCAAGAGAAAACACAGCCTCCCTTTGCATCCTCCCTCTGCACCCATAAATTAAGTCCTCTGTATCTGCTATGACCAGAACACAAAGCTCCATGTGCTGCTTGTCCAGTGCAGGAAGGCACTAATGGATAAGAATCCTGGGATCCATCCTTGTCCTGGGCACGGTGGCCCTGGTCCCATCACCCCACTGCTGTGCTGGCCCGCTCCAGCCTAGAGCAGCACCTCAGCAGCCAGGAAATACTCATCTTTTTCTTCTGCTGGTTGAAGTTGTCAATGATGACACCGATGAAGAGGTTCAGGGTGAAGAAGGCACCGAAGATGATGAAGATGACGAAGTAGATGTACATGTAAAGATTGATCTCGTACTGTGGCTGCTCTTCAATCTGGCCAGGAGAGATGAGAAATGTGAGACTGACCCTGTACCAAAAAGGTGTCCCCAAGCCCCCAGAGAAGGGCTTGTGGTGTTTGGGCAGAGCCAGGGGGTGGCTGCTCCAAAATTTTGGCTGTGTGTTCCCAAATGGAGCAGCCATGGGAAGGGACATCCATGTGACACTGACTGAGGGACAAGGACATCCTGACGCCTGAGCCCACAACATGGGCTGGGGAATGGGAAAGGATGTCCTTTGCAGTGATATTAATGAGCAAATGAGTTTCTTCCCAACAATCAGCATTCCAAGGGCTGAAATATCTGAGAGGGGAAAGGAAAAGTGGATTAATTTGTCACACCAGCACAGTCACTTGCTAATTACACCCAGTTGGATGACACAGCCTGGCAACCCTGGACAATGATCCTCATCCCAAGGAGCATCTGTTAATCCTGCCCTGTGTTTGACCAGAGACACCCCAAGTTGACCCCATTGGCTTCCCCCATTTTGAGGAAAGCTTTTGGCAGAACAAGGAGGATTTTCTCTCAAACCATATTTGCCCCAGGTGAGGCAGAGACCTGAGGGATTTTCAGAGGGTGATGGAAGGGTGCTAAAAAAAGGCAATGAAAACTACCCCTTCAGGCCTGTGGGTGTGTGGGGTAACCCCCAGTGTGACTGGAGAGGAGTAGGAAACCTCTTCTGTTGGGGATGGATCACAGTAGGAATAGCCTTTGCACAACACTCTTCAAACACTTGGGTTTTTTAAATAACTCATTGAACCCAATGGTTGAACGTTGGCTGCTCTGTTCTCATAACCCATTGATTGCTCAAGGCAAGCCAGGCACTTCCTCCAGGATGGGATGAGCTTTCCCAGGGAGAGGAGTCATGGAGGACATCACATCACAGCAGTGATGCAGTGGAGGCAGAACAAGGATTTTGGCCCCTGGAACTGAAGCTGAGTGGAGCAGATTCAGCCCCAGCTGTGGGGCAGGGTGAGAGCCCAGTGTGAGGCCAGGCTGCAGGTGACAATGACATGGGTGGCACAGGGACATGTGGCTGCCCTTTTTGAGGCTGTGCACCTCAGCAGGGGGATGTTGTGGTGTTGGACAGAGCTTGGAGCAACCTGAGATAGAGGAAGGTGTCACTGCCCATGGCAGGGGGAGGCACTGGATGGTTTTTAAGGTCACTTCCAACACAAACTGTGCTGGGATTACATGATCTGAAACATTTTGGGGTTTCTCCACCCTGTAGCCCTGACTGAAGTCATGGGTGGGATGCAGGCAGCCCATAACACCAAAAGGAAGAGCCAGAGGTGATGCTGTAGCCAAGGATCCATCCCAGCCTCAGTTCTGGAATCCTGTTCCCAGCCTGCCAAGGGGAATCCCCCTCTGGAATCAGCGATGTGTCCCTGCATGTCCCCTCACCTCGCGTGAGTCCACGGCCGCGTACATGATGTCCATCCAGCCTTTGAAGGTTGCCTGTGGGAACAGGAATGGTCAGACTTGGAGTCTTTTCCAACATAAAGGATTTTGTGCTTCTGTGGCAGTGGAGAAGAATCTTTTCTGGGAGTTGTTTGGGACTGGGAAGAAAGGGAAGGTGGTGGGTGTGTGTCTGGAGTTTAGCTCTGAGCACTCCAGGTTCTCTCGGGGAATGGCAGCAGAAGAACGTGGGTTGAATCCACAAGAAAAATGTCCCAGAAATATGGAAATTCCCATGTGAATATACATGGACCATTCTGGGGCTGAGGCTACAAGTGACTTCCCAAAACACCACTGCAAACACGGAAGGGAAAGGAAGCAATTGACTCTTTTCTCCCTTCTCCTCTCCTGCCTTTCAAAATCATTTTCCCAAAGGCAGAGCTGTGCCAGCTGCCTCCTTTCCAGTCCCAAACTGTGCCACCTCCATAGCCCTGGCTTCCATATCCTGCCTCTGGTTCTGCTGAATTCCCATCCCAATGAGGTGGGGGATTACACCAAATTTTTTACAGGGTCTCCACTGCATCTCTTACAGCCTTTTGCTGCTGATTTGTTAAACAAAAACTCTGCAGATCTTGTTTCCTGAATCTGATGGAACAACAAGGCTGAAGAGGAAGCTGAATTTAGAAGCAGGGTTATCAGCTGGCGTTGTTTTCCGATTCTGCAGCCACCAGTTCCCCTGGATCTGATGGGAGTAGCCCCAGCCTGCCCCAAAATGGAGCCCACACCTATATTTTTATTCAAGCTGTGGTGAGCAGTTCCCCTTTGCTGCCTGGCCCAGCTGTGGGGTGTTCGGTGGAACCCGGCTGCGTTCGCCCACTGCCCGCAGGGGACACGTGCGTCCTTTTTCCAGTTGTCACCCACCCCACACAAAGTCCCACAACCCACGGCTGGAGCAGACTGAACTTTCCAAAGGGGTGCAGGGGAAAAATAGAGCCTCCCCTCCTGACTCCTGCACCCTGTGCTGTGCAGGGGATGCTTTGCAGTGCCAGCTTTGGTGCTATCTGTAGCAGTTCCCTGGTGACAGCTTCCCCTCCCATCTTCTACCCTGCCCCTTTTCCTCCTTGGCTAGGAGGAAACCCCTTCCTAAGGCTTTTTTTAATGTTAAAAACCAGCTTTGGAGCTAAGAAGCAGCTAAGAAATCCCATCCAACATCAGCCTTGATGCTCATCTCACCGCCCTGCTCCACACATCTTTGACAGTGACACCCGATGTCGTGACGTACCACCTGCAGCAGGGACAGGTATCCCAAGCCCACATTGTCGAAGTTGACCTTGACGTTGACCCATCTGACCTCGTTGGTGTAGAACAGGGCCATGCAGTCACTCTTGTTGTTGACCACGTGGATGTCAAAGCGCTCACCCGTGGTGGTGTTGACACAGTTGTAGTACTTCCCTGCAAACAGGTTCACCCCCATGATGCTGAAGATCAGCCAGAAGATGAGGCAGACCAGCAGGACGTTCATGATGGAGGGGATGGCACCCAGCAGGGCATTCACCACAACCTGCAAGGAGAGAAATGCCCTTAAGGGACCTGGATGTAACTGTCATGTCCCCATGCCCCAACCTTGCCCTCACCAGCAGCCCTGAGTGAGGTCAGACTGGACCAGAGGTACCTCATAGCATTGATCCCACCAGTCTGGAGGCCCCTGAAAACCAACTGGGATGTCTGTGATGTAGGGGGCTGCTGAAGGCTCTCATGTCCCTGCCAGGGCCAGCAGCACACGGGGACACACTTACCCTCATGCCCTCAAACCGGGACAGAGCACGCAGAGGTCGCAGAGCCCTCAGGGTCCGCAGGGATTTGATGGCTCCCAGCTCCGAGTATCCCAGCCAGTTTGCTGTCAGGCTGACCAGGGACACCTGGAAGGAACAGCCCAAGTGACCAGCAGCACCTCAGGTGAAAACACAACTGCAGCTCCTGCCTTTCCCTCTCTCCCCAGTCCCTCAGGCTGGTGGTCATCCCTGGGACACATTGACATTGACTCAAGACATTGAGTCCTTGGGGGACCAGACACCTCAAGGGTCACAGAATCTCAGAATGGTTTGGGTTGGAAGGGACCTTAAAGCCCATCCAGTCCCACCTCCTGCCATGGGCAGGGACAACTTCCACTGTCCCAGGCTGCTCCAAACCCCTTCCAGCCTGGCCTTGGACACTTCCAGGGATCCAGGGGCAGGATGACACCTCTTGAGTGTGAGGGTGGAATTGCTGTGGAGCACAGAAAGGACAGATTGCTCTGTCACGGACCATTTGGGAGACCCTGTGTCCCTTCACAGCTCTACTGGGCCTGGTGGAACTGCAGGGGCTGTTCTTGCCTTGGGTGTAAAACAGAAGGGTTTGAAAGGTTCCTGCAACTAGGAATGAAGTGTTCCTTCCTGTGGGGGTCCGTTACTTTAGGTAATGGTGTAAACCCTCATTCCACAGCCACCCCTTTAGCCTCTAAAATACAATCTGGGCTCATTTACAACCACCCCTAACACCCCCAAGCCCCTTGGCTTGGCCCAGCTCATCACGTACATCCACGATGAGGAAATCCAGCCAGCACCAGGCATTGGTGAAGTAGACCTTGAAGCCATAGGCCACCCACTTGAGCAGCATCTCGATGACAAAGATGTAGGAGAAGACCTTGTCTGCGTATTCCAGGATGGTGCGGATCACCTTGCGCTGCTCGATGTAGATGTCCTCGAAAGCCTGCAAGGGGCACAGAGCTACAGTGACCTCATCCTTCCGTGGAAAACCCTACAGAGCTACGTGACATCATCCTTCCATGGGACCCCATGGAGCTATGTGACATCATCCTTCCATGGAAAACCCTACAGAGCTATGTGACATCATCCTTCCATGGGACCCCATGGAGCTATGTGACATCACCCTTCCATGGAACCCCATGGAACTACATGACATCATCCTTCCATGGAAAACCCCATGGACCTACATGACATCATCCTTCCATGCAAAACCCCATGGAGCTATGTGACATTGTCCTTCCATGGGACCCCATGGAGCTACAGTGACCTCATCCTTCCGTGGAAAACCCTACAGAGCTACGTGACATCATCCTTCCATGAGACCCCATGGAGCTACGTGACATCATCCTTCCATGAGACCCCATGGAGCTATGTGACATCATCCTTCCATGGAAAACCCCAAGGAGCTACATGACATCATCCTTCCATGGAAAACCCCAAGGAGCTATATGACATCATCCTTCCATGGAAAACCCCATGGAGCTACATGATATCATCCTTCCATGGAAAACCCCATGGAGCTACATGACATCATCCTTCCATGGAAAACCCCATGGAGCTATGTGACATTGTCCTTCCATAGAACCCCATGGAGCTACAGTGACCTCATCCTTCCATGGAAAACCCTACAGAGCTATGTGACATCATCCTTCCATGGGACCCTACAGAGCTATGTGATAGTCATCTTCCATGAGAGCTGTGGCATCCCAGAGTACATCCAGATGTTGGCATCTCCCTGCTTTCCCAGGGCTCAGGAAGCTGGGAGCCTCAGGATGGCTGGTCCATGAGGATCTGACCAATGTGGGGTCCAGCTCCTGTTTGCAAGTCGCTGTTGGCTTTGCGGGGTTGGACCCAAAGCAGAGCTTCACTGAAGTCAAAGTCCAGCTGCATCCTGTCCCCAGGTGTCTCAGCTCAAACCCCAGGACACCAGCCCACACCTTGGGATACTTTGGGAGTTTTGAAAATGCCCTGAGGAATTTGGGTGTGTGCTATACCCACGTGTTGAGTAAGCACTCAGAGGCAGGGGTGTGGTCACCAGCACAGCTTTCAATTCCTGCACCAGCTACAACCTCAGACATCCCCAGACCAACTCAGAGTGAGCTGCAGACATGTAATGTGTGTCTGAAAACCCTCTCAGTCCCTCTGTTCTCCTTCCCTCTCTCTACACCTCCAAACCTGTGGAGAAGTTGGTATTTCCTGGGTTAAATCCAGCCCAAACACTCAGAGAAGTGCACCAGGCCAACACAAATAATTAATTACCTTGATTTAATGGATCATCCAGGTTATGAGGAGGAGCACCAAGTGCTGAGGGAGGTGCTGAACAGCAAAATAAAAACCATGAATTCTTTGTCAAGCACCTCCTGGCAGCTGGTGATGGTGGTGATGAAATGGGGAACACACAAAGCTCAATAAATGGTTCAGATGGTTCATAGTTGGCATTTAGAGCAGGGGTGGGGGCTGTAGGCAGGGGCATCCCCTCGAGCCCATGGACCACAGCCCGTGGATGATGGTCCAGGAACGTTGGGGAGGGTGAACAGGGGGAACCAGGACTCCTGGAGGATGTTAGAGCTGAGCCAAATGGGGTTTGAAATCAAACATCTGCCCACAGCTGGATTATTTGGCACAGGAGATGCCCAGAGCCTGGGCTCTGTCACGTCCCTGGGCTCCCCCAGGCTGGGAAGCTGCTGCAGATCCCTTGAGATGAGAAAGGTGAGACCTACCAGTGCCCCACTGCTGAGGAGGATCATGAAGACGATGAAGGTCTCGAACCAGTCGTGCTCCACGATGAGGAAACAGGTTTTCCTGAGGTTCCACCAAATCCTCCCCTTCTCACTGGTGATGTCCACATAGAGGCAAGGGAACCTCTTCACACAGCCTGGAGACACAGGGCTGGGGGTCACTCCAGCTATTCCCACTTTTATTGGCATTTTAAACCCTCCCTGGAGGAAGTTGAGTCCAGATCCTGCTGGGCTTAGGTGGGGTGCATGAGGGGAGCTCCATGGAGATCATCTCCATGGTGGTACAGGAGGATCTGTAGTTGGGGCTGAGCTCAGGGAGCCTGGGGGTCCCTGTGCTGCAAGAACTGATTGGCAGTGGCCCCATCACCCCCATTTTCCCCTCTCCACACCCATCTCCCCCTGTCCACAGGGTCTCCAGCCCTGCTCTGTCCCTCACCTTCAGTGAAACACTCCTCCGGCTCGTTGCTCTCCTCAGCCTCTTCTGCCTCCTCCTCCTCCTCGGGTGCAGGGGGTTTGTAATCCACTGTGCTGCACACGGATGAGGCGTTGTCACTGGACAGGGGGTTCTGCAGAGGGACAGGAATTCAGGCCAGGCTTGAGGCTTTGGCTGCCTCCAGCCATGCTCCTCCTGCCCCACAGAGCCCAGGCAGGACCAGATGGGTGGTGGGATCCATTGTTTGGAGGTTGCTCTGAGTGCCCCTCCTATGGACACACAGCCCAGAAGCTGTTGAATCATCCAGAGCTGCAAACCTTGGAGAATTATTGGTGCCTGAACTTTGCTTTTCATCCAGGTTCAGAGGAACAAAAGGTCCCCTGATGCCAGCCTTCCTCCCAGCACAGCAGCTCCATCTCCCATCACCTGTGCCACCACCTCAGGCTGTTTCTCCCCACCACCTCCTCCTCCTCCTCCTCCTCCACCTCCTCCTCCTCCTCCTCCTCCTTCTCCTCCTTCTCCACCTCCTCCTCCTCCTCCTCCTCCATGTGTCCCCATCCAAGAATTGCTCTGCCAACCCCCCTTTGGTGCAGAAACCCAAGCAGCCTCTCCTCTCTCCTCCCTCTGGCTCAGCTCATGCTGAAGGGCCCTCAGCCCGAGGTTCACCCAAGTTCAAAACCTTCATCCCAAATACCTCTCTGCAGCTCCATCCTGCTCCACAGCTCAGCTTGGCTGCCTTCCCAGACACCACTCAGCAAGGCCAGAGGGGCTGATAACAAGAGAAAACCTTGGCAAGCCCCTGGGACTCTTTTTCCTCCGTGTTTGTTTTTTTTTTTTGCTTTCTGAGAAACCCTCGTGCAACATTTGAGGAACAAGCAGCTCCCCAGCCCTGCCTATCCCACCTGGGAGCAGCAGGAACCAGAGGATACAGGATGTGTATTTCCAGCACAGGAAGGTGTTGGCTTACATGGAAAGGAGATAATCCTCCCCTCAGGCTGATTCTGCTTTTGGTAATCCATAAAGGAGCTGCTCCATCCCCCAAAGATCCAGGAAAAGCCTCTGGGGTAAACTGAGGCACCATCACTCCCCACAGCCTCAGGGGCCACAACCACATCTCTGTGATACGTTGCTGTGGGGGACCTTTGGGGACATGCAGGAGAGGACACAGCAGCAGAGGTGGCACCAGCTCACAGGTGGTGGCTCTCTGGGACCACCCTCAGTTGAGGCTGGGGGGAGGGACAGGAGGGACAGGGGGATTAGAGAGTCTCAGCACAGAGCCAGGCAAGCTGTGACCCCAGGGAAGGACACACAGGAGCCATCTGCCTCCAGGACAGCTTCCAAAGGGTGAAGGGGGGGACAAACCACTGCAAATACCCTGGAGATGTGGGGGAAAGTCCACAAGGCCTTTGGATGTCTCACAGAACCCAGGAGTTCTGTGGATGGAGGTCAGGGCAGGTTCTCCTGGGTGGGGACAAGGATAAAACCCATTCCTGGGGGCTCCTGAGCCCTCCCACACCTGGAACCAGCAGGTTTGGAGGGCAATTTCCATCACACACCTGGCACAGCCTGGCTGGGGCTTTCCCATCCTTGGTGCTGCACACCCTGACTCAGCCCATGACCCCACAGTCCAAAGCACTGAGAACCACAGAATTGTTTGGGTTGGAAAAACCTGCCAAGACCATGGAGACCAGCAGGGCCAAGGGCACCACTGACCCCTGTCCCCAGGTGCCACATCCACAGGGCTTCTAAACATCTCCAGGGATGGGGACTCCAGCCCTGCCCTGGGCAGCTGTACCAGGGATGGGCAACAATTTTAGTGAAGAAATTTTCCTTAATCTCCAATCCAGGCCTCCCCTGGCCCAGCCTGAGGCCGTTCCCTCTCCTCCTGTCCCTGTTCCCTGGGAGCAGAGCACGACCCCCCCGG
>JBBMKD010000101.1:4504020-4519663 GCA_037834095.1 Argya squamiceps
CTCTGGGATGGGGACATCCTCACCTCTGGGATAGGGACACTGGCACCTCTGGGATGGGGACATCCTCACCTCTGGGATAGGGACACTGGCACCTCTGGGATGGGGACATCCTCACCTCTGGGATAGGGACACTGGCACCTCTGGGATGGGGACATCCTCACCTCTGGGATAGGGACACTGGCACCTCTGGGATGGGGACATCCTCACCTCTGGGAGGGGGAAACCTGCACCTCTGGGAGGGGGACACTGGCACCTCTGGGATAAGGACACTCTCACCTCTGGGAGGGTGGCACCCACAGCTCTGGGAGGGCTGTCACTGACACCACCAGCTGAAATTGTGCTGCCCCTGTGTCTTCTCCAGAGCAGTCTCTGGAGAGGTGGGTAGACTGTGCTACTCCAAAAGTGAGCTCCAGAAGAGGGAAACTTTCCTGAGCGTCTTTTGGGAGGGCTCTGCAGGGAGCCCCAGCTGTGATTCCCATCTGTAATTCTGTGAGTCCAAACTCCTGCACTCCCTGCAGATGGTTCTGGAGAGGCTTCTGCTCCTTACAGGTGCCCTTGTGGGTGATTTCCAGCCTGACCCAGCCCTACAGTCCTCTGGGAAGGTGGCATCACAAACTTTTGCTGACTGGTGGGAGATGGGCAGCCCGGGGGGACACGGGGCTGCTGCCTTCGTTTGCCCAGCACAGGCCTGGGGCAAGATCTGCAGCCAGGGGCTCTCCCTTCAAAGCCCCAAATCCCTGGCATGAGCCAGGGAGGACAAGAGGCACTCAAATCCCAAATTTCTGTCCTCAAAGTGGGACACTCCAAGCTGACCCGAGCCAGGGGCTGCTCTGGGTTTCTCCCCGGGCTGCTTTCAGAGCCTCCCTGGGGACAGGGGTCAGCAGCTCCCGGGGGCAGATAGTTTTTCAAAGCAAATTCCAAAGGGATTACACAATCCCAGCAAGTAATAGGAGCGAGTCGACGCTTCCCTCCCCTGCCCGGCTTCTCAAGAAGGGAGAGCAGGGCCCACGCAGGCTGCAAAACAAGCTCCAGAGCTGCCAGCGCTGTGGTTACCAAGTTTAGAAAGGATTTCACGCTTGCCTGGAACTCTCAAACCTGTAACTCAGGCAGCACAGGCAGCCAGGGGGAGTGGGAAGGGTGGGGGCAGGATGGGGGTGAGGGGAGCAGGGGGGCCCACAGACACAGGGAAGGAGGTTGGCCATCACCTGGAGCACGATGAGGATGGGGGAGGTTGGGGATCTGCAGAAAACTTGGGGGGGGCAGGGGGCCGGGGTGGGGAGGGGCTGCTCCCTAAAGCACCTGGAGCAAAAGTTGGGATGGATGGATGGATGGATGGATGGATGGATGGATGGATGGATGGATGGATGGATGGATGGATGGATGGATGGATGGACGGATGGATGGAGCTCTGCCTCATCAGGAGAGTGGGAAATGGGGCAGGAAAGCTGGAAAAGCCAAGTGGAGGACACAGGGCAGCTTGAAGCTGAGCTGTGTTTTATCCCAGAGTTATTCCTGCCTCTGCCTAAAGCCCATTTGTGTTTTCTGTGCCTCAGTTTCCCCCCAGTTCCTGGTCTGGTTTCAGCTGGAGGTCCCTCAGGAATCATTTCTCTCTCTGTTTCACACAGAGCTGACACAGCCCATCCCGAGGGCCTGGGGAGGGAGGAGAATCCCTGTGCTCCCTGCAGCTCCCACAGCCCTGTGGAAAAGCTGAGCTGGACAGAGCTGTCCCCACCCCACAGCCCCCTCTGTCCCAGCCCCATCCAGGCTCCCCCCAGCCCCCAGCCTCACCACCAGGTTCCCAATGACCATGACCATCATGAAGACGATGAGGCACATGGTCTGGCCGGCCACCTCCATGCAGTCCCACATGGTCTCGATCCACTCCCCGCAGAGGATGCGGAAGACGATGAGGAAGGAGTGGAAGAAGTCGTTCATGTGCCAGCGGGGCAGGGTGCAGTCCACAGAGATCTTGCACACGCACTCGATGTAGCTCTTGCCGAAGAGCTGCATCCCCACCACGGCGAAGATGAAGACGATGATGGCCAGGACCAGGGTCAGGTTGCCCAGGGCGCCCACGGAGTTGCCGATGATCTTGATGAGCATGTTGAGGGTGGGCCAGGACTTGGCCAGCTTGAAAACCCTGAGCTGTGGGGGGCAAGGAGAGAAGGGGGGTGTCAGTGCCACAAGGTAGCCAGCAAGGCTGTGGCACTGCCATTTCACCCTGCCAGGGCTGTTTGATCATGGCAGGAGGGGTTAAACCCCCATCTGCTCTGACCCCAACTTTCTTGACTATTTAACTCAGTCTTTTCTTTAACAGGGGCCAAGGAGAGAAGGGGGTGGCTGGGGGTGTCAGTGCCACAAAATGCCAGCAAGGCTGTGGCACTGCCATTTCACCCTGCCAGGGCTGTTTGATCATGGCAGGAGGGGTTAAACCCCCAACTGCTCTGACCCCCACCTCCCTGAATATTTAACTCAGTCTTTTCTTTAGCAGGGGCCAAGTTGGTCCCTCCCAGGCTCCATGAAGGAGGCTGAACAAGCCATCCCCAGGTGTCCCTGTCACCTCCCAGGTGTCCCCTGGCACGTACCAGGCGGAAGGAGCGGAGCACAGAGAGCCCCTGCACGTTGGCCAAGCCCAGCTCCACCAGGCTCAGGGTGACAATGAAGCTGTCAAAGATGTTCCAGCCCTGCTGGAAATACTCGTAGGGATCCAGAGCAATGAGCTTCAGGACCATCTCTGCTGTGAAGATCCCTGTGAAGACCTGTGGGAAGGAGCACCTTTGATCACTTGTTCATAAACCAGTGCTGAGCTGTGGGGTGGGCAGCATCTCTCTTTTTGGGTGTATTCCCAAAGCATTTCACACCGTTAGGGCCAGTCCTAGTTGGGAATGAGCTCCCCAGATGCTGTCCAGTGTGGCTGGTGAAGCCAGACTGGGAATACTGATTCCTCTGGAGGGACACAAAGGTGAGTGTTGGCAGCTGGAAATTAAAAATAAAATTTCCTTGGCAAAGAGACACCTTTGGGATGACTGGGAAATCACAGATGTCCAGTACTGGAACTGGGCTGCTACTGGGATGTCCCTGTCCCTCCCTGAACCCTGTGACAGCTCAGGTGGATTTTACACATTGCTCCTTTCCTGGGACCACAACAGCACCTGCAATGTTGTCACTGCAGAGAGGGCTCAGGCAGGTGACAGTTGACATCCCTGCTGCAATTCCATGGCACAGCACATGCAGAGGGCCTAGTGACAGATTTGCCCTGGCTGGGGGTGGTGTTGGGACAGGTCTGTCCCTCACTGAGCAGGGAGGAGCAGGAGGGAGCCTGCTGCTCCTGCATCCCCGAGGTTGTCCCCACATGTCCCTTCCATGCCAGCCCACAAATGTCCCCTGTCCTGCTCCAGTATCCGAGGGGATTGTCCACACGTGTCCCTTCCATGCCAGCCCACAAATGTTCCCTGTCCTGCTCCAGTATCCCAGGGGATTGTCCACACGTGTCCCTTGCATGCCAGCCCACAAATGTTCCTGTCCTGCTCCTGCAGCTGCATCCCAGGGGACTGTCCCCACGTGTCCTTTGCATGGCAGGCCACAAACATCCCTTGTCCTGCTCCAGTATCCCAGGAGATTGTCCCCACATGTCCCTCAGCCCACAAATGTCCCCTGCCCTGTTCCTGCTCCCATATCCCGTGGGCTGATCCCCACATGTCCCTTGCATGGCAGCCCACAAACATCCCCTGTCCTGCTCCCCCCGGCTGATCCCTGCCCTTGTCCTTTACTCCCTGCGGTGGGACAGGCAGCAGCGCTGCAGCCCCCACCGCGGGCACAGGCAGGGGATGTGGGGGAGCCCTGCCCCGGTGGGATCTCCTCCGCCTGCTCCCGTCCCCACCCGGCCCTTCCCCAGCAGATCATTCCCCCGGGGTGCACCCGCGGCCAGACTCCGCTCCTGGCTCCAAGGGCGGGCTGGAGCCGCCTCAGCCCGGCCGTGCCTTGAGCACCGGCCCATTAATCCCCTTGTATTTCCTGAATGAAACCAGAGCCAGTCCCGCCCGCCCGGGCAGCGGCATCTGTCACTCCCGGGCTGCGCTTCCAGAGGCCCCGGCAGGTGCTGGAGCAGGGCACAGCGGCAGCAGAGGGGATGGGAGCTCTCCCATTCTTTAGTGCATTTCCCACCGCTGCCAGGGAGCTCCTGGGTTTGTCCCACCAGCAGATCCAGCCAGCTCAGAGCCGTTTGTCACCTGCTCCAAGCAGGAGCAGCCACTAAATGCACCTATAAAATCAGGACAGCTGAGATCTGCAGTGATTCCACTGGGCAAATCCCTGAAAATTATTAATTTTAATGCTGCATTGTTGCTTCCTGCTCAGTGGGGACCTGTTTGTTCCCACAATCGGGAACAGCTTCTG
The DNA here is from genome assembly GCA_037834095.1 of Argya squamiceps. Taxonomy (NCBI): domain Eukaryota; kingdom Metazoa; phylum Chordata; class Aves; order Passeriformes; family Leiothrichidae; genus Argya; species Argya squamiceps. The sequence continues at coordinate 4,508,416 of JBBMKD010000101.1, forward strand.
CTCTGCCCCGTGGCCACCCAGTATTTCAGGGACACTGTGGTGTCACCCAGGGCTGGCAGGGAGGGTTGTGATGCAGAGGGTGGCTCAGGATGCACCAAGCCAGGCAGGGACTGCAGCAGGAGAGGAGCAGGGAATGCTGGATCCCAATCCCACACTGGTCTGGGCCATCCCACAGCCCAGCCCTGTGCAGGGTGCTGTGGGCAGAGCCCTGCAGTGCTCTGTCAGCACCCAGGGTGTTTCACACAGCAGCAGAGGGGGATCTGCCCTCCAGGACTGGGGGCTGGGGCTGTGGGCTAGAGAGGGGAGGGTGCAGCTCCCTACCAGGTTCCCCACGCTCAGCACGTTCTCAAACTCCTCCGTCATGGGGTAGTGCTCCATGGCCATGAAGAGAGTGTTGAGCACGATGCAGATGGTGATGCCCAGGTCCACGAAGGGGTCCATCACCACCAGCTTGACAAACTCCTTCAGCTTCACCCATGGAAGGCAGCAATTCCAGACCAGGAATGTGTGGGCAAATTTGTACCACCAGGGTGGGCATTTCTGGTGAGCTTCTTCCAGCTCTGAGGGTGGGAAAGGAAAAGTGTGAGATTATCTTGTCCTCACCTGGGTGGGCAAGTGCTGACCCTCAGGGGAAGTTCTGCTGTGGTCCTGGACCAACTCTGGATGATCTATGATTTTAAATATCATGGAATATCCTGAGCTGGAAGACATCCACAGGGATCATTGATCCAGCTCCTGGCCCTGCACAGACACCCCAACAGTCCCACCCTGGGCATCCCTGGCAGTGCTGTCCAAACACTCCTGGAGCTCTGGCAGCCTCGGGCTGGGACCATTCTCTGGGGAGCCTGGGCAGTGCCTGAACCCTCTGGGGGAAGAACCTTCCCCTGATCTCCATCCCAGCCCCCTGCCACAGCTCCAGCCATTCCCTTGTCCTGTCCTTGGTCACAAGGAGCAGAGATTGGAGCTGCCCCTTGGGAGGAGCTGAGGTCTGACTGTAGGTTCCTCTTCTCCAGCTGAGCAAACCAAGTGACCTCAGCCACTCCTCCAGATCCTTCATCATCTTCTTGCCCTCCTTTGGACACTTTCTAAAAGCTTTAGATCTTTTTTATATTGTGGCACCCAAAAAAAACAGGGGCTAAAAGGAGGAGCCTTCCCATGCCCAGGCACAGAGATGATGCAGACCTGGTTCTCCAAACTGGAGAGGGATGGAAAGGAATATAAGCCAGAGAATTGTGGATCCAATCCTGCTCCCAGCCCCTGGGCAGGATTTGAAGTGTTCCTGCCACCCTGAGATTGCCAGGACATCCAAGGGGACTGCTCTGTGCTCACCAGAGGGTTTTATGCCCATTCTTGGGGGGACATGAACTGCTGAGTTCATGGTGCTTTTTGCTGAAGCTGACACAGCAGCTCCTGGGAAGCTGCTCAGCAGTTCCCAGATGGCTCTAGACACTCCTCTAATCACCTGCAATCCCATTAATTTGTGTGAGATATTGGATTATTGCCTCTAGGCATCATTCCAGTGAGCTGGGATGAAAAGTCTGGCTTGAGCATCACTGACCCCGTACAGAGATCCCAGGTCTGGAGTCATCCCTCATGTGGGACTGGGAATTTGGGACAGCCACTGTCACCAACCCAGGCCCTGCAGCACTGACCAGGACCCTCACCCAGCGGGACATACCTTCCACAGCGTTGGAGATGACACTGATGGCACTTCCCACCCTCTTCTCCAGCCCTGGCCCGTCTTGGTTGCCCACAGTGAGGTGGTTGAGGTCCGGCTTCTCTGACTCATAGGTGGGGTTGAACTGGGAGGAGGGGAGGGAGGGATGCAGAGTTATTCCATGCTCTGAAAGACAGAGCAGGCAGAAAACAGGGAATGGTCTGGAGGGACCTCTGGGTGCAAGGTGGGGACCCCAAAAAGGCTTGTAGGACCCAACCCATAGTGAGGTGGGCACAAGGCTGTCCCCTCAGGAGGTTGGTCAGGGTGGGCAGGGGCAGAGCTGGCACCTACATCAACCACAGTGTCGGATCTCTGCAGGGTGATCTTGGGCACCACCTGCCCATTGCAGTCCTTGGCCTTGTCCTGGTCACTGCTGGGCTCCGAGTCGTGCCCCTTGCCGGCCGCGCTGCTGGGCAGGGAATCGCTGCTGGACCCGCGTTCCTGCAACTGCACAACCCCCTGTCACCCCCGTGACACAGCCATGGGGACATCCCATGGTGCCTGGAGGCTCCAGGGGCTGGGAAAACTCCTTCTGTCCCTGGAAGTGGTGGATGGATGAGGCTTGGAGCAGTGGGAGGTGTCCCATGGCAGGGGTGGGATGGGATGAGCTTTCAGGTCCCTTCCAACCCAAGATGTCCTGGGATTTCCAAGCCTCTCCCTTTCCCTTTCCCTTTCCCTTTCCCTTTCCCTTTCCCTTTCCCTTTCCCTTTCCCTTTCCCTTCCCCTTCCCCTTTCCCTTGCACCCCCTGCACTCAGTTCTCCACAGCTGAGTTAGACCTGTTCAGATTTGGTCAGGGAGAATAATTCCTGAGGACAAAACCGAGCAAATCTTGGTTCTTCAAGCAGGAAACTTTACCCTTTGCAATGAGTTCTTATCCACAACAGCAAAGAAGCAAAATCCTCAAGGCCCTTACTGAAATGTGACCTCCAGGATTCTTGCATTTGCACTGGATTTGAGAATGTTTGGATCAAAATGCATTTTTTCCCTCCAAATGTTATATTATCACATTTCCAATGCATGTACAATTATTTCCTTTTTTTGTTGTTTTATTTTGGTTTTTTGTTTTTGTCTTTTTCTTTCCAACAGTGCTATTACATTTGAGGTTCCAACCCTCCTGCAATGAGCATGGACACAAAGAAACATTCCAGGTTTCCTGTAGGACACCAGGATCTCCCTGGTGAGGTGCAGGGTGTCTTGAGCCCTTTGTTGTGTCTCCAAAGCCACGGGTTTGCTGACACACTGAGCTGTGCTGCAGTGCCCCATCTTCCCTGAATGCCTCCTCTGTGCCCTGGTGACACCAAGCTGGGCTCCTGCCAGGCTTCCTGATGTGCTGCAGGAGATCCACTGGAATTTCTGAGGCCTTTCGTGTCCCTCACCTCCTCCTCTCAAACAACACCTCACCCCTGTGCTGCTCCTCTCTGCTGCCTCCCAGTGCACCCTGGGCTGGCATTTGGATGTGGAAATTCGATATTTTCAGCCTTTTTTTGTCCCCCCCAGCCTTTTTTGATGATTTTTTTTTATCATCAAAAAATTTGGTTTTTTGATGATAGTATCTCAGTTTTTTGATTCAGATGTGATGCCCAAAATAGTTACTCCATTTTTTCTTTACTTCCTATGGACCAAATGGAGTTTTACTTTGGATTTTACACCGTGCTTGTTGCTGCCTCCATTTCCTCTCCCTATTCCCAAGACCCCTCATTTTGGCCTCCACTCTTCCCACTCACCAGCCTTTCCTGCTCCTCTTGCTGCTTCTTCAGCTGCTCCATGAGCTGCTGGAATTCCTCCTCCTTCTGCTGCTCCTCCAGCATGGTGGCATCATTCTGCTCAGCATAAGCCATGGCCACCACAGCCAGGATGAGGTTGATGAGGTAGAAGGAGCCCAGGAATATGATCACCACGAAGAAGATCATGTAGGTTTTCCCTGCTGCCCTCAGTGTCTGTGGGAAGAGGTGGCAGGGATGTCACCATGTCACTTTGGTGACACTCCCAAGAGAAGGTGCTGCTCTGGGACACTCTCCTGGTTGTGACAGGAGGGAAATGGTTTGTTCCTGTCTTCTCCAAGGGTTGGGCATTGCCCAGTGGACCTTCCTGCAGGCCCTGGCACTGGGTTGGGACTAGTGGAGAGAAGCCTTGGTTCCCAAGGTTCCCAAGGGCTGGGGGCGATGGAGGTGGGACCAATATTCCAACATTGGTTTGTTTTGCTCAGCCCCCACCTTCTCAGGCCTCACCTTCAGGCCAACTTGGTCCTTTTCTGACTCATGATCTGGGCAAACCTTTCCAGAGGACAGGGGCAGCCTTAGGGGTAGGATCCCTTTTACCTGACCAGCCTCTGGAGCTGGGGTCAGCTGGGGTTTTGTGGTGCCTCCTTAGAGGACAACTCAATGAGGGGACAAGTGACCTGGCTTCTCCTCTTTATCCTGTCCCTCAGCTCGAGCCAGAGATGCTCTGGACAATCTGATAAATCCCTGATTTCCATGACAGAGCTGACAGCATCCTGGGAAATACACTTCACTCCCATGTTAGGGAAGTAGTAAATGGGACCATCCCCATCTCCACTGATCCCACCTGGATCCACAAACCCCAGGAAAAGGACCCACAAGCTTCCAGTCAGTGACTTTTCACCTCAGGGGCAGCACAGAAACAAGAGGAACACCTGCACAGGGATGGAGGGGAGGTGCCTACCAGCTGGAAGAGGTTCTCCCAGTAGTCCTGGGTCATGAGGCGGAAGAGGGCCAGGAAGGCCCAGCTGAAGGTGTCGTAGCTCGTGTAGCCATAGTTGGGGTTCCTCCCAGCCTTCATGCACTCGTAGCCCTCGGGGCACTTCCTGCCAGGGGGGCAGCAGGGGTGAGACCCTGGCATGGCCCCACAGCCAAACCCACCCCTACAGAGACGGGGTGCAGTGGGGGGACACTCCCCTCCAGGGTGAGATGGGTGGGATGCCAGGACTGACACATCTGCCCCTGTCTGATACCCCCAAAGCTGATCCAGGCAGGATGCTCAGACTGAGACCCCTCAAGCTGATACATTTGGGATGCCTGAACTGACTCCACCTGAAGTTGATCCAGTTGTGATGCCCAGACTGATACCCTCGAGCTGATACTGTTGGGATGCTCTGACTGATACCCCCCTCAAGCTGATACCCTCAGGATGCTCCAGCTGATTGATAGCCCCAAAGCTGGTACAGTTGGGGTGCCTGGATCAATACCCCCTCAAGCTGATACCCTCAGGATGCTCCAGCTGACTGATAGCCCCAAAGCTGGTACAGTTGGGATGCCTGGATCAGTACCCCCTCAAGCTGATACCATTGGGATGATCCAACTGATGCCCTCAGGAAGCTCCCCAAGCTGATCCATTGGGATTCCTGGACTGTTCCCCTGCACAGCCACATTTCCAGCCCCAACCCTGTCCCATCCCAAGCATCAGGGATCCCACGAGCTGTGCCAGCTCCCTGTCCCCTCCCAGGGATGCAGAGGGAGGGGGTCTCACTCACCCAGCATCACTGCTGTTCCCACAGAGCAGGGCGTCCAGGGCTCCTTCCAGGAAGTAGTAATTGGCTTTGCAGGTGGGGACAGAGCAAGGAATGAAAATAAATAAAGAAATAAATAAATAAATAAATAAATAAGCACAAACATTGATTTTCAAGCTCCTGGGTGCAACTTGCTGTCAGGGAAATTCCTTGAATCCCAGGGGAATTTGCTGACTCCCAGTGTTGGGCACGTGGGTTATCTAGTCTCTGTTGACTTTGTTGTTTGTCTTGGCTCTGTCTCAGGGAGCTCCTGGGATTGTTTCATCAATCCAACCAGGTCCCTCTCAAACCTAGAAAGAACTCTGGATCTGGCCAGGGCCAGGCCACCTGGAAAACGGGTTAACATGAGGTCAAAGGATCAAGGCTGGCCTGTTTTCCTAGGAAACCGGGGTGTTTGCAGGAAGCACCAAACATGGGGCACTGCAGGAGTTCAAAAAAAAACCTGGGCAAACTGCTCCTGCTCCATGGCTACACCTTCTCCTGCTGCTCCCATCGCTGGTGGGGACACTCCCACCCTGCTCACAGACCAGGGGTCCCCAAAGCTCTTCCTTACAACTCCAGCACAGATCCAGAGCCACAGGAGCTGCCAAGCAGTGCCACCACAGGTCACCTGCCCCAGGGACACAGAGGAGCCCCTGCAGACACCCACACCTGGATATGGCAAAGGGCAGCTGGATCCAATCCTGAACATCACCCAGCCCAGCCCTCCCAGGACTTCTGGAGCTTCCTGAATCCTCCCTGGCTCTGCCTGCCTTCTTGCCATGAAGCTTCTCTTTGTCCTGTGTGGGCTCAGGGAGGAAATACCCCATTTGTGCAATTCCAGGTTTCGGCCTGGCCCCAGCAGCTGCTGTGCTGCACCCTTGGGCAGTGGTCTTGGGCAGCTGCTCTTTGCACAGAGCTCATCAGATCCTATGGACTGAACTTTCCCCCTACCAAAACCTTCCTGTAATGAACCCTGGAGCTGATTGTTGGGCCAACCAGCTCAGCTGAGAGCCAGCCCGGCCTTCTGAGCTCTGCTGAGGGTCCTGAATGAGCTGTGGAGCATCCCCGTGGGGCACCCTGACCCCCTGCAGCTCTACCAGGCAGCTTTGCTGAGATGTTTACATTTTTTGAGTTTAAAAACCCAAAACTGAAGAACAAATGAAAAACCCACCACACCTTGGGCAAAATTTTCAGAGAAGGGGTAGGAAAAGAGCACCTTAGGCCTTCCTGAAGACCTGTGCTGGTCCCACCTCCCTCCCTCCCTCCCTCCCTCCCTCCCCTCCTGTGGCTTTTGTGGTATTGCATAAAGGGTTGATTTGGCACTGTGGTGCCTGGGGAAGGTTCCAGATAGTGAAAAGTGGGTTAAAAATGTCATTCCTGCATCTTTTCCTCTGGTTTTCCACCCAAAGTTCCACCTGCTCCTCAAGGGTTTGGTCTCCCTGCCATAACCACCCCGATGGCCCTGACCAGCAAGCGAGAGAGATGGAAACACTGGTCCATCCAAACCTTCCTGTTGTGAAACCTTCCTGGAAGAGCCCAGCTTGCCCAGCTGGAGCTCATCTTTCCTGTCCAGGGGGATTTGATCCCATCTGTTCCACCCTCCCTGTGAGGGTGCACAGCCTGTCCCACCCACCAGCCTTGGCAGGAAGGTCCATGTGAGCAAACCTTGGAGCAGCCAGGACGAGCAGGAGGCTGAGGAGCAAACCAGGGTGAGGGGTGAGAGGAGAAGGGGCTGCAGGAGCTTTACCTTCATCGTTGATGTAGGCATCAAAGTCGAAGGTGCTGTTGCTGGTGAAATTCCCGGTGAAATTCCCGGTGAAATTCCCGGTGAAGTCATCCACGAAGTCGTAGAAGGTTGAGTTGACCAAGGTGTTGTTGTCCAGCCCCAAATCCTCCAGGAAGGTGCTGTTGGGGGGAGGCCACCTGACACACTTCTGCCGGAGGTTGCCCATGAAGAGCTGGAGGCCGATGAGGGCGAAGACGCTCAGGCAGAAAACCGTGAGGATCATCACATCTGAGAGCTTCTTCACAGACTGGATCAGAGCCCCCACGATGGTCTTCAGCCCTGGGGGGAGGCGTCACTGCTGAGCTGATTGCTGGTTTGTTAATTGTGGGGAGCAGGCTGGGGTGTCCCCAGAAGGTGCTGGATTTGGTGGGGATGTGTGTCACCACTGAGTTCAGCCCCCAGCTCTGTCCCCACACATGGCTGCGTCCCAGGACTGTCACCCCTGGGTTGGTGCTGGTGACTTCCCCATCCCAGCCTTGGGATATCCAAACCAAAGCCCATCCCAGCCTGGCAGCCATCAATTCCTTTGGATTTTGGTTTTTCCCTAAAGGCCACAATGTGGCATTTTTTTGTACCAAACAACTGGAGTGAAGCACTTTAGAGTGGGACATGGAGAAGCTCTTTGCTGGCCCAGCTGGATGATGCTGTGCACCTCTCCCAGCTCCAGAAAAGCCTCTGTGGTCTAACTCCTGTCCCTGGGTGCTTGGGAGCCCAGCCAGACCCCTCATCCTGATCCCTTCAAGCTGGAAAATCCCTAGTGTGCCCAAGGGAAGGTGACAAAGTGACATCTGCACCTGGATTAACTCATCTCTCCCCCCAGCATCACCATTCCCTCCCCAGAGGAGGCTGATCCACAGACCCTCAGTGGGATTTTTCCATGGAGGATGGAGTTCCTTCCAGCCAAAGTCTGCGTGGATGATGGGCAATGCTGGGACATCCCAATGTTCATCCTCAGAGCTTCTCTGAGCCCAGAGCTTTCTCACATGGAGAAATTCTCCAAGGAAATGATTTTTAGCCCTGTCCTCCTGCCAGCTCCCCATTCCCCAAACTATTTAGGTAAAATCCTGTTCTCCAAGGGCCTGACCAAGGTCAGATGTTCTAAACCAGATTATTTTTGCCTCTGCTATTTCTGCAGGGCCCTTGGGGATGTCATTCCAGAAAGAAGCAGCAGTTTACATTTTCCTCAATGCAATTTTTAGCCTGTTTGATGAAGGAAAAAGAAATTCAAATGTGAACCCTCACTATCTGGAGCCTGCAGGGACACCACAAGGATTTATTCACCACAAGGAATTTGCATTTTCAGTTCAATCTTACGTGTGCTTGCACCAGGTGTTGAAAGCACAGTGTTGAAATGGTATCAAATTTGGAAATCAGCAATCAGAGGAATTTGATAAGGTGCTCCTCACATGAGTCTGGATATTTCAGGTGATGTTAAACCAATACCTGTTAAATATCTCAGCCTCAGCACCAGAGCAGCCACCAATGGTCACAAAACTCAGTCCATAGCTTCAAAAATGGAGAGATTTGGTTTATCAAACCCATAAATCCACTGGGAGCACAAATTCCCTTAATTAATCTCCAAGGAGCCTTAAAAACATCACATCTGCCCCTTCAGGGGCTGCCAAACAACCTGATGAGTGCAGCTGATTTCAAGATGTAAAATCAGCAGGACCAGATCCAAAAGCTGAATTACATGAAAAATTTATCAAATACCTCATTTCCTCTGTTTTCTCTTGGAGCTGCCAAAAGAACCCGGAATTTCTGGGAATGGTGGGAATACCTGAGCTCAGGGGAAGGCACAGAGGGGAGGCCCCTCCTCTAAGTCCCACCTGGTATCACCGTGATGGTTTTCAAGGCACGGAGGACACGGAAGGTCCTGAGAGCAGAGATGTTCCCCAGGTCCACGAACTCGGTGATGTAGCTGTGGGACAGGAGAGGGAAGAGCTCCAGGGGCTCTGCCTGGAACACCCCTCCTGCCTCCAGATTTCCCTCCTGTCCTCCCCATCCCAGGGCACTCACGCCATGGAGATGACCATGAAGTCCAGCCAGTTCCACGGGTCCCGCAGGAATGTGAAGTCGTCGATGCAGAAGCCCCTGGACAGGATCTTGATGAGAGACTCAAAGGTGTAGATCCCAGTGAAGGCGTATCTGAAACACGACTGGTCACTCAGGAGACATTTGGCCAGGTCCAAGGTTTTGTCACCCTTCCCAGGGGGAATATCTTGAGGAGCTGAATTTGGGGCTGATGGGTTTTTGGGCTGCTTCAGCACTGGGAGAAGTTTTCAGCTCACCCTGTAAGGTGGGTTGGGACATCTCGAGGTACCAATCTCTCTGGTGACCATTCTCTATCCCTGCTGATGTCCCACCACCCCCACACTTTTTGTAAAGCCCTGCTGAGACCTGACTATGCAGAACCACAGCAGAAAATGCTGGATTTCCCCTCTCCCCTGGGTGGTCCATGGTCCCTGGACAGGTGGATCAGCTCAGCCTCTCCAGACTGACAGTGCTGACCCACCCCAGCCCAACCTGCTCTTCAGACATGGGGACTCCACCAGATTTTGGGCAGCTCTGAGACACTCTCCCTCTTCAATGCCCTATGGAGAGTGTGGACATCCCTTCTGAGGGCCACCAGCTCCTCCCAGTGACACCTCTCCTGCTCTGAAGGGTGCCTGGATCCCCACCCCCCTCTCTCAGCCTTGCTGTGTCCCTCCTGAGGGACTTTGCCAAGCTGGACTGTCCCCGTGGCCGGGGGAGGTCTCAGGACTCACTCCACGTTCTTGGACCACGCCGGGGGGTTGCTCATTGTCATAAACACACAGTTGGTTAAAATGGTGATCATGATGAACATGCTGAATAATTTAAAGCCTAGTCAAGGAGAAATGCTCTGGGTGGTGCCTGGATCCCCCCTCCCCACGGTCAGGGAGCCAAGTGTCCCTGTTCCTCTTGTCCTGGCTGCCTCCCTGGTTCCTCACCCTGCCCTGCTCCTCCTGCTGCTCTCCTGCCTCAGTCGTGTGCTCACACTTCCCCCTCTTCCTCTCTGCTCCTGTGCATGGTCCCAGCCCCTTCCCTTCCTTTCTGCTCCCCTTCCCAGCTGTGGTACTGGCTCTGCCTCCCTTTCTGCCTCCTGTTCTCCTTCCTCTTCATCACCTTGGGATACAGCTTTCCCTTCCTTTCATAGTCTCTCCAGACCTCAAAAATCTTCAACTTCTTTCTAGAAAGTTCTAACTCTTGGGCTTCAACCCCTCTGCCATGAAACCTCCCTATTTTCCTCCTCCCTCATGGCCATGAACCCCCCCTTCATCCAGAGCTCTGCTCCACCCACCCTGCAATGCCCCTCGTGCTCTTGGGCTCCTTTCCTGCCTTTCCCTCTCTGTCCTGGTTCCTCTGCTTCCCTCTCCCAAAGCCTCCTTGGAGCTGCCCTGCTCACCCACTTCCCAGTGGGACCAAATTCCCTGACCCATGAACATTTCCCTTCCTCTCCAAATCTCCCCAGACCTCAAAACCCTCCAGCCTCTCCCTAGGAAGCTTCACCAGTTGGGCTTCTTCCCTTCCCAAACTGACTCCTTCCTTCTCCAACCTCAAGTGAACTCTTGATGCCACCAAGGTGCCCATCAAGCACCTACTCCTTGGACTAAAGCACTGCACAGCAGGTCCTGGCTGTGCTGGGGCCCAGGAGGTTTCCTCACCAGCCCCTCATGAACCCCTTCCCCTGTCCCTCTCCTGGGGCTGTTTGGACTCTGAACACCAGGGTTTGACCTGCCCATGGAGGAGCATCCCAGAGATGAAGGATATGAATGGATGAGGATTTTGATGGCTCCTCTGCGGATGGGGTGGAAGGGCCCCAGCAGGTAGAGGGCTGGGGTGGCTGAGAAACGGAAGATGGACTTGCCCTTGTTGAGGACTATGAACGTCTGTGGAGAAAAGAGAGGGAGGGTTAGTCCTTCTGCCCCCCCCAAAACAGCACAGACCAAGGGCTGCCTTCAGAGGGGACATCTCTCTCCGTGTCTGGAGCTCCAAAAGCTTGGAGATGCTCTCTGCTTTGGAAGAGAAGCAACCAGAGCAGTCTGGGGTGATAGATCACCAGTATGGGCTCAGGTGGAAAGCACAGGAGGTCGCTGCTTGGGACTCACACCTAAGGCCAAGCCTACTGTGGAGTCCCTCATGCCATTAAAGGAATTTCCAACTGCCCTTCCCTGGAAAAGTGAAGATTAAAGATACCCCAAGTGTAAAGAAGGC
>JBBMKD010000101.1:4567650-4579293 GCA_037834095.1 Argya squamiceps
GTGGTGCCATCGGTTGCCTGGTGGTTGCTGTGCAGGGAGGGCAGGGAGAGGCAGCAAGGGCAGTTCGAGGACAGTTAGGAAGAAAGGGGTTTCAGGTAATTAACATTTGTCAGACAAAACATTTAGGGAAGGTATTTCTAATTACCATAACAATCTGTCTGAGCTAAATGACAGAGAAAAGCCTCACCATAGGCAAAACAGTGCCCAACTGAACTCAGAAATTGGCATTTTGTTTCTTACAGGGGGTGTGGGCAGAACTGACCTGGCTGGGGGCCGGGGTCACCTCTGTCCCTGTCCCCTGCAGCTCCGTGTGTGGGTTTTCCCGGAAGGCACCAGGAACCCGGGCAGATCCATGCTGCCCTTCAAGCGTGGGGCTTTCCACCTGGCTGTGCAGGCCCAGGTAAAGGGCATCCTTATGGTCAGCCAAGGGTTGCACTCCATGGTCTTGGAGGCCTTTTCCAAAATTATTCCTTCTCCTTTGGCTCACCCTGGATGGAGTGGGGTGGGTGTGGACACTGGGGTGGAGGGACGGGGAGGGCTTGGTCCCCGGGATGGGGGGGTTTGGTCCCCAGGGATGGGGTGGTTTGGTCCCCAGGGATGGGGTGGTTTGGTCCCCGGGATGGGGGGGTTTGGCCCCCAGGGATGGGGGGGTTTGGTCCCCAGGAATAGGGGGGTTGGTCCCCAGGGATGGGGGGGTTTGTTCCCCAGGGATGGGGGGGTTTGGTCCCCAGGGATGGGGGGGTTTGGTCCCCATGGATGGAGGGGTTTGGTCCCCAGGGATGGGGGATTGGGTCCTCAGGGATGGGGTGGTTTGGTCTCTGGGATGGGGGGTTTTGGTCCCCAGGGATGGGGGGGGGTTTGGTCCCCAGGGATGGGAGTTTTGATCCTCAGGGATGGATCTGGTGCTGGGCAGCACCAGGGAGGCACAGGCTGGAGCAGAAATCCCACCTGGGGAGGGCCGTGTCTGGGGGACCCCCCTGACCCTCCGTGCCCTGCAGGTTCCCATTGTCCCCATCGTGATCTCCCCGTACTGTGACTTCTACAGCTCCAAGGAGAAGAGATTCACCTCGGGTAAGGGATGGACAGGAATTCCCATGGCAGAGGGCAGGGCTGGCCCTGGGGATGAGGCACCTGGGGCTGTCTGTGGGATGCTGAGGGGTGGGGAGGAGCTGGGGTGGAGAGTGCTCAGGGGAATATCCGGTTCTTGGTGTGTGGAGTCCCTCATGCCATTAAAGGAATTTCCAACTGCCCTTCCCTGGAAAAGCGAAGATTAAAGATACCCCAAGTGTAAAGAAGGCTTCTCCCCCTGGACCCTTGCAGACATTGTGCAATCCTCTCTCTGGGTTTCACAAGTCCATCACCCACCCCATGGCATCCCTTTTCCCTGTTTCCCCACTGGCTCTGGGGCCTGGTGTCCTGTTCCTCTCTTCCCTATGGTCACTTGTCCCCTGTACCACCCACAAACCTGAGACCCTGTATAACTGAGAAAAACCACATGCTCCTCCTCTCTGGCTCTGGATTCACCTTCAGCACACTGGAATAAACTCTTGCTGGAAATTGATTTGGGCTGGGAGCCTTGTGCCTCTCTCCTCAGCCAGCCCTGTACCGTGTGTGGCTGTGTGAGCTTGGATTGCCCCCTGAGCAGTTCTCAGGCAGTTTCTCTACTGGAGAGGCTGACTGGGATCTAGAGGGGCCGTGGCTGCAGCAGGAAAAGGCACACTGGTACATTGGTGGGATCCTCTAACACATCCCTGGCTTTTCCCTCCTCTCCCAGGGACCTGCACCATCCAAGTCCTTCCCAGGGTGGACACACGGGGCCTGAGCCCGAAGGATGTCCCCAAACTGACGGAGAGTGTCCGGCAGGCCATGGCCCAGGCCCTGGCTGAGACAGCCCAGAGTGACCACGGGGACCAGGACACGGAGCAGCTGCAGCCAGGGGAGGACAGGGGCAGCCCCCAGGGCCAGGGGGACACAGCCAGGAGCAGCAAATAGGCAGAGGGAGTGAGTCCCTCGGGGACAGCAGGGTTGTCCCTTGTCCCCTGAGGAGGTGTCCTGCAGCCCTGCCACCGCCCCAGCACGACGGTGCCCTGAGGGGAGCAGAGCAGGGCAGGATGGGGACCAGGCAGCACCCCTGAAACAGAGCAAGGTGCCCCCTAAAGCCCCTCGTTGTGACTGTGCATCCCCTGGATCTCCCTCTGCCAGACCTGGAGCTGTGGCTGTCCCCTGGGATGGCTCCTGCCTGCTCTGTGGGCAGGGCAGGGGTGCTCCAGGCAGGGCTGGGGGTTCCCAGGCCCATTTTCCACTCCTGATTGTTGGGTTACCGCAGGGATTCTCCTTCCAGAGGCTCCTACAAGCTGGAGATGCTGTTTGGGTGCAGCCAGCTCTGGGCAGGGGCCCACAGGGGTGGGGGACACGTGGTCATGGGGAGGTTACTGGGTGGGGAGAGCCATCCTTGGAGCTGAGCTGTGAGCCAAGGGTGGGACATTAAAGAGTCTGGAGCTGGTGCTGTGTCCTGGCTGTGCTGAGGGGGCTGAGAGGGAGGGGGATCCATCTCCTCAGGGAGACTTCATCCCTGCACATGGAGCATCCCCACAGGGATGGGCTTTCCCAGGGATGGTGTGAGGAGCACATGGCAGGGTGAGGGTTACACTGCTCTGTGTCTGTCCCCATCAGTAAATGCACAAGAAGAGCATCCTCCAATCCTCAGCAATACCTGGACTGTGCCCACCTGGAGCTGCCTCTCCATGGGCTCTGGACCCATGACCCATCCCACAGCTGGATGGTTCCCTGCAGCCAGGCAGGAATTTGGGATCTCCTGGCTCCTTCCCAGCTGAGCAGCTCCTGTGCCAGTACCCCAGGGTGGCAGCAGGACAGGGATGGGGCAGGGTGTGGCTGTCCCTGTGTGGGGAGCAGGGTGGGCAAGGTTTCCCCTCCCATCCTGGGATAAAATGAGCAAACCATGGGCACAGAGCTCTGGCTTGGCATCATTCCTGTTCTCAGGAGCAGCTGGATTATGGAGGAAATCCTTCAAATCTGTTGCAATCACCTGACACCAACAGCAAAGAGGCTTCCCATGAGGAACAGCCCACGGGATCAGGAGATGTCACATGGACATGGCCAAGGGCACAGGAAGATCCCATGTCCCAGAAAACCTCCTTAATCCTTTTCTGCTTCCCAGGATTCCCAACAGGTGGCCTAGTCTGAGCTGGCCTGGGGGTGGTTTGGCTGCCCAAAGTTTGGGTTTGGGGGTTAAGCATTAGTAGAATCATGGAATAGTTTGGGTGGGAAGGACCTTAAAGCTCATTCAGTTCTGCCATGGGCAGAAGGGACACCTTCCACTGTCCCAGGGTGCCCCAAGCCCCAATGTCCAGCCTGGCCTTGGGCACTGCCAGGGATCCAGGGGCAGCCACAGCTGCTCTGAGTAAACCCTTGTCCTGCCTGGAGGGCTGGGGCCCAGCCAGAGCCCTCCCTGGATTTCACCTCCCTGGAAGGTGAAAGCTTGAGGAGAAGGAAAGAACCTTGGAACAGGGGCTCTGGGAACAACTTGCTTTTTTGGTCCTCCAAGGCCTGCCCTGCCTGGCTGCCTTGGTTGCCCAGCCCAGGAGGGATTTCACAGCCATGTGGATGTGGCACTTGGGGGTGGGAGTCAGTGGTGGCCTTGGCAGTGCTGGGTGGTCCATGAGCTCCTTGTCCTGTCCAACCAGGCTGGGATGTCTGGCAGGACACTGACCCCACTCACATCCTGGCAGGACGTGCTCCTGCCTCGTGGCCTTGGGGGGGGACAGGTCCAGCCCCCTCTGGCCACCCACAGCCTGTGGGGCAGGTCCAAAGGGCAGGGAGGTGGGCACAGCCTGTCTCCAGCTGGGCAGGTGTGGGGACAGAGCCGTGGTCACCTGAGAGCCCACAGGAAGGGTCAGCCCCATCCATGGCTGTCTGTGAGACCCTGGCACAGACTCCCAGAGCAGCTGTGGCTGCCCCTGCATCCCTGCAAGTGTCCCAGGCCAGGTTGGGTGGGGCTTGGAGCACCCTGGGGTAGTGAAGGTGTCCCTGCCCATGGCAGGGGCTGGAAGTGCTTTAAGGTCCCTTCCAACCCAAATGATTCCATGGTTCCCACACCCCCAAAGGGAAGGGAACTGCCAGGCCCCAGAGCAGGGGATGTGCTCAGGACACTGTGGGGCTGTTGTGGAGCTCCTCAACTGTCCTGAGTTCCCACCAGGACAAAGGGAAGCATCTCGGCCCTGCCCTGGCAGGGGTCCAGCTCCCACGTGTGGAATGGGAGCGGATGATTTTTGATGTGGCATTGCCACATCCCAACACTGTCCTGTTCCTCTGTTGAAACTGGAGGAAAGCGGGCAAAAAGCCAACCTGGGACGTGTGATCAGCCCAAATCTGGTTAAATTTGAAGTACCTGTAAATTTTCCCTTTTTGAGAGATCACCCCCAGCTCCCAGCCACTCCTGATGTTGTGCTCCCTATTTTCATTCTTCGTGTGCTCCCGCTACCCCCCAACATCATTTCCCAGCAAACCTGTGTGGAGGTGGCTCCTGCCCCAGACTGGAAAGTTCAGGGACCTTTCCCAATATTGCAAAAATCCCTGGCATCCTTGACCCCCAGAAGCTGTGGGCAGAGGGCAAACATTGCCTGGACTTTATCTGCAGGTGCTCGGGGTTCTTCTGCCAGCCCTGAGTTCCTCACTGCATGGGGCACAAAGATCCCATTTCAGACCCAGATCCAGAGTGATCCAAGACCTGCAGGAGGAGGCTGTGGCTGTTCCCAACATCCACATCCAGCTGGAGACATGATGTCTCCAACCCTTCCCATCCTCTGCACCATCCTGCTCCTCTCAGCCAGGGCCTCTGCAGCACCGTAAGTCCCCTCTGTGTCTGTCTGTGCCTGCTGGGATGGTTTAACCTTGGCTCCCTTGCAGCTCCTGGTGGGACTCAATCCCTCCTGTGCCTGCTGGGGTGGTTTAACCTTGGCTCCCTTGCAGCTCCTGGTGGGACTCAATCCCTCCTGTGCCCTGATTGCTGCCCAGGGTGGGAACACTCAGGCTGGGGGTTCTCCCTGCCCAGGAGCACTGAGGACTCGGCCCTGGTGCCTCTGGTGGCTCTGAGGAGTAGTTGTGCCCTCACGTGCAGAGCTGAGCTGAGGAGCCAAGGGCAGCCCAGAAGCAGAGAGGGGAGGCTGGGGGGGCTCCTGTGCTCCCAGGTCTTTTCCAGGTCTCCGTGGGGCTGTGCTGGTTGTGCCTCAGCCCCAGGGCTCTGCTGTCACTTGTCCCTGCCAGGAGTTACGTGGTGGTGTCCCCGGCCGTGCTGTACCACCCTCACCCTGCCACACTCTGGGTGCACCTCAGTTACCTCCAGGGGCCTGTCCAGGTCCGTGTCCAGCTGCAGGGGGACAACGGGACCCTGCCCACCACCCTGCTGAGGAGAGAGGTCCTGGAGCCTCACCTGCACCTGAATGTCACCTTCCCTGTGAGTGTCACCTCAGTGTCACCCCAAGCCAGCTGGGAGCAGGGAGGGGCAGCCCTGGGTTGTCTCCAGCCGTTTCCATCAGCTCCACATGGGGCTGGGAACAGATGTGACTTCCCCATCTTGTGGCAGAGTCTCACCCCTCACTCTGACAAAACTCAGCTCTGATTATCCTGTGGCTGGCATGGCCCTGTTTGCAGACCTGCAGGGTGCTGGGGGGACACTTCTGCCCAGCCCCTGCCTCGGGGAAGGTGTTCCTGGGCTGAGGAGTGCTCTGGGCCCCCCGGAGGGAGCCCGGGCACCGTTCCTGTCCTCACACAGAGCCTGCTGTGCCCCCTGCAGGCTCCGGCCCCCGCCAAAGGGAGGGAGGAGGTCGTGGCCCTGCACGTCTCAATCCAAGGAGATTCCCTGAATGTCTCCGAGTCAAAGAAGGTGATGCTGAGAGCTCTGAAGCCCGGGATCTTCATCCAGACAGACAAGGCTGTCTACAAGCCTGGGCAGGAAGGTGAGGGGGGCAGGAGGGACCACCCTGCCCTGGGGGACCCCCCTGGTGGGGGGGAGAGGTGAGGAGGCCCAGCCTTGCTCCTGCACTGCCTGGAAATGGGGGGGATCATCCTGGGATATCCTGGAGTGCCCAGCACGGGCACAGGGCAGTGCCAGGGCTCGCTGGAGGCTGTGCTGCCTGAGAGGCAGTGCAGGGCTCAGGGTGGATTTCCATCCACCTTCCCATGGGGAATTTTCCCTCCCTGCGGATGAAGCCACTCCTCCATTTCCTTTCACAGTGAAATTCCGAGTTGTCTCTTTGGACAAAGACCTGATCCCCAGCAACCAGAAGGTGAGAGCAGGGCTGGGACGTGGGGAGGTGACAAGGGCTCCCTGCAGTGTCCCTGCCAGCCGTGGGAGAGGTGTGGGAGTCACCTTTGCCCTTGGGAATGCTGCCCCGGCCAGCTCTGCCCGGGGAGCTGCCCCTGGGGCAGGGATGCCCTGTGCCAGGGATGCAGCAGGATCAGGAAGGAGAAAGCAGAGGGCACGTGTGGCACAGGAATGTGCCCACGCCAGCGCCCAGTTAGGGATGCAGCCCTGGTGAGTGGGAAGTGGGGAATGTGCTGATATCCATCAAGGCATCAGACACCAGGAATACCAGCAAGCTCAGCCTCTGGCAGCCCTGAGCAGTCACTGGGATCCCTGGAAGTGCGGGATGTGGATAAAGGGGTTCTAGACCCTTCCTAAGGCACTAGGAGATGCCACTTCTCTGTGCCAGGCTGGCAGTGCCCTCAGCTCATCCCTGCCAGAGCCAGGCTCAAAATCCATCCCAAGGCATCTTGAGGGGTGGGAAGTTCACAGCATCCCACAGAAAACCCTCCCTCTGCCCCATCCACGGCTGTGCCCACCCTGGTGAGGCCCCAAGGAATGGAATTGCTCCTCTGACCATCCTCTCTTTGCCTTCCAGCTGCCCCTGGTGTTCCTGCAGGTCAGTTTGGGGCAGCCAGGGAGCAGGGTGGGCTCGGGGCACAGAACACAGCCAGGGGCTGTTTGCCGGGCTCCCCGGGCCCTGATCCCGCCTGTCCCTCTGCAGGATCCCAGCGGGAACCGCATCGCGCAGTGGCGGGAGCTGGTCCCTCGGCAGGGAATCGTGGATTTGTCCCTCCCTCTGGCCTCGGAGCCCGCCCTGGGCACCTACATCATCAGCGTGGAGGGGAAAAGCCATTCCTTCAGCGTGGAGGAATATGGTACACGGGGACTGGGAAGTGGGATCCCACCACGGGCAGCAGGTCTTGACCCTCTTCAGCCACCCAGGAGATGTTGTCACTGTCCTGGGAGTGACCACCCTGTGTCCTTGTGCCTGTCCACCAGTGCTGCCCAAGTTTGAGGTGACCATTGATCTCCCCAGAGCTCTGTGGGACAAGGACAAGATGTTCTCGGTGCAGATTTGTGGACGGTGAGCTGGGAACAGGAAACGGGGGGGACGGGGGGTCCAGCAGGGTGGGGTCCCCTCAGCACAGCCTCTCCACTGTCCCCACACAGCTACACCTACGGGAAGCCTGTCCAGGGGATGGTCCAGGCTGTCCTGTGCCTCAGACAGAGGCTCTGGTTTCACCAGAAGATTGAGACCTGCACCCAGGTTACTGGGCAGGTGAGCTGGGCAGGCTGGGACTGGGGGTGTCACTGGGATGGCTCCTTCCTGGGAATGCTGCTGACGGGGTTGATCCTCCCTCCAGACAGAGAAGAACGGCTGCTTTTCCACAGAGGTTTCATTGGCTGCCTTCAAGGAGACCTTTGCCTCGGGGCAGAAGAAGGAATTTGAAGTTCAGGCATCGCTGGTGGAGGATGGGACAGGTGGGGATGGGATGTGGCCATCCCTCGGTGCTCCCAAGGGATTGGTCTTCTCCAGGAATGCCCAAAAGCACTTCTGGGATTTCGGGGTGCACATGCAGGGATGGGGTTTGGGTTGGGGGTGTGAGTCAAGTCAGCCTGGCATGACTTGGAATTCCAAGCAGAGGAAAAACACCTTTCCAAGATGCAGCAGCTCTGCCAGTGCTGGGAGCTGAGTCCTGGCAGCACAGAGTGGTTGGGTTCCTCCAGGCTGGTGGGGTGGCTTTGCCTCCAAGCTTGTCCCTCGCTTGCCACCTCACTGGGGGAGCCTGGCCTGGCTGGAGAGAAAGGAGAGCAGGGATTGTCCCTGTGCCCAGCGGCCCCAGGGGGCCCCTCATGGTGGTGCTTTGGTGGAGAGCCTTTTCTGAAGTGTCTGCCCCGAGCTCCACCCCGGCTTTAGGTTTGAAATATTCCGCAGGGCTTCTGCTGCACTTGCAGGAGATACAAACCGTGCTGGGAGCTGCAGGAGGAAAGCCCAAATGTCCAGGGACCTTCTCTGCGTGGGGACAGGGGCACTGGTCGGAGCTAAGCTGTGTCCTGTGTCCCTGCAACACCCTGAGCTCCCCACTCACTCTCCACAGGGCTGGAGATGAAGAGCACCAAGAGCTGCAAGGTTTTATCCAAAACAGTCACAGTTATCTTTGAGAACCCTGATAACGTCTACAAACGCGGCCTCCCCTACACCGGGACGGTAACGAAGGGTCCCCTCTCCCTGCAGGGCTCACCTGCCCCCTGCTGCTCCCAGCCCTGCTCCTGCCCACCCCCAGCCCTGTTCTGCCACGGCTGCAGCTCCAAAAAATGGCAGCATCTCCCCTTCCCTCCTGGCACAGATCCGGGTGAAGGGAGCCGACGGCTCTGGGCTGCCCCAGACGCAGGTCCTGCTCTCAGTCAGGAACCAGGGAGAAGAGAAGAAACAAATGCTCCTGACAGACAGCTCAGGGAGAGCCTCCTTCCAGCTGGTGGCCTCTGGCTGGAGTGACAGTGTCACCTTGTGGGTGAGTGCCCCACCTGTGTCCCCCCCTCACGGGTCCTGGAGCTGCTTCCTCCAGTGGAGTGGGGCCTTGGAGCTGCACCAGCCTTGGGGGCCGCTGGGTGGATTCACCCCCTGATTCCCACCTCAGGCTGAAGTCAACAGGACAGCTGGGAGCCAGGAGGACTCAGGAGTCATCTACGAAGGTGCCCTTCTGTCAGTCATGCCCTACTCCTCTGAGAGTGGGAGCTTCCTGCACATCCGTGACCCGGAGGGGGAGCTGCCCTGCGGCCGCTCCCAGCTGATCCACGTGGATTCCATCTTTGGCCAGGCGGCTTTAGGCAGTGAGCCAAAGAACCTGGATCTGGTTTTCATGGTGAGCCCCAGCCCAGGGAGGGCAGCAGTTCATGGTGGTGTCCCCAGGGACAGGACAATGAGCAACCTGTCCTGGAGAGACTGAGGGACCTGTCAGAGGAGGTGGCTGCTGCCACTGTTCAGCCTGCATCCCCACGGGAGGTGTTGGGGGGCTGGAGACTGGACATGGTCAAAAACCATCCCAGAACTCTCGTCGGGCGTCTGTCCAACATCAGGGCACTTGGATTCCACTTGGTCTCACCCCCTCCTCTGCAGGTCGTGGCCAAGGGGACCATTACCAGCATCTTCAGGAAAGAGGTCACTGCAGAGCCTGGTACGTCCCATGGCACAGAGGGGCTGTGCAGGGCTCTGCTCCCTGTGCCTACTCCTCACAGAACCATGGAATGGTGTGGGTTAGAAGGGGTGTCCAAGCCCATCCCATTCCACCCCTCTGCCCTGGGTAGGGACACCTTGCAGTCTCCCAGCTCCAAGCTCGGTCCAACCTGGCCTTGGACACTTGCAGGGCTGGAGCAGCTGCAGTTTCTCTGGGTAACATCTCCCCCCTTTCCATGGCCCAGGACAGAGAGTCTCCTTCTCCCTGGAGCTGCCCATCGGGCTGGAGCTGGCGCCCATGGCCAGGCTCCTGGTCTATGTGGTGCTGCCCAACGGTGAGATGGTTGGTGATACCACTGAGCTCTACGTGGCCAAGTGCTTCCCCAACCAGGTGAGAGGAGTTGGGGTGCCCATGGCTGCCTGCCTTGGGATCCATCCTGCTCCAGGTGCATCGCAGTGTCACGGTCTCTCAAGCTCTCAATCAATTCCCTGATCCCCAAACCCTCTGAGAAGAGCCCTCCCTCCCTGTGGCCTGGTCCTGCCCCTCCACAGGAGGTGACTGCCCTCTGCCCCTGTCCCCTGATGTCCCTGTGCAGGTGAAGATGGCATTTTCAGAGGCCAGGGCCCTGCCTGGGGCAGCACTGAGGCTGCAGCTGGGGGCTGCCCCGGGCTCCCTGTGTGCTGTCCGAGCCGTGGATCGCAGTGTGCTGCTCCTGAAGCCCGAGGCTGAGCTCAACGCTGAGGCCGTGAGTGCTGACCCTGCCTGGGGTCCCCCTGCAGCCCCCGGAGCAGCCTGGGCTGGGGGTGGGAGGACAGTGGCTCAAGTGTCCCTCACATGGACCCAGTGCTGTGGTGGCTCCCAGGCAGAGGAGCCCTGTGCTCCAGAAATGAGGTTTTTGCACATCTTTATTCCCAGGTCTACAAAACACTGCCGGAATTCAACTACCCCCAGAGCATCCACGATGAACCACTCTGTGGCTTTTACTGGTGGGACTACAAGACAGAAACGTACAAGTTATTCCAGGTGAATAACTACCTGGGCCTCCTGGTTCCTCCCCATCCCGGAGCTTCTCCCATGTGCTGGGAAAGCCACACCCGTGGCAAAGGACTCTCCTGCCAAGCCCAGGCTCCTGCTCCACTTGTTTTCTGTACCCCAGGGACTACTCACTGCTGGAAAGGGGATATTCCTCCTGCTGGCTGTGGGAGTTGGACAACCTCTGCTTTTTCACAGAGTGCAGCACTGAAGCTCTTCACCAATGCCAAGACCAAGGGGAATTGCCGGTACGAGTTGCCCACGGTTGAACTCACAAGCCTTGAAGGTGAGCACAGCCCTTACGCTGAAAAGAGCAAAGATCTGGTGGCCAGTCCTGGCTGCCATGTCCTCAGGGGGACTTGGAGCCATCCAGAAAATACCCTTGGCATCAGAGAGGATGAAAGAGGATGGGAAAAGGTTTTGGTCACCCTTGTGCTGGCTGCAGGTGAGGTCCAGCTGAGACCTGAAGCCCTCAAGTTGTGCTCTGCCTTTTCCAGCACCAGTGGCACAACCCCATTACGTTATGCTGAGCAGCTCTGTCCCAGTTGGTGGAGTGGCCAGCGCAGCCATCCCAGACATCAAGGTAGAGGCAGAGGAGGAGCTCCCAGTACCCCGGACGTATTTCCCAGAGACGTGGCTGTGGGACCTGGTCCCTGTGGGGTGAGAGAGGACAGTTCCCAGGGGAAGAGAGTTGGGGACCTCAGGACTCCTTCTCCCTGTGGGATGGCACCAGCAGTGTCACAGCAGTGCCACTCAGGCGATGCCATGGTGGGGTGGCCTCACGGTGTGCTCTGTGCCACAGGGAGGGTGGCTCTGCTGAGATGACGGTGACAGTGCCCGACACCATCACCGAGTGGGAGGCTGGGATGTTCTGCACGGCCCCGCAGGGCCTGGGGCTGTCCCCTGCTGTCACTGTCACAGCCTTCCAGCCATTCTTCGTGGAGCTGGCGCTGCCCTACGCCGTGGTGCGCCACGAGACCTTCACCCTCAGCGCCACCGTCTTCAACTACCTGCGCCAGTGCCTGAGGGTGAGCGGGGGTGGGCAGGGGACCATGGGGGTGGCAGGGGCTGATGGGGCTGTCACCATGTTCAGGTGAGGCAGGGGAGGTG
>JBBMKD010000101.1:4732428-4745542 GCA_037834095.1 Argya squamiceps
CGCGCCCCGGCCGCGGGCAGAGAGCGGCGGCGGCAGCGGCAGCGGCAGCAGCAGCAGCAGGAGGAGGAGGAGGAGGAGGAGGAGGAAGAGCGGGGCGAAGCTTCCCGAGGTGCCAGTCCCGGCCGCTCGGCGCTCGGGAGGCGGAGGGAACGATGCTCGGCGCCGATCGCGCCGCTGCTTCCCCGGAGTAGCCCCCCGCTCCTCCTCCTCCTTCTCCTCCTCCTCCGCCCCCCCGTTATCCCCCGGCTGCCGCCGGCCCCGGCCCCCCCGCTGCCTCCTCCCTCCTCCGGCAGGAGTTTGTTTTTCTGCTTTTCAGCAGCCCCGGGGGAGAACATAATATCAAGCAAAGCCTGGGGAAAGGCAGGCGAGGCTCGCAGCGAGCCCCGTGCGGCCGCTGCTTTCTGGGGAGGGGGCACGGCTGAGGAGGGGGCTCGGGGCTCTCTGCTCTCCGTGGCCGAGCTGCTCCCCGCGCCTCCGCTCCCACGGAGCGAGTGGGAAAGGGAGAAACGCGTTCAGGGCAGCATCGCCCCCGCCCCGCGCCGCCCCTCTGCCCCTCACCCCGAGCCGCGGAGCCCTTTGGGGTCAGGGGCTCCTCCTGCCCCGCACCGGACACCGGAAAAGCCCTTTTCCCTTTACACCCTGTGCGACGGGAATAGCCCGGGATGTGGATTGGCATCTCCTCGGGATTGCTGAGCTCGGATCTCTGGAAGCGGCTGCCGTTACCTTCATTTTGCTTTCAAACAGTACCGAGAAACATTCCTCTAATTGTGTCCAATTAAGCTGTAAGTGCCGGTAACTGCTCCGAATCCCCTCTGATATTTTTTTTTTCCCTCGGAATTAATTTTCCCTGTGCATTTGGAGCCGTACATTTTTACCCAATAGATGGAGTCGTTACAGCCTGGTTCTCTCCAGCCTCTCCCGGAGAGTTGCATTTTTATTGTGGCAAAGCTGCGAACGTGCAGCAGCCGCGGCGTGGGGGGCAGCCGGCCCCAAATCCCGCTCCTTGCCCTGGAACCACGGGGGGAAATGGGATGGAGAGGCTGAGCTGGTGCCCTGCAGGGCCGGGGGCGGTGGCAGCAGCACAAACATCGCGTGGGCTCAGCTCGGTGCCCTCAGATAACTCGGGTGGTTTTTGCAGGGCTCGTGTCCGTGCTCGCGAGCATTTTCCCATTTTTTAGCGCTGCTCGTAAGCAGCAAATCCTTCCCAACCCCCCCGCACCGGCCGTGACCTTTCCTAACCGGGTGGGCAGAGGCCGGCGGTTCCCGTATCCATCCCGGAGGGATCCAGGGAGCCTCTCCTGCCCTTTTCCCGGCGGATCCCAGCTCGTTTTTCCTGCCGCCTGTTGAAAGCAGTGGGAGTTTTTCCCCTTGGCTCCCTGTCAGGATAATCAACATCCCAAGTGCTTCCCCACCGGGCGGGCTGGGGCTGTTTTATCCGTGATTTATTGCCACAAACCCAAGGAAATAAAAGGTGCCCGAGCATGAACATCCTCCCGAATTCCCTCCCTCTCCAGGCGCATCCCGACCCTGTGGCACAGCCGGGCCGGGTGCCCAGCCCAGCCCAGCCCAGCCCAGCCCAGCACTGCACTGTGGCTGCGCTTTCAGCTCTTTGTCTTCTCTGGAAGGTTTTTCACTCCTTTTTTTCTTTTTTTATGAGCAGGGGCAGCCTGGCAAAAGGGGCTTATGAAGGAAGGAGCAGCAGGTTTGCATGGGAAGTTGCATTTTCCTTAAATCCATTCCAAATGATCCACTCAAATCTCCTTGATTTATTAGAGGGAAGCAACTTTTCTTAATTAGCTGGCAACAACTGATGGCAGAGGGCAGTGGGATGGCCAAGGCCAACGGGAGCTGAAATCCAAAAAGTTCCCCATGAAAACATTCCAAAGCCAAACCAAACCTGACGATGAAATTCCAAGGTATCAGCTGGTGGGACAGCTCCCCAGCCTTTGGAAATTCTCTCCATGTTTTCAGTTATTTGGGAAAGCAGCTCATTCCCTGCATCCGAGCCTTGGTAATTCAGAGCAGCTTAAAAGCTAATTGAACCTAATTAAGTCCAATCAGAAATAATAGAGATGATCAATAAATATTGCTAATTAAGCAACAAGTCACTTGAAAATTGGACTGGGTGAGTTTCCTCCTTCTGGAGGGGAATGGATTTGGTATTCTGTAGTTTGGAATACTCAACAGATTCAGTGAATTCTTGTGGGGGAATTCCACCATTCCCTCCCCAAAACATCCCCTGTGTGCCCCTCAAAGGGGACACAAAGACAACTACTCAGAAGTTGTTCCAACCAAAAGCTTTGGCTTCTTTTGAAACTTCATTTTCACCTCAAACGTTGACTCAGGTGAAGACAAAAAGGATTAAAGAAAAACTTGAAACGCCCTTGGAAAGAAAATGATAAAACTTGGTTCTGCTGGATAGTGTTAGTATTAATGTTAGTGTTAGTATTAGTATTAGTATTGGTATTTATCCTGGAAGGGAGCAAAAGGAGGGAGGATCCAACCCCAAACTCCTCTCTCCAGGCTCCCAGGGTGGCTGGAAGCCCCTTCCCTGGCCACACTCCTCACCTGTGTCCTCTGGAGCATCCTGGGGAATTGATGGGATTTATTCCATTGCTCCCCCAGGCGATTCCTGCTGGCTGAGGGGGCAGCAGGTTTATCCCTGCTTTTATCCACTGGGATTGGCCCCAGACATGGAGCAGCTCTGGGTCATCGTCTGCTCTGCTGAGCTTTTAGGGACCAAAAGCAGGGGGAGGAATTAGAGGGATGGGATCAAATGGGGCAGGATGGGGATTGGATTTTGGGAAACAATTCCTCCCTGGGGTGGAATTGGGTGGGGAGGGGCTGGAACAGAATTCCCAGAGCAGCTGTGGCTGCCCCTGGATCCCTGGCAGTGCCAAGGCCAGGCTGGGACAGTGGGAGGTGTCCCAGGGATTGCACCTGGATGGACTTTCAGGTCCCTCCCAATCCCAACCATTCCAACATTCCCTGCTCAACCTTCCTGTGTTGGATTTTGTGCTCTCAGAGGCCCTGGAATACAAAGGGGGGAGGGAATTTTTGCTCTCAGGACCTCAAGGCAAAGAGAACAAGGGGCAGACACTGAAAGGCCACTGAAAGGCAGGAGGCTCAGGTCGCTGGGGCTGGGAATGGGATCCCTTTTCCAGCCCAGAAACATCTCCAGGGGCAGGAGCAGAGCCTGGCACTGCTGGGCACAGCTGGGCACAGCTGGATGTGCCCGTCCTGCAGACCCCAGCCTGGCCTGAGCTGGGCTTTGGGACACAAGGAGCTGCTGGGGACAGGAGTGACCCCACAGCCGCTGGGGACAGGAGTGACCCCACAGCCCCTGGGGTCAGGTGTGACCCCCAAATCCCCTGGGGGACAGGAGTGACCCCAAATTCCCTGGGTTCAGGTGTGACCCCACAGCCCCTGGGGACAGGAGTGACCCCAAATCCCCTGGGGTCAGGTGTGGCCCCACAGCCCCTGGGGACAGGAGTGACCCCAAATCCCCTGGGGGACAGGAGTGACCCCAAATCCCCTGGGGTCAGGTGTGACCCCACAGCCCAGGGTGTCAGGGCAAAATGAGCCTTAAATTGTTCTGCAACCCCAAACCTTCTGTAAAATTTCCCTGCTCTGCCCAAGCCCCGCAGAAACAATTCCTGCTGAAGCCACAGAAAGGCACAGAACACCTGGAAATTGGGGTTTCCATGGAAGCCACCACTCAGCCCTAATTCCAGCCCTGCTGCCTCAGATCCCAGAGAATGTGACAATCCCACCCAGAGCAGCAGAGCTTTGGGGAACCCCCAGAAACATCCAAAAGGGGGGTTGTCGTTGTTTTTCTTGGGTTTGTTTTATTTTCCATGCAAATAAACTAAATAAATCCTTGGGCTTCCAGCTGGGAAACTCTCCCAAGGAGCTGAGGGAACTTTGGGGGCTGCAGTGGTTTGGGGCTGTTTGTTCTGAAGGCAGGGAGGTGAAATGCTCCATCCATACCAAAATCTTTGGAGCACATAAATAATGCCAGGATTTCTGCATCTGCTGCTTCACCCTGGCAGCACCAAAGGAGTAAAAACGTTTGGATTTCACAACACTGCTCCAAGAAAAAATAAATAGAGAAACTTTGTATATCTCATTTGCAGGGCCTTGTGTGTGTTTAAAGGAGAAACCTGGGAGGGATCAAACAAATGCCCAAGTGAGCTGAGATGTTGCTGCTCCTTTGGGAATTACTCTGGAGTCACAGCGTGGGAAGGCAAATAAAGGGGGTTTTCCAGGGTTGCAGAGAGGGAAGATTGGGAAGATTTCAGGAGCCAGATCTTGGCTGAGCTGCAGACCCTGCCCATCCCAAATTAATCCTCCTTCAGCCCGGGTTTTGGAGGGGACATGTGCCTGATCCAGGGGCTCAGCTGTGGATTTAAGGTCCTGTTCCCCACCACACAGGACATGGCCTTTAATTGGCA
Source organism: Argya squamiceps (assembly GCA_037834095.1). Lineage (NCBI taxonomy): Eukaryota > Metazoa > Chordata > Aves > Passeriformes > Leiothrichidae > Argya > Argya squamiceps. The sequence continues at coordinate 4,736,883 of JBBMKD010000101.1, forward strand.
GGGTCTGCTTTAATTGGCATCTCCTGGCAGAGCCATTACAGCCATTATTCCTGGCCTTCCTTAAAGGAATAAAAGGCTAATCCATAAATAAATGTGTTTATAGAGATGGATATTTAAATATCTCCTTCTTTTCCTTCTGCAGGTAGCGAAGAGGAAGGATTTGGATCTATTTTAAACTCACAGCTGGCATCCTCCCAATTATCTGCTTTTTTCCCCCTGTTTTCCATTTCGCTGCTGAAGAAATGAGGGGAGGAAATGAAACAAATAAAAACAATCTCTGGATTTGGGAAGAATGGATTTCAACAGGAATTCTTTGGAGCAAATAAAGAGCAAAGTTCTCGTGGCCTCTTCCTATCAAATTCCTTTGCTGCCATCAGGAGTGGAGCATCCTGGACCAGCCCAGCTCCTGCTCCAATGCTCATGGGGGGTTTTGGTGGTCCCAGGGCTGCCCAGGAGCCTCCCCCCATCCCTGGGGGTCCCCAAAACTCTGTCCAGGGGTTAAAAAACTCATGGAATGGTTTGGGTTGGAAGGGATCTTAAACCCCACCCATCCCCACCCCAGCCGTGGCAGGGACACCTCCCACTGTCCCAGGCTGCTCCCAGCCCTGTCCAGGGCACTGCCAGGGATCCAGGGGCAGCCACAGCTGCTCTGGGAATTCCATCCCAGCCCTCCCCACCCTCCCAGGCAGGAATTCCTGCCCAATCTCCCATCCAGCCCTGCCCTCTGGCACTGGGATCCATTCCCTGTGTCCTGTCCCTCCATCCCGTGTGACAGTGAGGGGACACAGCCAGGTGAGGTGCTCCGTGCCCAGTCCCTGAGCTTTTGGGGCACTTCTCCCTTTCCCTGGGAATTCCCTGCTGGAACTATCCTGGATGCAGGCAGCCCGAGGGGAAAAGGGAAAAGAGCAGCTTTAAAAGGAGCCCTGAATGTGCAGGGAAGGGGGGATCCATGGGGCACATCCAGAGGCTGGAAATGAACCCATCTTCAGTAGGACAAAGAAGATTTGAGTATTGAATATTGAATATCAAATATTATCCATTTTCTGGCTCTCGGACACACAGATTATTCCATTTTTTCCCTGAACCTCTGAACTTTAGAGCCTTGGGGCTTCTCTGTTCCTGTTTATTTTCTTTCTCCATTTTCCTTTATTTTCCTTTTCCTTTTTCTTCCAGTTCCTGAAGGGCTGGAATTCACTGGTTTGGCTGCTGAGGGGCTGCAGGGAGGGGCAGTGCTCTCCTGCTTCCCTTGGGACTTCAGCCACACTCCAAGGCTTCTCCTGCTCCATGTGTGGTACCACTGGAGATGTTCTGCTTTAATTAAAAAGGAATCTCGGAAAGGAAAAACTTGCTGAGCTAATTTTGCTGTTCAAACCTGGCTCGTTCAGGGCTTTGGTCCTGAGATGTGGGTAGGAGCTGACCCATATGGGATTGGGCACCTCCAAAACCTTTATAAGGGATTGGGCATCACCTTCCTTTAGGATCAGCCATCACCCAGTTTTATTTGGGATTAGGCATCCCCTACAGTTTCCTTTGGGATTTCCTGCCCCTTCATTTAGGATTAGACAGGACCTGCACCTTCATTTAGGATCGGGCATCAGCTCTGGATCTTGCAGTGAGGTGTGACAGTGGGAAATGTGGGAGGGAATTCCTGGCCTGTCTTTGGGGGATCATTTTGGATACCCCATGGGAATAAGCCTGGAGTGGGCTGGAGGCTCCTGGGCACCTCCCCTGAGCCCAAACCCCACATTCCCCAGAGGAACAGCACCTGGAAAAGGGGCTGGAGCTTCCCAGGGGACAGGGACAGCACAGGAGCCTGTGGGTCACCCTGGCACCCCTGGGAGGGTCCTGCTGAATATTCCATGTCCCTCCCTGTGCCTGGAGAGACATTCCCTGCTAATTCCCCCCTTCCTGAGCCCTTTTCCCTCCCATTAAATTCACTGGACCTGGCAAACCCAGAGGAAAACTGCTCCACTGGATGCTGGAGAGGATGGAAAGTTCTCTCAAAGGGAGTTTGGCTTCCAAACCAAGCTCAGGGAGCAATTCCTTAAGGTTTATTCCTTGTCATTCCAAGGAACTTGAAGGCTCTCCTGGCAGCCAGGTGGGAGAAAGGGAAGAAGCCCTTTCTCCCCAAACCTGGAGATGTTTCAAATCCAAGAGGCTGCCACATCCCTGGGTCTTAGGGCAGCAGGAGGGAAGTGGGAAAATGAGGTTTCAAATCCCAAAGCATAAAAGGGAAGGGTGAGACACCCCAGAGCTGCCACTGAAACCTCCCCATTCCCAAATCCATTTGTTCCTGGGATTTGTGGCACAGGAATTGCAGGGAAATTTGCTGCTGCAAAAATTCCCCTTTAGGGGTTGGAATAATTGGCCCCATGTGGGGAATCCTGGAATGGTTTGGGGTGGGAGGGACCTTAAAGCCCATCCTGTTCCAGGCCTGGGGACATTTCCCACCACCCCAGGGTGCTCCAAGCCCATCCTGGCCTGGCCTGGGGACATTTCCCACCACCCCAGGGTGCTCCAAGCCCATCCTGGCCTGGCCTGGGGACAATTCCCACCACCCCAGGGTGCTCCAAGCCCATCCTGGCCTGGCCCGGGACACTGCCAGGGACCCAGGGGCAGCCACAGGTGCTCTGGAAATTCCACCCCAGCCCTCCCCACCCTCCCAGCCAGGAATTCCTTCCCACTCTCCCATCCAGCCCTGCCCTGGGCACTGGGATCCCTTCCCTGTGTCCTGTCCCTCCACCCCGTGTGACAGTGAGGGGACACAGCCAGGTGAGGTGTTTGGTGCCCAGTTCCTGACACTGCCAGGGATGGAGATGATCCCAGAGGTGACAGCAGGAAGGTCACCCTGAGCTGGGGGCTTTGGGGACAGGAGGGACCCCCAAGGTTTGGGAAGGTCCCTGTGTCACGTTCCCATCCCAGCTCAGCCCTGCTCCCACTCCCAAGGCTCCAGCCAAGCACAGGGGTCACCTTGGAGGAAATCAATTAATGCAATTATCATAAAAATCCCTGGAGCCCCTGAGGGCTGGGGCTGGAAGCACAAAGAGCTCTGACTTGACCCTGCTCCCTGTGGAGACTCCCAGACTTTGCAGAAATGGGGGAGAATTCAGTGCTCCTTCCTTGAGGGAAGCAGCCCCTTTCTGCACACAGCAAAACCTCCCCCTCTCCATCAAAAAAAGCTTCAATTCCTGTCAAAAATCCCTTCAGAGGATCAAATCTGACAGCCCCAAAGCTGCTCCAGTTCCTTGCAGATTCTGTGGGAATGCTGCCAGTGATCCCAGCCATTCCAGCACGGGCTCATTCAGACAATTCCCAGCGTGGAGATCACAGCTGGCTGCAAACTCTCCACGCACCAGTGGCTGCTGCAGGAGAATTTGGGAATTTTTACCTCCTTGATGTGGGTTTCCAGGATTGGAGGCCACAGGTGAAGGTCTGTCCCACTGATATCCCTGTTCCTTTAGGCACAGGGAGCATCCATAGGGATGCAGGGAAGCAGGACAGGCTGGAAGCAGAGTCAGGTAAGTGCCACCTGCAGAGCTGCCAAACTGAAAGGATCCAAAGACTTTTCCTTTGGCAGCCTAATGGTGACAGCAGTTGTGTGGGAAGATTAATGGAGAAAAGGTTGGATAAAATAGAAGCTCCATCCCGAAGATTTTCAGCTGCTTTTTCGCGGTTATATAATTGAAAATGACATTGATTTTTATAAAACCCACAAACAACACCAGGAAACTTGGAATGTCTCGGGCTGGATTCTGCTCCTGCTGCCAGAGGAGGAAATTTGGGATTTTCTTGGATTTCAGGGCAGTTTCAGGCTGATTTTTCAGGGATGAGAGGCAGGATTTGGCTCAGTAGCCTTGGAATACCCCTGGAGCTGTGCAGGGAGGAGACAAAGGGCTGAGCTGGCACAGGCAGGGAATTGTCTGGGTTTGTATCTGGCCAAAATTCCCTGTACACCCCTTGTAAATCAGCATCAGCACAGATCAGGATTGCACCTGCTGTGGGCTCTGAGGGCCTTTCCTGGGTCATTCCAGGACCTGTGACCCCTCCAGGGGCCTCTGGCAAAGCCCCCCTGCAGTTCCTGAGCAGCTCTGGGGATTCCTGGCTCCCATCCAGAGTTGCGGGCCAAGGTTAAAACCAGGGATGAGTTTTTAGTGGGAGTGGTGGGATTTGGTCTGAGGTTGGACTCGGTGACCTTTCCAGCCTCAGTGACCCTGGTCTGGCACTGGGAGGAGCAGCAGGAGATTCCCATTCCCAGTTCATCCAGCATGGGGGGGCTGGGATCACCCCCAAGCCCCCTGGGCTCCCAGGGCTCTGCTCAGTCCCTGCTGGATCTGACCCTGGGACACAGGGAAAGGACACTGGTAAAAGATGGGAAATGACCCCTCAGAGTGCCTCAGTTTCCCTGGACACAGCAGCAGGACTCCAGGCCCAGGCTGGGACAACATCCAGGAGCTGGCTCAGGTCAGTCCTGGCCTCTCTCCTGCCAGGATCCAGCCCCTGGGAGCTGTTCCCTCTCCCATTCCAGCCTTCAGGACTTTTTCATGGAATGGTTTGGGTGGGAAGGGACCTTAAAGCCCACCCAGTGCCACCCCTGCCATGGGCAGGGACACTCCCACTGCCCCAGGGTGCTCCAAGCCCACCCAGCCTGGCCTTGGGCACTGCCAGGGATCCAGGGCCATCAATGGAATAACCCTTCCCTATCTCCCAGGAGGAATTCCTTCCAAACATCCCATCAAAATCTGCCCTTTTTTGCCCCTTCCCTTAATGCTTTCCTGTATTCTCCAGCCTTTGGCTCCTCTGATGGCTGACAAGAAGTTTTTTTATTATTCAAAATCCCTGCTTTTTTCTTTAATGTAATTCCATGGGAAGGCCAAAGGAAGGGAGCTCGTGGATGGAAAGAGCCCCAGAGGAAGGAAACTGCAGCAGGAAAAGGTTCCTCCTTCCAGGAGGGATGTTTGGACTGGCTCTGCCTTGGCACAAAGATCTTGTCAGGATTTGTTTTCCTGAAGAGACATTCCCTGAAGGAATATCCTGAGTGTTCCTGGGAATGCTTGGATCCATTCCCTTCCCTCCTCCAAGGGAAAGGGGTTTTCTTCAGGTACAGAAGGCACAAGGGGGACATTTCCTGGCCTTTCTTGTTTCCTCTCTGTATTTCCCCCCAAATATTGGATACACTTATACTCAGAATTCCTCTCTCCCCCTCTCTCCTCCTTTTCCAGCCCTTGGATGTGGCTGGATGAGCACACACAGATTCCCTGAGCTGTGGGTAATGGGCTGGATGATTCTCCACCATTTTCTCCAAGACTTTTCCCTTCCCAAGGCTATTTCCTCTCTGGAGTTGATATTTTAAAACAATTTCCCTGGAGGTGTAAAAGCTCCCTGGAGAATTGGGAAAGCTTGACTGGAAATGCTCCCATCAAACCCCTCCTGCTCCCTGCTTTTGGGCAGTTCCCTCCTGCAGGAATTTGATGTTTTTAGCAACTTCTCAATTTTTTTTAATTTAGTCTTTAATTTTGCAAACAAGATCTACCAAGAAAGGAATTGTTCCCATGCCCAGCTGCAAAATCTAGGAATGAAGGGAGGATTTGCTCCTGTACCAGGTACCAGCAGTAAAATCTGGGAATGAAGGGAGAATTTACTCCTGTGGCCCTGTACCAGCAGTAAAATCTGGGAATGAAGGGAGAATTTACTCCTGTGGCCCTGTACCAGCTGTAAAATCTGGGAATGGAGGGAGGATTTGCTCCTGTGGTCCTGTACCAGCAGTAACACCTGGGAATGGAGGGAGGATTTGCTCCTGTGGCCCTGTACCAGCAGTAAAATCTGGGAATGGAGGGAGGATTTGCTCCTGTGGCCCTGTACCAGCAGTAAAATCTGGGAATGAACACGTTCCCATCTTCCTTCTTCCCTTTGGCACCATCATTTCCCTGGTGGCAGGAGCTGATGGGAGTCAGAGGCTCCAGATAAGCAGGAATCAGAGCTGGGAATCTGCCAGGCCATGGATCACCCTCCAGAACTCTCCCACAAAAAGCAGGACTGTTTATTTTCCTTATGGCTGCTCCCAAATATCCGTGCAGCATCTCCTGCCTCCCATTTATCCCTTGGAATGGGGACACTGTGGGTCTGCCACAGCTCTGGGATGGATGGGAAGGGTCTGGGATGAGACATTTCCACAGGGACACTAAAATTCCCTCAGTCCCTTCCTCCCTGGGGGTGTTTTCCATGACAATGGAGTTCCTTTTCTCTTTGACACATTGTGCACTGACTCCCCAGGGAGCTGCTCCTGGAATAATTGCAGGACAGATAATCAGGAATTCTGATTTATTTCCCTCTGCTTTCCCAGATGCAGAAGTGGGAACACCTGATGCTGACCTTGGAAATGGAAGGAAGAATTCCAAATATTTATCTTGGAGCCAAGCTGAGGAGAAGGTGGCATGGAAATCTTTTCCTGGGGCACTGGAATTGTTCTCCACGAGGGCTTGTGCAGCTTTGGGGCTGGAAATCAGTGCTGGGATGTCACCAATTCCTTGGGACTTTGCAGCTCCTTGGGGTTACAAACCATGGAATCCCAGCCTGGTTTGGGTGGGAAGGGGCTTTAAGGATCCAGTGCCACCCCTGCCATGGCAGGGACACCTCCCACTGTCCCAGGGTGACCCAAGCCCCAGTGTCCAACCTGGCCTTGGGCACTGCCAGGGATCCAGGGGCAGCCACAGCTGCTCTGGGAATTCCATCCCAGCCCTTTCCCACCCTCACAGGGAGGAATTCCTTCCCAATATCAAACCTAAATCTCCTCTCTTTCAGTCTAAACCCACTCCCCCTCCTTGTTCTTTCCCTCTCTGCCCATGGAAAAGTCACTTTTCCGTGTTTTTTTAAAGCCCTTGAAGTCCTGAAAGGCCTCAGTGAGATGCAGCCAGTCCTGCTCAATTTATCCTCCCTTTTGCCTATGCAGGAAACTTTCCTGGGATTTCTTGTTATTGCTCCTTGCTCAGCAAAGTGTGGCTTTGGACAGCAGTATTCCCAGTGCTGGGATCATCCTCTCTGCCCAGTACAAACCAGTTTAGCACTGGCTGTGGTGGGGTGCACCCAGAAATGGGAAGGGAAAGAGCAGGGAGGGTTGGAAAGCAGAAGGGATAAATCAGCTGAGGGTGGTGAAGCAAAGAGGGACCTTTGCCTTGGGCAGGGCGCAGAGGCTGCTCAGGATTACAGAGTTTTTTGGGAATAACATTTATTCCCTGACCTTATTGCTGCCCTCCTCCCTGGGGATGGGTTTTATCAGAGGGGGAAGATTGCAGAGGCTCAGGGAGGTTCCATCCAGCCCCTCTGACAGGCTCAGCACATGGAGCAGCTGGGCTCCAGCTGGGGATTATGGAACCCTGAAATACCCTGAGCTGGAAGGGACCCCCAGGATCTCCCAGTCCCACCCCTGGCCCTGCCCAGACCCCCAGCAATCCCACCCTGGGCATCCCTGAGAGCTCCTGGAGCTCTGGCAGCCTTGGGACCATTCCCTGGGGAGCCTGGGCAGTGCCTGAACCCTCTGGGGGAAGAACCTTTCCCTGAGCTCCATCCCACCCCCCCTGACACAGCTGCAGCTGTTCCCTGGGATCTGGACCTGATTCCCTCCTTGCAGGAGCCCCGTGGTGGAGCTCAGCTGAGCACAGAGCCCAGAGCTCCTCCCTGCATCCCAAACGGGGCTGAATCAGCCACCACAGTAACCCTGGGATGGAAATCCAGCCCCAGTCTGTGCTCACATGCTGGGTTACTGTGGAATCAGAATTCCTGGGCTGAGGTGGAATCAGAATTCCTGGGCTGAGGTGGAATCAGAATTCCTGGGTGCTCTCAAACACCAGTGGCCTCCAGGGTGAGAGTCTGAGCAGGTTCCCATTGGTGAGGAAAGCAGTGAGGGTTGGATTTGGGATTTCTCCATTGCTGGGCTGGATACAGCTGCTGGATTCAGTGTCAGGCACAGGCTGGGAAAGGTGGGCAGTGAATGTTCAGCTTTAGGCATTTTCCAGGGGTGAACCTTTCAAAACTGAGAAGTGTCATTGCTGGAAAACTCCCTCTGTGCAGGGCTGGAAGGCTGGGAGAATCCCTGGGATGTTGGAGGCTCCTTGGCTGCTCTGGCAGAGGCAAAAGGCCTGAGGAATCTGGCTGGGCTGAGACAAGCAGGGCACAAAAAGGGATTTTTCCATCTGGAACTGCTCTCCCAGGGAACCAAAGCTCTAAGACAGGAGGGGATGATCCCAATGAGCCACAGGGCAGGTGCTTAAATCATTCCAAATTATCCCTGATGTTGGCTGCACTTGGGGCTGGAGCTTTGCCAGGAGCCCAAATAGGATTGAGAAATGGAAAATTCCCCATTATGTCTGGAATCACCGAGGGTGGGGAGAGCAGGTGGGGTGGGATGGGAATCACTTCCCACGTTGGGAATGCAGCTCCTGCCTTACAGCCACTCCCAGCCTGGGATGGGTTTGTGTCACCTGGGGAAGGGCCCCTGTGCTGTTTGGCGTTTTGGGGACACCTGGAAGGGATCCCACTGTGTGTCTGTGTGCCACAGGCTCTACCTGTTGGGATTTGGGATGGAATTCCTCCCTGGGAGGGTGGGGAGAGGCTGGGATGGAATTCCCAGAGCAGCTGTGGCTGCCCCTGGATCCCTGGCAGTGCCC
>JBBMKD010000101.1:4745642-4766088 GCA_037834095.1 Argya squamiceps
GTGGCAGGGGCTGATGGGGCTGTCACCATGTTCAGGTGAGGCCGGGGAGGTGACCCTGGCTCTGGGGGTGGCAGGGGCTGATGGGGCTGTCACCATGTTCAGGTGAGGCCGGGGAGGTGACCCTGGCTCTGGGGGTGGCAGGGGATGATGGAGCTGTCACCATGTTCAGGTGAGGCCAGGGAGGTGACCCTGGCTCTGGGGGTGGCAGGGGCTGTCACCATGTTCAGGTGAGGCCCAGGCAGGTGGCCCTGGCCCTGGGGGTGGCAGGGGATGATGGAGCTGTGGCCATGCTCTGGCAGGTTCAGGTGAGGCCCAGGCAGGTAGGTCACCCTGGCTCTGGGGTCTGACAGAGCCATGGCTGTGTCCCACAGGTTCAGGTGACACTGGCAGAGTCAGCGGAGCTGGAGGTGTCACCAGGCCCAGGGGACACCTACACGGGTTGTGTTTGTGCAGATGAAGCCAAGACCTTCAAGTGGGGCGTGCGAGCCACCAGCCTGGGTACAGAGCTGCCACCACCCCACCCTGCTGCCCAGGGACCCCCTCAGGGGATGGGGGAGGGTGGGCAGGGAGGGCAGGAACCCCATGGGACCTGAGGACTTCTCCCTTGCTCCACTCCCACCCTTCCTGGGCACCCCCAGCCCAGTCCAGCCAGCCCCACCCCAAGCCCAGGGGGCTGTGCTCCAGTCTGGGGCTCCCTGGGGACTGAGGTCCGTGTTTGCACCTGCAGGGGAGGTGAACATCACCGTGAGCACCGAGGCCCTCAGCTCCACCGAGCCCTGTGGCAACGAGCTGCCCCTGGTGCCAGACCAGGGCCGTGTGGACACCGTGATAAAGCCCCTGCTGGTGCAGGTCAGAGGGTTGTGGAGGAGAAAAATGGGGTGGATTTGGGAGCATGGTGCAAACAGCCCTTGGGGGGCAGTGGGAGAGCACCCAGACATGAAGCCAGGGGTGACCCAGGGGACAGGAGGACAGGCGGGTCCCTCCTCCTGACTGACTCTGGTGCTGCTTCCTCAGCCCGGCGGGATCCTGGTGGAGAAGGCTCACAGCTCCCTGCTCTGCCAGGAAGGTAGGACTGGCCAGGGGTGTCCAGCAGTGCCGTGGGATGTGGGCCAGGGGTGCTTGGCCACTGGTCACAAGGGCCACCAGCCCAGAGGAGCCAAGGCCAGGGTGGGTGAGGCTGCCATGGGAGGGGCTGGGAACAGCTGGGCATTCCCATTGCCGTTGCCCTCTGTCCCCACAGGTGCTGAAGAAGTCTCCTTGAAGATTCCTGCAAACATCCTGGAGAGCTCCCAGAGAGCCCACGTCACCGTGATGGGTAAGGGACAGGCCAGGGGGCGTGGGGACCATGGGGGACAGGGTGGGTGCAGAGGTCCCCAGGCTCAGCAGGACATGGGATCACCCAGAACTGACAGGGAAGGGGACAGAGGTGCTGGTGTCAGGGGCACAGCTGATGATGTGTCCCCCTGGGGCAGGTGACATCCTGGGCAATGCCCTGCAGAACGTGGACAGTCTCCTGGCCATGCCCTACGGCTGTGGGGAGCAGAACATGGTTCTCTTTGCCCCCAACATCTACATCCAGCAGTACCTGGAGAAGACGGGGCAGCTGCTGCCGCACATCCGCGCCAAGGCACAGCGGTTCCTGCAGAGCGGTCAGTGGGAGGGACCCCCTGCCTGGGAGGGACACCACTGTCCCACAGCCCCCTCCCCGCTCCACCTGGCTCCCCTGGGCACAGAAACAGTGCCCTGTGCCCTGTCCTCCTGCAGGGTACCAGCGGGAGCTGCAGTACAAACACGACGACGGCTCCTACAGTGCCTTTGGGAACAGTGATGGCGAGGGCAATACCTGGTGAGGGCTCTGCAGCTGCATGTGGGGCTCCTCCTGGCACCCAGGGCGCCCCAGTGCTGGCCCTCAGCCCTGTGATGTCTCCCTGGCTCCAGGCTGACGGCGTTTGTCCTCAAGTCCTTCGGGCAGGCCCGAGCCTACGTGGCCATCGAGGAGCGGCACATCACGGACGCGCTGCGGTGGCTGCAGCAGCACCAGAGGGAGAGCGGCTGCTTCCGCAGCGTGGGCCAACTCTTCAACAACGCCCTGCAGGTGGGGCAGGGCTGGGGTGGGACCCACGGTGTGGCCTGGGCAGTGGGGGTGTCCCTGTGTTGGTGTCACAGCCCCCATGTCCTGCTGTCCCCTCGCAGGGCGGTGTCTCGGACGAGCTCTCACTCTCGGCCTATGTGACGGCAGCGATGCTGGAGCTGGGGCTGCCCACGCTGGTGAGGAAGGACCCTTCTTCCCCACAGGGCCTGGTGGGGTGGGGACAGCTGCTGGGACAGGGGATTGGCCATTCCAGGCCATCTTGCAGCCCGAACTGGGCACTGCTGGTCGCACTGGGGTCTCTGAGCGAGTCCCATGCCCTGGACGGGCTCCTGACTCTGCTGCCCCGCCAGGAGCCGGCGGTGAGCGCAGCCCTGAAGTGCCTGCAGGATTCTCCCACGGACAACCCCTACACACAAGCTCTGCTCGCCTACGTGTTCGGGCTGGCGGGGCTGAGGGAGCAGCAGCAGGAACAGCTGCAGCGACTGGCCCAGCACAGCATCAGTGCAGGTACTGCCCGGGCAGGGGCACCGTGGGCAGTGCCACCTCTGGGAGGGCAGGTACTGCCCAGACGGGGGCAGTGCCACCTCTGGGAGGGCAGGTACTGCCCAGGCAGGGGCAGTGCCACCTCTGGGAGAGCAGGTCCTGCCCAGGTGGGGGCTCCGTGGGCAGTGCCACCTCTGGGAGGGCAGGTACTGCCCAGACAAGGGCACTGTGGGCAGTGCACATCTGGGAGGGCAGGTACTGCCCAGGTGGGGGCACCACAGACAGTGCCACCTCTGGGAGGGCAGGTACTGCCCAGACAGGGGCAGTGCCACCTCTGGGAGGGCAGGTACTGCCCAGGCAGGGGCTCTGTGGGCAGTGCCACCTCTGGGAGGGCAGGTACTGCCCAGGCAGGGGCACCATGGGCAGTGCCACCTCTGGGAGGGACCCTGGCCCACAGCAGGGGCTGAGCTGGTGCCCTGCTCCCCCAGAGGGGCAGCTCTACTGGCAGAGGAAGGGGAAGGCCCAGGAGCCCTCGGAGCCATTCTGGGCCACGGCTGCACCTGCAGAGGTGGAGACGACAGCCTATGTCCTGCTGGCCTACCTGTCCCAGCCCTCCCTGTCCTCTGCTGACCTGGGGACAGCAGCCCAGATCATGCGCTGGCTCTGCAAGCAGCAGAACCCCTACGGGGGCTTTGCCTCCACACAGGTACCTGCCCTGGGCTCCAGGGGCTGCTCCAATGATCAGTTGAGCTGTTGGGGCTGGGTTGGACTCGATGATCCTCAAGGTCTCTTCCAACCCACACATCCTGTGACTCTGATCCTCTCCTGGGAGCTGCGCTCAGGGGTGACCCCGGCGCTGTCCCCCGTGCACAGGACACCGTGGTGGCCCTGCAAGCCCTGGCCAAATATGCCACCCTCACCCACGGCAGCAAGGGGGTCTTGACAGTGACGGTGACATCGCCCTCGGGGACAGCCCAGGACTTTGTGCTGGACGGCAGCAACAGGCTGGTGCTGCAGCGCACGGCCCTGCCCCAGCTGCCGGGCACCTACGGGCTGCGGGCCCGCGGCCAGGGCTGTGCCCTGGTGCAGGTGAGTGCAGCCTGGGCTCCCTGTCCTTGGCTCTGTCCCTGTCCCTGTCCCGTGGCTGGCCTCACCCCGTGCTGTCCCCCCCAGGTGACCCTGCGCTATAACGTGCCCCCCCCTCCCAGCGCGGGGGCGTTTGAGCTGCGGGTGGAGACGGAGCCGCTGCCGGGAACACACAACCCCCAGTTCCTGCTCCGCCTCTGGGCACGGTAGGGACCGGGGCTGTCCCGGCTTTGGGGGGGCCAGGAGCAGCCAGGGAGGGAGGGAGGGAATCCTCAAGCCCACCCCGGGGCTCTGCCCTTGCAGGTACATCGGGGAGCGTCCTGCCACCAACATGGTTGTCATCGAGGCCAAGCTGCCATCGGGCTACAGCCCTGACAAGAAATCCGTGGTGGAGGTGAGGAGCCCCCTGGCCCCCTCTGGGATACCCCATCCCACAGGTCCCTGCCCTCAGGGGCTGTGGGACACAGGAGGGACATCTGCTCGGGGTTATGGGCACCCATGGAGCAGCTGTGGCCCTTCCTGAGCCGTGTTCCCGCAGCTGAAGAGGCAGAACCTGGTGAAGAAGGTGGAGGTGCAGCCCGACCAGGTGACAATTTACCTGGATCAGGTGAGATGGGGGCAGGAGCCCTGGGATGTGGGGGGTTTCCCCACAGTGGGTGGCTACACCTCCCCCCTGGGCTGTCTCCACAGCTGAGGAAGGAGGAGGAGAGCTTTTCCTTCCGAGCCCAGCAGGACTTTGTGGTGAAAAACCTGCAGCCGGCCACCGTGTCCCTGTACGACTACTACGAGACAGGTGAGCCCTGCAGGGCCGTGTCCCCTGGCCCTGCTGCCACCCCTGCAGCCCCAGGGGCTCACTGGGGTCTGGCTCAGCTCCCACTGATGAGCTTTGGCTCGTTAAGGGAGCAGCTCCTCCCACGGTCACCACCCCTCCCATTGCAGGTGACCGCGTGGATGTGGCCTACACTGCACCCCCCAGCTCAGGTAGGGGCTGAGCCTGCCAGGCCAGAGGTCACCCCACCCTCGGGACCCTGATAGGGACCCAGCCACCCTGGAGGGCCACCCTGGGCTGTGCTGAGCCCTGGGGAAGGAGGGCAGGGAGTGGGGACAAAGGAGTCCATCCCGGAGTCCTGCCCTGGTTGTTGGGGATTTGCTGGGCAGAACTTGGGGGCAGAGGGCAGGGAGGGCCCAGGTGCCCAGGCTGGGGGTGCAGGAGGTGCTGTGCCTCTCTCAGGGGGCTCAGCCCTCCTCCAGCAACCCCCTGGAGCTGCCCACCCGGGGGTTTGGGGTCACACAGGGGATGGGACACTGAGGGGATGGGGCTCAGCCAGAGGGGCAGGGGCCAGCAGGGTGGTGGTGGGGGGTTGTGGGCACTCTCCTCTCACAGCACCCCCATGTTCCATTTTAAAGAGGAGCAGGACAACGTCTAACTCAGCCTGGAGCCTGGCACCCATCCCTGCCCCTGCCCCAGCTCCTGTGGCCACCAAGGACAGGGAGGATGGCTGAGGGTCTCTGCTCCCACCCTGGCCCTGGTCCTGACCCTCCACGGGGGCAGGAGGTGGCTCAGAGACCCTCCCAGCACCACTGGCCCCCAGCAGGGCCCCTCTGGATGGAGCCACAGCTCCCCCATGCCAGGATCTGCAGCTGAGGGGCTCCTGCAGGCCCGAGGACACACACAGGGCTTCTCCAGCCCTGCCACACCGTGGACTTGGCTGAGCAGCCACAGTGGCAACTTCACAGGGACACCCCTGGGCCACCTCCTGCCACCCCTGCACGGGGGCTCTGGGGAACAGCTCTGGCCTCTCCCCTCCCCACAGCTCCTCCCTCCTGCCAGAGCTTCCCTGGCAGGTCCCCACCAGCCCTCATCCTCCCTGGGCTCCACAGTGCCACCCCAGCCCCCTCCCCAGCACTGCCAGTGCCAGTGTCACCACCAGGGACCCGGGGACACTCCACAATCCCAGCACAAACCAGTCAGGTGCCTCTTGGAGAGAAGCTGGGGCCTGGGTCTAAATAAAGCCATATAGTCAAGCACTTCTTTACTCTTGGTCTTTATTTGAGAGTCCCACCCCAGGAGAGGGAGGGGACAGAGGGGACAGGGTGGCTGCTGTGGCCTGGGGCAGGGGGTTAAGGTCAGGAGAGTCATTCCCTCTCTGTGTGGGCTCCTGAGGCACCAGCAGGTGTACAGAACACAGCCAGCAGTGCCCCCTCTGCCTGTCACATGGCACAAAGGGACATGGCAGTGCCAGCACAGCTCCTTTACCTCATCCAGGTGCATGACACAGCCCAGGGCAGCCAGGGGTTAAACTCTGCTGTCCCTGAGCAGCTGCTCTGGGCAGAGACACCAGTTCTGCCACCTCAGTGACAACTCTGGCCCAGGGATGTCCCCCAGAGCCACACCCTCCCTGGGGACAGCTGGGGCTGGCGTGGATGCTCCTGTGATCTACCCAGGGGAAGTCACCCAGCAGGGCCAGCCTGGTGCCACCTGGAGCTGTGGCCAGGGGCCAAATGACCCCTCTGTGCCCCAGGTGAGGGCACGAGGCACTGTCACAGCAAGGCACAGACTAAGCAAGGTGTGGCCTGTCCCCAGGGCTCCTGAGGTGGCAGTGGGGCACAGGAGCCAGCCCTGTGCCCCGAGCTGAGTCCCTCGCTGGGGATGGAGCCACTCCCACCTCACTTGTGGCGCTTTTTCTTCTGCTCTTGGCGTTTCTGAGCCCTGACATCCTTCTTGAGGCGGCCGTCCACCACCTTGAACTGGCCCTTGACGCCGGGGGGGCGCCGCACCCGCGGCCCCACGCCCTTCTTGGCCACCAGGTAGGTGACCTGGCGCTTCTCCTTGGCCAGCCCGGCCTTCTTGTAGATGCTGCAGGGGAAGGACAAAGGTCACAGTGAGTTTGGGTGGCACAAAAACCAAACCCAGTGCTGGTCCCACCCCTCCTGTGGTGCTGCCACCCCCGGGTCAGCCTGGCTGGGGACACAGAGCTGTCCCAGGGGCTGAGGGCTGGTGGGGACCTGCCAGGGAAGCTCTGGCAGGAGGGAGGAGCTGTGGGGAGGGGAGAGGCCAGAGCTGTTCCCCAGAGCCCCCGTGCAGGGGTGGCAGGAGGTGGCCCAGGGGTGTCCCTGTGAAGTTGCCACTGTGGCTGCTCAGCCAAGTCCACAGTGTGGCAGGGCTGGAGGAGCCCTGTGTGTGTCCTCGGGCCTGCAGGAGCCCCTCAGCTGCAGATCCTGGCATGGGGGGCTGTGGCTCCATCCAGAGGGGCCCCTCCAGGCACAAAGGGAGGAGCTGGGTCCTGGCCTGGCCACTCACCGGCGCAGCTGGGCCACCTTCTCCCGCTCCGAGATGTCCACGGTGCTCACCACAGCCTCGGCCCTCTTCTTCATCTGCTCCAGCTTCTTCAGCATCTGCGGGACAGCCAGAGGGGACACGGGGTCAGAGGAGGGCCAGAGGGCCAGAGGTGGGACAGGGGAGTCAGAGAACAGATGGGGGATCGGAGTGGGTGGTCAGAGGAGGGACAGGGGAATCAGGACAGGGACAGAGGGGTCAGAGGTGGGACAGGGGTATCAGAGGAGGGACAGAGTCAGAGGCGGAACAGGGGAGTTAGAGAATGGATGGAGGATCAGAGGGGGTGGTCAGAGGAGGGACAGAAGGTCAGAGGAGAGATGGGAATCAGGAGAGGAACAGAGAGAGAGGTACAGAGAGGACAGGGGTATCAGAGGAGGAACAGGGGAAGTCAGAGGAGGGACAGAATGTCAGAGGAGAGGGGAATCAGGACAGGGACAGAGGGGTCAGAAGTGGGACAGGGGCATTGGAGGAGGGACAGAGGGGTCAGAGGGAGGACTGAGGCCCTGGGAGAGGAGTCAGGGCACCCCTGGGGGAGCTCACCCCCACTCACCCTTCTCTTCTTGCGGGCCTTGGCCTCGGCCACCTTCTTGATGGGGCGGGCGTTGATCTCCCTCCAGCGCTGCCGATAGGCCTCCACCGTCTGCCTGTCCACGGGCAGCTGCCGCCGCCGGTGCTGCCGCTCCTCCTCCGTGAACCACGCGGGCAGCTCCCCCTCCTCCTCGTTGTACGAGTACCTGCAGGGGCCCAGGGCAGCTGTGAGCAGGGCACGGGGCCCAGGGCAGCTGTGAGCAGGGCACGGGGCCCAGGGCACCGTCCCTGCAGGGGCCCAGGGCAGCTGTGAGCAGGGCACGGGGCCCCAGGGCACTGTCCCTGCAGGGGCCCAGGGGAGCTGTGAGCAGGGCACGGGGCCCAGGGCACCGTCCCTGCAGGGGAACACACCCCGCAGCCCCCGGGCCGGTACCTGTTGAAGGAGTCGTCGATGAGGTCCCGCCGGGCCTTTTTGGAGCTGGCAATGACAGAGCCCAGGGCCAGGCCCTCTGCATCCAGGACTCTTTTCACTGTGGGATGTGGGAAAGCTTGGCCTGGCTGCAGCCCAGGAGCCAGGGAGCAGCCCTGGGAGCATGGTCTGTCTCTGCTCCCATCTGCCATCCCTCCCGAGGGACCCCCAGACCCCCAGACCTGCCCCTGCCTCCTGCCCCTCCCAAGGGACCCCCAGGTCCATCCCTGCCTCTCATTCCTCCCGAGGGACCCCCAGGTCCATCCCTGCCTCCCATTCCTCCCAAGGGACCCCCAGACCTGCCCCTGCCTCCTGTCCCTCCCAAGGGACCCCCAGGTCCATCCCTGCCTCTCATCCCTCCCAAGGGATCCCCAGACCTGCCCCTGCCTCCTGTCCCTCCCGAGGGACCCCCAGACCTGCCCCTGCCTCCCATTCCTCCCAAGGGACCCCGAGGTCCATCCCTGCCTCCCGTCCCTCCCAAGGGACCCCCAGACCTGCCCCTGCCTCCCATCCCTCCCAAAGGACCCCCATGGCCCCACACTCACCTGGCTTCTCAATGGGCACCACCTCGAAGCCACAGGGCTCGACACGGCCCCGCTTCCTCCCCACGGGTGCCAGAGGCCTGTGGAGGGGAGAGGGCAAGGCTGGGGCCCCTCAGCTCTCCAGGACTGTGGAGCTGGGCAGGACACCCAGACTCCCCTCAGCCCTCACCTCTCATCCTCACTGCTGCTGTCATCATCACTGCTCTGCTCCTCCTGAGCTTCTCTGCCATCAGGAGCTGTGGCTGCTGCAGGGGTGGGCTCAGCTGGAGTCTCCTCCTGGGCCACCTCCTTCTGCTTCTTCTTCTGCCCTTTCTTTGTTGTTTTTTCTGGGAATGGGAAGGACTGGGTGAGACAGAGCCAGGGCAGACCCTGCCACAGACACTCCTCTAGAAATCCTGCTCATTAACACTGCACTAATGACAGCTGGTTAGTGACACAGGCTGGGGACAGCCTTTGGTCTGGTGGTGGGTGTTCCTGCCTGTGGCAAGGCTGGGAACTGGGTGCTCTTTAAGGTCCTTTCCAACCCAAACCATTCCATGCTGCTGCTCAGGGCAGCATCTCCACTGTGGCTGGAGCCAGTGCCCCACGCTGGGCTGTGGGACTGTCCCCCTGTGTCCCCTCACCTCTCTGTGCCTCACGCTGCTTCTCAGCCAACATCTGGGCCTGCCCCAGCTCCAGCTCCTCATCTGCATCATCCTCAATGCCAGCGAAGGCGTCCTGGGATGGGAACAGTGGGGACAGCCCCAGGGAGGGGGGTCAGCCCCAGGGAGGGGGGTCAGCCCCAGGGACAGGAGGGGGGTCAGCCCCAGGGATGGAGGTCAGCCCCAGGGACAGGGGGGGTCAGCCCCAGGGACAGGAGGGGGGTCAGCCCCAGGGATGGGGGTCAGCCCCAGGGACAGGGGGGGTCAGCCCCAGGGACAGGAGGGGGGTCAGCCCCAGGATGAGGGTCAGCCCCAGGATGAGGGTCAGCCCCAGGATGGGGGTCAGCCCCAGGGACAGGAGGGGGCTCAGCCCCCGGGATGAGGGTCAGCCCCAGGGAAGGGGGTCAGCCCCAGGGAAGTGATGGCAGCCCCAGGACAGTCCTGGGAAGCTGCTGGGGCTGAGGCTGCTCCATCATTGCTGCCCCACAGGTGGGACTCACCTTCCCAAACCACAGGTTGGTCTGTCGCTCCTCCAACACTGACTTCTCCTCCAGGGGCACCAGCAGAGGATTCTCCACTTCCTGCCCTTCATCCTCCTCCTCCTCTTCCTTCTGCTTAACCTTCGCCCTGTGACAGGGAGCAGCAGGATCAGTGTCCCCAGCCCTGGCTGGGTCCTGCAGCTGCTCCCAGGGCAGCCCCTGCCCCAGGAGGCCTCTCCCCTGTTGGAGTCCAGGGCATCCCTTTGCTTGCCCTGGAAAGTCACAGACCTCAGTGGAGAGGTCTGGGACCTGAGCAAGAGTTTGAATCCTGGCCAGGGGGGTCTGGGGTGTGTGCAGGGGGGTTTGAGACCCTGGCACAGAGCCCAGAAAGACACAGGCTTTGATTTCAGTCCATGGAAAAGGCTTCTAACATTGAGAGAAGAATTACAAGTCACAAAGGTGTGAAAACAGTAGTTTAGCACAGCACAGGGTGGAAAATTTGGTAGTTTTGGGATTCTTAGAATGGAGCTGACTTGGGGACAAGATGGAGATTTTAGGGCGGTGCCCTGGGTTCTTCTTGTTCTCCCCTGGCCTCCATCTCCTGATGTGACAGTGGCACAAAGTAGTGTAAGAAGATTGGATCAGAGTAGAAATGACCCTTTTAGTACAGGTGATGGGCATTGGCAGGGAATTGTAGATAAAAGACATGTAATTATCTGTATAAGAGGCAGTGACCTCCCATCACGGGGGGAGTCACCTGTGTCTGAGCTGCTCTGAACATCTCAGCCGGGCACAGAGAATTTTAAGATAAGAAATAATAAACACATGAGAAACCCAGAAACAACAAGATCTGAAGACTCCAGCTCATTCTCGTGCCAAGCTCAAAGCCTTCAGAGGGCAAAAAAGACTCACTGGAACCAGCCTGAACCACCAGTTGAAGTCTCGGGTGAAGAAAGAAAACCTAAACCCGAGAGCTGATTCCAGGGCAATCCCCGCTGAGGATCAGGGCTGGGTTTGGATTTCCCAACACACAGAGGGAACAGGGGCTGCTCTGGCACGGGGAAATAAAGGGGCAAAATCAAAAATCTGAATATTTCATCGTTTGAGAGTGATGTTTGAGTGCACAGAGTTAATTAAGCCCCTGCAGATGAACAGAGTGACTCTGGCACAGAACTGGAGCTGCTTTGGCTCCGGGATCACTGGGAGGGGCTGCAGGGACCGACCCCTCCCAAAGGCTCCCTGGGATTCCCTCCTTGCCTGGAGGCAGCTGGAAAAGGGGGTGAGCCATGGAAATGAAATTAGGACAATTAAGAGCCGAGCTGGGAGCTGGGTGGGGTTTTAAGAGCCACCCCCAGCAGTGCCCAGAGGGTTTGGGTTCCTGGGTCACTCCCAGAGGCAGCAGCATTTTCCTGCTCTTGGGATGAACATTTTTCACCTTCCTCCTCATCCCAAACTCCCAGAATGGTCTGGGTTGGAAGGGATGTTTAAAACCTGTCTCACCCCACCCCTGCCATGGGCAGGGACACCTTCCACTGTCCCAGGCTGCTCCAAGCCCCAATGTCCAACCTGGCCCTGGGCACTGCCAGGAATCCAGGGGCAGCCACAGCTGCTCTGGGAATTCCATCCCAGCCCCTTCCCACCCTCCCAGGCAGGAATTCCTTCCCACTATCCCATCCATCCCTGCCCTCTGGCAGTGGGAATGCATTCCCTGTGTCCTGTCCCTCCATCCCTTGGAAATTGTCTCTCTCCATCTTTCCTGTAGGTTGCCTTCAGTCCTGGAAGGCCACAGTTAGGCCACCCCTGGTGTCTCCTCCAAGCTGGACAATCCCAGCTGTCAGCCCTTCCTCCAGGGAAGGGAAGGGAAGGGAAGGTGGGAGCTGAGCAGCCTCTCCCTGGCTGGAGGAACCGGAACCCCAGAGTGGTTTGGGTTCCCAGGAGAAGTCACCAGGAACTGAGCAGGGGTGACACTGTCCCAGGGCTGTGGGACAGGCAGAGCCCAGACTGGGCTCACTGGGCCCTCAGGTGCCACCCGTGTCCCCAGCTTTGTTTGAGATCAGCTTCTCCAGGCCCCAGCAGAGCAGGGGCTGGGGGAGGCAGGCAGAGAATCCCTCCTCAGCACATGGAGCAGCTGGGCTCCAGCTGGGAGTTATGGAATCCTGGAATATCCTGAGCTGGGAGGGATCCCCAGGATCATCCAGCCCTGCCCAGACCCCCCAACAATCCCCCCCTGGGCATCCCTGGCAGGGCTGTCCAAACACTCCTGGAGCTCTGGGGCTGGGACCATTCCCTGGGGGGCCTGGGCAGTGCCTGAACCCTCTTGGTGCCCTGAATTTTCCTGCTTTCCAGTGTTTGCAGTTTGTAGTGGAGGTTCTCATGCAGCTTCATATAAACTATGGAGATATTTAGAACTTCTCTATTTTGTTTACATATTTCTCCTGGCAGAGGAGGAATGGGATTGATGGTGATGGTCACCAATGAGGTCAAGAAGGTGGCGACTTGTTTAGCCAATCTTTTGCCTTCTGGCCAAAATGTATAAAAGATGGAGTCAGAAATTAGAATAAAGCTTTTTCCTGCCTGACCTTCTGTGCCTGCCTCGTCCTTCGTGTGCCTGAAATTGCCACACCCTCTGGGGGAGGAACCTTTCCCTGATCTCCATCCCAAACCCCCTGGCACAGCTCCAGCTGTTCCCTGTCCCTGGGTTAGCACTGGCAGTACCTGGCAGGGATAAAGTTTCCCTGGCTCTGGGGAAGGTGCTCTGGCAGGAGCAGCAGCCAAGAGGCTGCCACATCCCTGGGTTTTAGGGCAGCAGGAGGGAAGTGGAAAAATGAGGTTTCAAATCCCAAAGCATAAAAGGGAAGGGTGAGACACCCCAGAGCTGCCACTGAAACCTCCCCATTCCCAAATCCATTTGTTCCTGGGATTTGTGGCACAGGAATTGCAGGGAAATTTGCTGCTGCAAAAATTCCCCTTTAGGGGTTGGAATAACAGGCCCCATGTGGGGAATCCTGGAGTGGTTTGGGGTGGGAGGGACCTTAAAGCCCTTGTGGCACAGGAATTGCCATAAACACCAAGAGCTGCCCGGCCTTGGTGTGCCCAGAGCCAGCCTGGCCCACCCAGCACAACCAGTTTGGGTCACAACTGATCAGCAGGGAGGCTCCCAAAAGAGGAGTTCTTCTCCAGACCCATCTTTTGTCAGTGTGAGCTGGGATTTTAGGGTAGCTCAGGTTCTTTGCAGGATGTGCTGGACTCCAGGGCAAAGGGCTCCAGGCAGGCCCTGTGGGCACCATGAAAACATCCCTGAGGGAAGGCAGGGACAGCCCAGCCTCTGCAGCCCCGGCCACCCCAGGGAGATTGGTTTGATTCGGTGCTCAGTGCTGGAATTCAGCTGGAATTCATCATTAAAACCAGGATTTACCCCCCATTCCTCATCCCTGGGGCTGCATAGGCAGGCCCAGCCCAGCAGAATTAGAAGGAAATTATTTACAGGGCAGGAACTATTTACAGAGAGCAGGATCTGCTCCCACACTGAGCAAAGAGGGAGGCTGGGCTCTCCTGGAGAGGCACTGGGATAACCAGGGGAGCCCCTGGGGGTGCAGGGATGGGGATGGGAGTGGAGGAATGGCCCAGAACAGCCACCACAAACTCAGGGCTTCCCTGAGGAGTTCCTGAGCAACTCACTGCAAACCATGAGGAGAGAGTAACAAAAACTCAGTGTTGCCCTCACAGTTTTCTTGCTTGCAAGTATTTGAACTCAAGCAGTGCTGTTCTCACACAGCTTCATAAAAACAATGTATATTTTTAGAAATTATCCATGCGTTTACATATTTCTCCTCTGGGAGGAGGAATGTGATGGATGGTGATGTTTCACCATCCAGGTCAAAGAGGTGGTGACCTGTGTAGCCAATCTCTTGACCTCTGTACAAATGTACATAAGAATAGAGTCAGATAATTAAAAAAAGAGAAAAACTTTCCCTTGACCTGCTGCATCTGCCTCGTTCCTTGTGTGCCTGAAACTGGCATCAACTCAGGGCTGGCTTTGGAACCTTAAACTCCTTTAAAACTTCAGCTGCCTCCTGGCTTTTCTCGGGATGAGTTCGAGGATGGACCCAGCACGGGCACCTGGGAGGGTCTGGGAGCAGCAAACTCCTGAGGGTCAGTCCTGAAACAGAATTAAACTCTGTAATAATTAATAAATTAATTTTATTAATAAATATCAATCACCTGGGCTGGAGCCTGTGCCGAAGCAGGATTTGGAGATCTGGGTGTGGGAAGATGCCCTGGGACAGGGAGGGTCAGGGGGCAATTCTTTCACCTGATTTTTGCCATGTGGCATCCCCAGGCTGCTGCTATTTGCTAAAGTTCATCCAAGCTGAGCTATTTTAAATAAAACTGAGCCCAAAACCCAGCTCAGGAGGCAGCTGAGCTCAGCTCCCACCAACCCCCACCACACATTTTGATAATATTGCTGTGTTTAGTTTCCATTTTGAAATTTCACCTTTTTTTTTTTTCCTTCCTGAGCAGTCACTGAGTTGATTTAGGTGAAATAAAACTGATAAAATTCCATCCTTCAGATGGAACTTTCTGCTCTGGAAATGGGGAATGGGGCACTGAGCCACCTGTGAGCTCCAGAGCTGCCTCTGCTGTCCCTGCAGCAGCTGCTGGGGAGGGGGAGCTGTCAGCTCCAGCCCTTCCCCACGAGCCACTTCAGTTGGATAAATGACATTTTTAGTGGAAAAGCTGAATCCAAACATCCTCAGTTGGCAGGGGGTGGAATTTCATTGCCAAATCTCACTTTGACTGTGGAAATTCTGTGTTCCAGGAGGGTTTTTCCAATGGCCTGCAGGGCCTGGGGCCTTTGGGGTGGGGGAGCTCGGGGGAGGTTTGGGGGGTTCCTCCAGCAGGGTTTGGGCTGAGGAGCAGAAATGGGGTGCAGAAGTGAAGGTGAGGGCAGGAACTCCTGGATGTGGGACCAGACACTCCTGGACTTCCCAGGGTCCAGCACCTGATCCCACCCTGCCCCAGGAGGAGAGCTCAGGGATGGGGTGGGATGGAATGGAATGGGAGCTCTGGTGTGGGGTGAGTTTAATTCTGTCTGGATTGACCAAAATCTGACATTACTGGGTAAATCCAGCCACACAAAGCCCCTGGGCTGGGTCTGCCAAGCTAAAACCCAGCAAGGAGCCATCCCAAATCCTGCTCCAACAGTGCAGGGCTGGGGGCTGGGATGTGCTGAGGGTCCCAGGTGGGGCTTGGGAAGTGACAGTGACATTGCAGGGGCAGCTCAGAGGGCTGGGACTGGGTGTGGGAGGCTCATCCCAGCTGTCCATGCACCACTCCTGGTGCCACCCTTTGGAACTGGTCCCGAGGGGACACAGCAGGAACAAGCAGCCCTGAGATGGAGCTCAGGGATCACCCCCAGGGAGGAGGAATCAGCTCCTGACACCATGATCCCACAGGACCTGCTGGAACCATCCCTGTCAGGCCCTTCCCAGGCACTCAGCACCATCCTGATCCATGGGCATGGATCCCAAATCCTTTTCCCAAGCTCAAGGGCATCTTTTGGCAACCTTAGAACAGCTTCCCAGAGCAGCTGTGGCTGCCCCTGGATCCCTGGCAGTGACCCAGGCCAGGCTGGACAGGGCTTGGGTCACCCTGGGACAGTGGAAGGTGTCCCTGCCCATGGCAGGGGTGGCACTGGAGGGGCTTTAAGGTCCTTTCTAACTCAAACCACTCCACAACTCCATGATTTTCTCATCTCCCATTATCCACTTCACAGAATCAGGGAATATCCTGAGCTGGAACAGACCCCCAGGACCATCCAGTCCCACCCCTGTCCCTGCCCAGACCCCCAACAATCCCACCCTGGGCATCCCTGGCAGGGCTGTCCAAACACTCCTGGAGCTCTGGGGCTGGGACCATTCCCTGGGGAGCCTGGGCAGTGCCTGAACCCTCTGGGGAAGAACCTTTCCCTGAGCTCCATCCCAACCCCCCTGGCACAGCTCCAGCTGTTCCCTTGTCCTCTCCCTGCTCACAAGGACAAGGATGTCACCTCATTACAGGGAATTTCCTCCTGGTTGTGAAATGTTGGACACAACCCCTGTGAGAGCTGTAGGAAAAACTCAGGAGAAAAGTGATGCTGAAACCAGCCAGAGAGAAACTCCCTGACACAGCTTTGGGTGTTAGAAAGCAGAAACTCCTTAGGACAGCAACAGGAATTCCTGATCTCAACAAGAACTGTCGGGGTCTTCCCTCTCTAACAAACACCCAAGGCCTGAGAACAAACCCTGAAAAAAAGCAGAGCCAAGGCCAAATCCTTTTTCCCTGAGCTGTGTCTGTGCCCACCAGGACAGGCAGGACTCCTGAAATGAGAGTGAAATCCCAACTAAACTCCACCACAGCTCCTGAGAGGTGAGGAGTGGAGGGGATGGATGGAGACCCAAAGCCGCCCTCCCATTCCCTGTATCCATTCACGTGGCAGCTTCCAGGAGATTCTCTTGGTTTTCTTTAGCTGTGCACAGGAGCCCTGGCCAGGTTTGTGTTTAGCAGCAGGAGCTCCCAGGATCCCCGCAGGATTCCAGAGGCACTCCAGGCTCTGGTGGCTGTTCCCCCAGCAGTGCTGTTCTCCCCCTGCCACGGGGGATTTTCCTGGGGATTTTCCAGGCAGTGCAGGATCCAATGTCTGTACACTGTAATTACTTTTAGTTGTTGCCTTCTCCTTTGTTGTAATTGGCTTGCTAATTATTGTCACCGAATTTTAACTCAGTTGTTCCCATTAATCTTAAATTAATTACCAGGGAGTCCAGACTCCTTTAACACCAGGGTTGTTTTGCTTTTAATCACAGGTTTCGTGGCTCGGTGCTGCTGTCTCAGAAACAGCCATGGGAGGTCTCTGGAGAGGGGCTGGAGGGACAGGGCACAGGGCAGGGATTCCCAGTGCCATAGGGCAGGGCTGGATGGGAGATTGGGAAGGAATTCCTGGCTGGGGTGGAATTCCCAGAGCAGCTGTGGCTGAAGATGGGTTCGTTTCCAGCCTCTGGATGTGCCCCATGGATCCCCCCTTCCCTGCACATTCAGGGCTCCTTTTAAAGCTGCTCTTTTCCCTTTTCCCCTCGGGCTGCCTGCATCCAGGATAGTTCCAGCAGGGAATTCCCAGGGAAAGGGAGAAGTGCCCCAAAAGCTCAGGGACTGGGCACGGAGCACCTCACCTGGCTGTGTCCCCTCACTGTCACACGGGATGGAGGGACAGGACACAGGGAATGGATCCCAGTGCCAGAGGGCAGGGCTGGATGGGATAGTGGGAAGGAATTCCTGGCTGGGAGGGTGGGAAGGGGCTGGGATGGAATTCCCAGAGCAGCTGTGGCTGCCCCTGGATCCCTGGCAGTGCCCTGGACAGGGCTTGGAGCAGCCTGGGACAGTGGGAGGTGTCCTTGCCCATGGGTGGCACTGGGATCCTTAAGGCCCCTTTCCACCTGACACATTCCATAGTTCTGGGATGATGGTGGAAGAGCAGCTGGCCCTGAGGTGACAGTGGGAGAAAACCCCACCCTTTAATGGATATTCCCCAAGCCTCCATGAGAAGCTTTTCCATTCCTGGTTGGAATATTTTCCATTCCCGGTTGGAATATTTTCCATTCCTGGTTGGAATATTTTCCATTCCTGGCTGGCTGTTCTTGCCAACAAGATATCTCCCTGGATAAGGGATTTCTGGAACCCCTGTTTGCCAGAGCCCCAAAGGTTTCAGGCTGGGTTGTTGCCCCTTTTGTGTCTCATCTTTGGCTGAGTCTTCCCTCAGGAGAGGATTTCACCAAAGTCAATCCCAGGCTTTTCCCCAAAAATCCAAGTCTCAGCCCCTTCCCTGAGGCAGGGCCCTTTCCTGGAGGTGTCACCAGAGGAGGTGGCTCCCCGTGCCCCTGTCCCCAGCAGGACACTGGTGGCCTTTGGGGCAGGACAGGGATTGTTCCCCCGGAGTCCCCCCAGGGAATTCAGGAAGCCCAGTGACCTCCCCACACCCAATTCCACACCCCAAAAGAAGTGGCCACACTTTCATGAGGAAGTTTTGGCCTTTTCCAAATGTCAGGCAAAAACCTGGAGGGCTTTGGTTGCTCTGAGTCCAACCAGGACCTTACAGCCACCACAAAGTGCTTTCAAAATCATTTCACCCAATTTTTTCCAAAGCTGTCTGTGAACTGGATGAAATATTGTATTTTTCCAGAGCTCCAGCCCTGCTTTGATCCCCCCCAGGTGTTTCAGTGTGTTTGGAATGAAGGGTGGTGAGGAGTTCATGGAAAATGCTGCTGGAATCCATCACATCCTGCAAAACTTCTGCTCCAGGGAATCCACACCTGCCTTTGGGATGTCTGTGCCAGAGAAATGGTGCAAATTCTGCTCTCAGGGCTGGGTTTTGTACCTGGGTTCTTCCAAATGTCAATAAAAGCCAGTGCAGGAGCTGGGCCCCCACATCTCCCACAGGATGGAGGCTCCAGGCTGGGAATGGGAGAGTCCTGAGTTCTGGATGTGCAGGGACAGACATAAAACAGCTCCCACAGCCAGGTAAGGACAGAGGCACCAAAAGAAACAGTGAAGCAGCTCTGGGTGCTAGTAAATATAAAATAAAAAGTTAAAAAATAAAATATAAAATATGAAATATAAAACCATGGAGTGCCTAAGGCTTAAATAATACTGATTTATTTATGGACTAAGCAGGAACACAAAAGGATTGAGGGAAAGATAAAGCTTTGGCAAAGGGATAAATGAGATTTTTCCAAAGTCATCCTGAATTTTGGTTGGGTTTTTTCCCCCTGATTTTGGGTTTTTGCTGCTCTCCCACGGGCCTTGCTCAGGGTGAGCTCAGGATCAGGAGTGCCCCAAAAATTCCTCTTATCCCAAAGCCAGGTTTGTGTCTGCTGGAAGGAAACCCTTTTGTTTGGAAGGGACATCCCTGTCCCCACAGCCTGGGGACACAGGAGCAGCAGGATTGTGCCTGGAGGAGCTCAGGATCTGGGAGCACACTGGGAATCTGAGCTCTTCCCTCTAATCCTGCTCCAGGGTGAGGTTTGATTGTGGAGACGCCTCAGGAACAAACCCTGAGGGAATTGTGTTTCCTCCAGTGTTTTCCTGAGAGTTATAAATCCACCAGGACTGACAGCCCTGGATCATCTGCAGGAGTTTTGTCCTTTCCTATGAAATCCTCCCTGGATCATCTGCAGGAGTTCTGTCCTTTCCCCTGAAATCCTCCCTGGATCATCTGCAGGAGTTTTGTCCTTTCCCCTGAAATCCTCCCTGGATCATCTGCAGGAGTTTCATCCTTTCCCCTGAAATCCTCCCTGGATCATCTGCAGGAGTTCTGTCCTTTCCTATGAAATCCTCCCTGGATCATCTACAGGAGTTTTGTCCTTTCCCCTGAAATCCTCCCTGGATCATCTGCAGGAGTTTTGTCCTTTCCTATGAAATCCTCCCTGGATCATCTGCAGGAGTTTTGTCCTTTCCCCTGAATTCCTCCCTGGATCATCTGCAGGAGTTCTCTCCCTTTCCCCTGAAATCCTCCCTGTGCCCCTTGGAGCACTGGCTGTGCCAAGGATTCCTCAGCATCCCCCTGGAAGCTGGGGTGGGATGTGAGCAAACAGGGCACAAAGCTCAGCTTTAAACCCCCCATCTGTGCTGCTGAGGAGTGGCCTTGTCCCAGGAAATGCCACAGGAACAGGGATATTGAGTTTTCCTCAGCAGATCCAGCTGGGATCCCCCCTGCCCTGCCTTGGGGGAGTCACAAAGGCTGGAGAACCCCCCCAGCACAGCGAGGGGTGGGTCAGGAACGGGCTGGGGGCCAGGCCTGGAGGGTGATGGGGATGGGGCTGCACTGTCACCCTGATTTTTTCAGCCTTCTGATGTTTTACATTTTTGCACTGGAGTTTCTCACACATTGTAACATAAACAGAGTGATGTTTGGTAAACTGTGCATTCCTTCCTGGGGGGAGGACAAAATGATGGACTTTTGGTTTGATGAGTGGGGTCAGAGCGGTGTCAGCCTCGTCCCCCAATCGCTGCTCAAAGTCCAAACCCTATTGAAACCCTAAACCCAAAATAAACTCCCTTCTTTGTAGCAGAATTTCTTAGAGAAGGTGGACATGACTTGTATTTGGACTGCAGTTGAACTACCCAGCCTGGGCCCATTTTGAGGCCTGTGAAGCTGCTACACAGGTAGAAATTCTCTGCCAAGGTTTGTGACACAGTTAGAGTTTAAACTGTTAACAAGGAATAGTGGGTTTTTTAGCAATTAATAAGTATAATAATTAGTGTGAACACTTTAGCTGCCTTAAGAATAAGATAAAAATGTATGTTTATATCCTTTTCTGTGCTGTGTGCCAATGAAAAACCACCTGTAAAGGTAAACTATGTAGAAGTGTATGTAACCTGCCATTTTAGCTGAAATAAACAGAAAATGTAGCATTAACCACACTGGTCAGATCTGTGTTTGCTCTCGTCCAACTTCCCATTATTTTCCAGTTCCCTGGCTTCACTTCTTTCTCATTCTCACAACTGGACAGTGTGAGTGTCCTTCTTTCATGTCTGTCAGATGACACTGCCCCCCGTGTGTGCAGTCACTGTGGGGTCCCTGGGGTCACTGCTGGGGCCTGTTGATTTATTAAAAATATGGATATTGATCTAATACTGTTATCCAGCTATGATGGACAAAGACTCTCTAACAGTTTAAAGTCAGAAAGTGTATGTTTATTACATACATTACATGTGGGGAGAGCTCCCAAATACACACCTCAATTTACAGATGATCACA
>JBBMKD010000101.1:4886181-4902321 GCA_037834095.1 Argya squamiceps
TCCGGCCCATCCCTGCCCATTCCTGCCTGTCCCTGCCCATTCCTGCCCATTCCTGCCTGTCCCTGCCCATTCCTGCCCGTCCCTGCCCATTCCTGCCCATTCCTGCCTGTCCCTGCCCATTCCTGCCTGTCCCTCCCCATTCCTGCCTGTCCCTGCCTGTCTCTGCCCATTCCTGCCCATTCCTGCCCATTCCAGCCTGTCCCTGCCCATTCCTGCCCATTCCTGCCTGTCCCCTGCCCATTCCTGCCCGTCCCTGCCCATTCCTGCCCATTCCTGCCTGTCCCTGCCCATTCCTGCCTGTCCCTGCCCATTGCTGCCCGCAGGAGGGTAACTGCAAGCCCCACAGCCAACCTCCCATTACAGCACAGGGATTAAAGGATTTCTGGGCACTTCTGGTTCTCAGATCCCTCTTGAAGGACTCTCAGTGACTCCAGGGAGCCCTGGATGCCTTCAGTGACACCCTGCAGGCAGCATTGGGACATCCCAAGCCCAGCACAGCTCCGAGGGCAGGGATGCCCTAGGAGCAGGCAGACATCCAGAGGAGTTTGCTGTGCAGGGATAGTCATTCCTGCAGTCTCTGCTGTGCCCCTAAACACAGCCCTGTGCGGGGATGCTCTGATCCAGTTCCTGGATCCAGGACTTCTCCCTCCAGTGCTCCCAGAGCAGGATCAGATAAACACCAACATCCCTTTATTGCAGTCACCTTCAAGGAGGGAGCTGCAGAAGGCTCTCGCCTCCCTATGCCCTTGCCTTGAGCGTTCCAGCCTCTGCTGATTGCATTAATTCCCTTTGGAAATGCAGTAATGGCACCTGACATCTCCCGGGGCAAGCTGCGGGAAGGAATTTGCAGTTTCAGCCCTAATGAGGAGCAAATTGCTGTCCCCAGCCGGGCTGTGGCCTGATGGTGCCATCACAGCAGGCACCGTGTGTGACTGGGAGGAGCAGACAGACAGAAGAGTCACTGAGGGCTCACACGTGGTGGAACTGCAGCTGGAGAGGGCAAAGCTCAGTGTCAGCCTTCCCTGAGGGATGAGAACAGGATTAGCCCTGCACAAAACCACTGCAATTTGTTCATTCTGGGCTTCTCTCCCTTTTCTCAATTTACAGCCACTTTGGTTTGATGGATTTGGTTTCAGGCACAGAGGCTGTGGCAGAGCTCTGGAGAAAAGGCTGCTCCAGGTGAATTCTTTCTTCCATGAATTCGGATCTCACCGTGCCAGGCCCCTGCACTGCTCCAAGGCCTGCAGTGCTGGACTGATTTCCCAGGAAGCAAATCCTAAAGCCTCAAAATCCCTCACTAATGAGCATCAGGCCTCACCAACCCTCAGCTCCTGATGCTGCTTCCACAAGTTCCTCTGCCTCCTTTCCTAAGAGGGAAAAATTCAGGAATGCAGAAGGAAAAAGAGCTGCCTGTGGCCAGACAGGATCAGTCATGGCCCAGGAACTGAAGCCAAGTGTCCTGAATTTAATTATCAGAAATAGTTACTGGTTACTAATGGTTTTACTAATGGTGTTCCAACACTCCTGATGGATTGCAGGGCCACAGAAGAGGGAGAGGCCCATTCCAGCTGCCTGCAGCAGCTCTTGCATCGGAGCATTAGATTTGATTGTCTTTAGCTCAGCTCCCAATTCTGATAATGAGAAAATCCAGGGGCTATATTTAACTCCTGCTTCTGGAGAGCCTTGTCACGGCTCCTTCCTTTGTTCTTCCTTCTCGTGTTCAGCAGTGCTGAAACAAAATATTCCCTGGATTGGAGTTCTGCTTTTCCACAGAGCCCCTGTTCTTGTGTTCAGCACTGCTCAAACAAAATATTCCATGTATTTGGGGCTCTCCATTCCCACAGAGCCTCTGCTCTCTGCCTGCCTTGCCCTGGCTGAAGCAGGAGCCCTTCAGGTGTGGCTTTATTTGGAGGACTCACCTGGATCCCTGCCTGGCCCCAGGGCTGCTCAGTGTCCCCTCAGCTGCAGCACCCAGGGTCACATCCAGCTGAATTCCATCCTCACTCTGGAACAGAGGCACCCTGTGGAAGTGCTGGCCTTGGGGTGACGGGGTGCCTGACTAACTGATAAGGAACCCTGTCTGCTTCAAACACTGGAAGGAAAATTCAGAATCAACCTGAACTTAGAGAACATTCCAAGCAAACGATTCATGAGAAATTTTGCATGTTGGGGGTGTCTGAGGGAGTGAAAGCTGATCTCTGTGAGGTTGCTGGGGCTTGGGATCACCCTGGTTTTACACCCTGCTTTTGTTGGGATCACTGTGCTTTTCCACAGCCATGTCCCCACAGAGCTGCTCCCTTGGACTGGGAGGCCTCAGGACATCCTGAGCCCATCTGATCCCTTTTTATGAACACAATTATTTTATGTTCATTCCAGATGTTTCCTGCTGCCTCACCTCTGTCAGAAATGAAGGTTTGGGCAGATCCTGTGGGAAAAGGTCCTGTCCCTCTGGTGCCACCTGATTGTCTGACCCTCAGCTCCCATGTCCCTGGGAGGGCTTCCTGGCAGCAGCTGTGGCTGGGCATGGTGGGACAGTGAGCAGTGGGCCAATATTGCCATTTTTAAATCATTTGTTCTGTTCAGCTGATTTAGAGCCAAGGGTTTATGAACCAGAGTTGGCAGGGAAGGTGAAGCTCTGGGAGCAAAGATTCCAGCAGAGCCCTGTGACACCTCCAATGCCACAAACCTGCTTTTTTATTGTCTTTTTGTAACTTTTGAGACTTTGTGTGTGTTCAAATCAAAAGTTTGAACTGATGCTGCCTTGAAGGGATTGGAGGCCCAGTGATTTAAACTGTTTCTCACAATACATCAAGATGCTTCTCCTGCTTTGGAGCAGTAACAAGGTAATTACTGCCAGGGCCTTTGGCAGGACTGTCTTGCTCAGCTCTCAGCAGCTGCTGGGATTCCATCAGTGCCTTTATTTTATGGGACATGAACTCATTTGGAGCAGAGCACAAGGAAGAAGGAAAGAAGCAGCAGCATCATTTCAACTTCTGCATTCTAAGGGGATTCGAGCATTATCTCTTTTTAAAGGGATGGCCCCAGCACTTTGGGAATTGCTGATGGAGCCCCATCTCCCACTTCCATTTGGATTTCTCTGCTGATGTGACCCCACTGTCTTCAGAGCATTCCACACTCACAGGAAACTGGGCCATCAGTGAATGGAGGAAAACTCCCCAACCCTCACAATTTTTCTCTATTACTTGACCCTGGGATCACGTCCCTCATGGACAATACAGCTTTGTTCTTCAAACCCCTGGATGAGAACATTTCCCAGAACTAATTCCTGCAATGCTTTCCTGGATGGCACAAGGCAGCTCTGGAAAATGGTGTGCAGAAAATCAAGGCAGGGCCTGGACAAGAGAAGCTTTGTGATTTATTTGTGGCCTTCCAGTGCCTGAAGGGGCTCCAAGAAACACGGAGAGGGACTTGGGACAAAGGATGGAGTGACAGGATACAGGGAAAAGGCTTCCCACTGCCAGAGAGTGAAGAGAGGACAGAGAGAACAATCTGCAAATGCACAGGGAGTGGTTGCAGAGGGACAGGGACAGAGTCAGGGAGTCACATCTGGCAAGAACATCTGTTAAAAACCCCAAATGAGATCCCCAGGGAGCTCTGGAGGGTCCAGGGTGGTGCTGAGGCTCCATCAGAGCCATAAACAGAGAATGGACAAATGCACAGTGATTGAGCCCAGGGAACCCTGCTTGGAGTGGGAAAAGGAACTCCAAAACCTCTCTGAATTCCCTGGAAACCCTTGAACCCCCTGAACAATTTCCCACACCTCTAAATGCTCTCCATCCACCCCAATCCCCCACTTCCATGGTACCTGCAGGGTGTCCATTCCCTGGGCAGTGATTCTCCAACCTGCCAGGCCCAGAGTGGCATCTCCTCATTAAAACCTGACACAGCCAACCCCCAAATTAGTCCTGCTAATGAGCTGGTGGCTTAAAATACCCCAGGCAAAAATGCAGAATATATGTAAATGAGGCTGCAGCAACAGATTGAGCCCATGAACCTTCTGGAAAACTTCTGAGGCTGGAACAGGGCATGTGGGAAGAGCTTTAAACCCGGCCACAGAACGAGAGTGGAGTGAATAAAGGTGCTTTGAAGGGAACCTGTGGCCACTGGAGCTGGGGAAAGGCACAAAGGAACCACCACGTGGATGCTCCAGCTGAGGATGAAGGGGGTTTTGATCTCAGTGCACCCTGCAGAGCTCCAGACCCTTAACCAGAGTTTAATTAGGAGCCCTCTTTAGAATTCAGAGGCAGCAGGGAGGGATTTCAGCCTGTGCACAGGGAGCCACCCTCCATCCCTGGGTGCTCCAGGGATTTGTTGTTTCCTGTTCCTCCCAGGCTTTTCCCTCAGGAGTTGGAACTGAAGGAGCCTTAAGTTGGGTGTGAGGTGCCCAACTCTCTGTGACTCCTCCTTGGCCCAGAGCCTGGACTTCTCCAGACTCTGCCATAATTCCAGACAATAAAAGATCGTAACAAAAGCACCTGTTCCAGGGCCCCTCTGTCACAGGAGAGCACACAAGATGATTTATGTAGGACTGGGAAGGACATTCCAGCCCACTGCACCCTCAGGACCATTAACACCATTTTACGAATCTGAAATTAATTTTAAAATTAGAGTTATTCCTTAATCCCTGCTGCTGTGGCTGGGTCGCTGTTCCACAGCCTTCTCCTCATCTTCCAGGCTATTGGGGGTTTTTTTGTGCCAAGTCTGGCTTGTAAGGAGAGAATGTTTCTGCCCCCCTGGGGGCTGCCCATGAATGTATTTATGGAGTTGATCTTCTCACCCAACTGGAAACTGCTGGAGTCACTCTGGAGAGGTTCAAGAGAAAAGGCAGGTGCTGGAAGGGCTGTGGCTCTTTGTCTCTTGGTCTGAATTCATAAAGTCATGGAATATCCTGAGCTGGGAGGGATCCACCTGAATCATCCCAGCCCCTGGCCCTGCCCAGACCCCCCAAGAATCCCACCCTGGGCATCCCTGAGAGCTCCTGGAGCTCTGGCAGCCTCGGGCTGGGACCATTCCCTGGGGAGCCTGGGCAGTGCCTGAAGCCTCTGGGGAAGAGCCTTTTCCTGCAATCCAGCCTGAGCCTCCCTGGCCCAGCTCCTGCCCTCCCCTCGCTCAAAAGAGGGCTGAATTCAGACCAAAAAGGTCAATAGAGTCATCCCTTCAAAACTTCTGGATTCCATCACCTTTCCTTACTGCTCTGGAGGGGGAGGAATAATTTGGTGCCCAAAGCTGATTTTCCCACTGTTATAGATGGGTAATGCCATGGTCAGCTCTGCAATGAAGGGATGAGTATTAAGTGTACATGAAGGAATGTTTTACAGTTATGTTACTGTGATTTGTTGTTTGGGTGTCCTCTGCTCTCTCCATTGTCCCTTTCCCCCTGTGTGGTTGCCAAGGGACAGCCTCAGTGCTGGGGACACGTGGAGGGAGGGCTGTACCTGTGCCCCTCCTTTCATGGGGCAGTTTTGGGAGGAGGGCAGGTTTGTTACTAGGAGGTGTGGCATGGCAACACCTGACTGCAGGGGGGACATGGGCCACTGAATATCTGAATCAATATGATTTTAACAGCAGCTGATTATTGTTTTTTACATTACATGGCAGATATGGATTCTGGGTCTGCTGGCCATGTGGGCACGCATCTCTGGGTTGGCTAAGCTGTTTTTTTATGAGGCAGGCACACATTTTTCAGGACATCGAATTGGTCAAGCACCCATCTTTACATTGTGCTTCTTTTATTTAGGGTTTACATTTTTGCAGGCATTTTCTCAGGCTCTCTTCTTA
Source organism: Argya squamiceps (assembly GCA_037834095.1). Taxonomy (NCBI): domain Eukaryota; kingdom Metazoa; phylum Chordata; class Aves; order Passeriformes; family Leiothrichidae; genus Argya; species Argya squamiceps. Next base: position 4,891,981 of record JBBMKD010000101.1, read on the forward strand.
TTTTTGATTTTGTTGGTTTTTTTCAGTAATTATTTTTGTACTCTGTATGGTCAGTAGAGCTAATGGGAGGGATTGGGGCCAGGGTAAATTAACCTCTTGACCCAATCTCACAACTTGTGCTTAATTAAATGATTAATCTTCTCCACCTGGCCACTTGACTGGGGGTGGTATGGAACGTGGAGTTCCCAATTTATGCCTAGATGACAATTGATTTGTTACACTGTTTTTGAAATGAAGTGTGGTCCTCTGTCTGAGGATATCGTAGCTGGAACTCTGAAGGGTGGTATTATTTTTGTAACAATACCTTAGTTACCTCTCAGCCTTTTGCAGTTCTTGTGGGGAAGGCTTCTGGCCATCCTGAAAAGGTATCTGTTAATACCAATAAATACTGTACCCCCCTTTTCTTGGCAATTCAGGAAAATCCATTTGTCATTGTTGATGAATTTCTGGAAGCTCTAACAACAAAACTGCAAGTAATTTGATAATATTACTGACAACCAGTTTAACTGATACATCAAAATAACCTGTTTACAAATACATGGCTACACCTGGCTGCCAGTCAAACCAATGAGCAGCAAAGAGGAGTTGACTGACAAACTTAGGGAGGGGACAGGGTTGATGGATGTGACACCAGGGCCATACAAGGCAGAGCAGCCACTCTGTGGGGGAGCACGTGGTGGTTCAGTTCCATGCTCCCAACTCCTTCTCCTTCTTCAGTCTTTTGCTGTATTTTGTTAAGGTTTAATAAACCTTTGAAGTTTTAGAAGTGAGCGTCGTTTCTCACACCCACCATTTCCATATTTCCATTCCCTCAGCAGGAGCAGAGGGAGGGCAGCAGAAAACAAATGATAGAGCCAGCAGAGGTTCAGGTTAAAGACAGACCCTCGTCCATTGATTCAGGTAACGACTTGGAAATGGAAGTTTAGAGACACAGGAAGGAGTTTTGTGCACAAACCCCCAGTGCTGAATTTAGCAGTTGGCTCCTGGAGGTGGCAGGAGGCCCTCAGCAGGCAGGTGACACTCAGGGGATGTCCCTGGGGACAGCCAGGACAGCTCTGAGCCTGCCTGGGACACCTCCCTGCAGCTCCTGGGCCCAGTTTGCTCCCACAGCTGGTCTGGGACCCACGCTGGGCAGAGGGGGAGGGAAGGAAGGCAGGAAGGAAGGAAGGAAGGAAGGAAGGAAGGCAGAAAGGCTGGAAGGAAGGCAGGAAGGAAGGAAGGCAGGAAGGAAGGCAGGAAGGCTGGAAGGAAGGAAGGAAGGAAGGAAGGAAGGAAGGAAGGAAGGCTGGAAGGCAGGAAGGCAGGAAGGAAGGAAGGCAGGAAGGAAGGAAGGGAGGAAGGGAGGAAGGAAGGAAGGAAGGTGGGAAGGGAGGAAGGGAGGAAGGAAGGAAGGAAGGAAGGCAGGAAGGAAGGAAGGAAGGTGGGAAGGAAGGAAGGAAGGAAGGAAGGAAGGCAGGAAGGAAGGAAGGCAGGAAGGAAGGCAGGAAGGAAGGCTGGAAGGAAGGAAGGAAGGAAGGAAGGCTGGCTCAGCCTGGGATCTGTTCCCCATCAATGCTGTCCTGGCCTGCAGGGGGGCAGAGCTGTGCCCTGACTGCTGGCAGTGACAGTCACAGGAATCCCTCTGAGCTGAGGAAGTTCTCCTGCTGTGAGGAGACTTCAGGACTCTGATCAAAGGGATCAGAGCTCAGCACCTCTGACAGTCAGGTGGGGATCTTCTCCTACAGGATCTGCCCAAACTTTCATTTCTGACAGAGGTGAGCAGAGCAGCCCCAGCATCCCCATGGCTGGTAACTGCCCAGGATTCCCCTGCTGGGAGCTGAGATCAGCTCCTGCCTCCGCTCAGGAGTCTCAGAGCACCCCAGAATCCCAGAATGGTTTGGGTTGAAAGCCCATCCAGTGCCACCCCCTGCCATGGGCAGGGACACCTCCCACTGCCCCAGGGTTTCTCCAAACCCTGTCCAACCTTGTCACAGCTGTAGCTGGCATGCAGCTGCCAGAGAAAGCTGCCACATCAGAGCCCCAAACCCGACCAGCCTGGAAGTAAAAACAAATCCCCAGATAAGGTGGGGATAGGTTGGATTCAAACCCAGGCAGGGACCTCAGCCAAGCCCCTTCAATCCTGATTGCAAACATGTCACTGCTCAAGGAGATGGGCAGTGTTAGACCCAGAGGGATCAGCTGTCTAAACCCGGGAAATTCAAACCCCCTAGAAAAGGAAGTTGTGAACAATAAAGCAGCTGTTTGTCTTCTGATCCTTATGTTCATGTCATTTGTCTGTCTCCAGCCAGCAACCTCACGTAACACAGCCTGGCCTTGGGCACTGCCAGGGATCCAGGGGCAGCCACAGCTGCTCTGGGCACCCTGTGCCAGCCCTGCCCACCCTGCCAGGGAACAATTCCTGCCCAATCTCCCATCCAGCCCTGCCCTCTGGCACTTTGAAGCTGTTCCCAGTGTCCTGTCACTCCTGTAGTCTCTCTCCCTGTTTGCTGTTGGCTCCCTCAGGCCCTGCAAGGCCACACTGAGCTCACCCCCAGTCTCCTCTCCAGGCTGAACAATCCCAGCTCCCCCAGCCTTTCCTCCCAGCAGAGCTGCTCCATCCCTGGGATCACCCTGGGGCCTCCTCTGGGCTCCCTCCAGCAGCTCCAGGTCCCTCCTGTGCTGGGCCCCAGGGCTGGGGCAGCTCTGCAGGTGGGGTCTCACCTGAGCAGATCCCCTGGGTTCTCCTGTTTGTCATCCCACCCTAATTCACTTAAGGGTAAGAAAAAATTTTAAAATTACAGTTTGTGCCAATTCACTGGGTTTGTCACTGTGAAAAGGTGACCTCATCAGCTCAGGGCTGTTTTGGTGGTTGGATCCACCAGGATCACTGGAATTCCACAGCCCAGAGTGTCCATCACCCACACTGAGCTCCCAAAAGAGCCCCCAGGAGCTGCAGGACTCCCTCAGGGGAAGGCCACACTGCCCAGCAAAAGCTCCTTTTAATGCTCAGTCTTTTCCTAACCTGTAGTTAATTAATTGCCAATTAACTGCCCAGCCCGGGCACTCCCTGCACATTAAGAGCAGGACACAAATAGGAGCACACTGCCCTGCAGAGACTGGGCTGTGCCTGGCCTGGAGCGGGGTTTGGGGAAGGGTTGTTCACAAATCTGTTACTGCTGGTCTGGAGTTAATTGCTTATGAATCAACTCAAGGCCAAACCCCGGCACCTGAAGGCCTCAAACCAAATGTTTTGAGCTTTGTTCTCACCTGCCTGGGGGTGAGGATCAAACACAGTGTCCCCAGGAGGGCTGGGGGGGCCGGCACCACGGGGACAGCCTGGGAGAGCACCTTGATCCAGCCAGCACCAGCACCGGCCTCCTGGTCCCCCCCCCGGGCCCAAATCCTGAGCCCTCCCCGTGCTCTGACCTGAGATCACACCTGAGCTCACACACCTGAGCTCACACCTGAGCTCACACACCTGAGCTCACACCTGAGCTCACACCTGAGCTCACACACCTGAGCTCACACACCTGAGCTCACACACCTGAGCTCACACCTGGCAGCTCACACCCTCCTGAGCCCTGGCCTGCCCCACCAGCCCCAGAGCACAGGACCATTTTTAGCAGCCGGGCTCAGCGAAGGCTTTTATTCCCGCTGGCAGACAGACCCTGGCTCACGCCTCTCTAGGAGATAAATTTCCCAGGTCCTGCTGGCCTCGAGCTCACCTGGGGATGCTGGGCCTCCTCATGAGGCACCTTTGGGGGGGAGAAATCCCACAGGGTGCTGCCAAACCCTTCCCCAGCTCCCGCAGCGTTCCCAGGGCTCTGGGGTGTAGGAGCCAGCCCTCCCCAGGGGTCACAGCTCTGCTGGGCAGGACTGGGCAGGCAGAAGGGTTAAAGGCTTGATTAATGTCTCACCTTCCTCACAGAGCCTGAGTGTTGGTCAGGACTCCTCCCAGAGCTTCCCATACAATTGTGTCTGCTCCAAATAAGGATTTTAGGGTGAATTGTTGATGAAACCCAACTTTCAGGGGTCTTGGGGGGACAAAACTTTCCTGAGAGCAGCTCTAAGTGCTGCTGATTTTGTAGGACTGCAGGAGCACTGTCCCCAAGCTGTCCCCAAGGCCGTGGGAGCCTGGCCCAGTGCCCAGTGCTCCCAGGTGATCCCAGTCCTCCTGTCACAGGGACAGGACCAGCAGGAATTTCAGCAGCCACTAAATTGGACCCCTTGTCCCTCACAAACTGTGGAATTATCCCTGTATTCCTGGTGAATTTACCTGCAGGGAGACATAGGAGCTAAATGATTTCCTTCCATGCCCAGCAGCATCCCAGGTGCAGGAGTGAGGGGGGAACAGATTTGTGAGGAGCACATTTGGCAGGAGCTGGGAAATGCCTTGGCTGAGCCCTGCAGAGCTGTTGTGTGACCACTGGAAGGGCTGGAACAATGTCAGTGTTGCTGTGTCTGAACAAAAACGTCCAAATTGTTCCAGGAATTCATCTCAGAGGTCACAGAAATGGGGCCAGAACTTCTCAGGAGAGAGACAGAGCTGTGTAGGAAATTAAATCTGAACGAGTTACTTGGGAACACAAACCCCAGCTCAGCCTGTGCCAAATCCCACTGGGATTTCTGTCCTGGAGCAGCACAGCTGGAGCAGGATCCCCCCAGGGTAGAGACCACTTCCATCCCTGGTCAGAGTTTGGAATTGAGGAAAACTGAGACCCCAAAAAGCAAAAGGACCCACTGAACCCAGGTGTGACAGAACATTCCTCACTGCCCGTTCCCCAGCCCACAGGAATTGTTTCCATCAGGGGTGGGAGCAGAGCCAGGCTCCCAGTGTCCTTGTTCCTAATCCAGAATTCCTGGCTCCCTACACAGCTCAGGGCACTCATCTCTCCCCAGACCCCTTCCACCTGTCCCCTGGAACTGCAAACAAGGAATTAGACACAATTTTGTTTGCTTGTGCCCGCTGCAGAGGGGAGTGGAGGTGATTTCATTGCAGGATATTTTGCCTGGGAGCAGAATGATTTTGCTGGAATGAAGTCTGGAGAGTCTCCCCACAGAGTCAGGATTTGTGGCAGGACACCTCTGCCAGAGGCACGAGGAGGATGCTCCACTCCAGGCTCCTGTAACTCGTGTTATCCCTGGAAAGTAATTCCCAAAGTGCCCCTAATCTAATGGAAGCGGAAGCAGGATGAGATGTTCCACTTTATTCATTGAGTAATTCCAGCCTCTTTCTGTGATCATTACCCCAACTGCTGCTTCCTTTAAATCAAGTGGAATTGCTTTGCTCTCTCATTGCAAAATGAAACCAGTGAAATCCACTTCTTATATATGTGGAGCTTTGGAAAAAAAAGAAAACATAAAGCAAGAAAAAAAGAGAATTTGGGCAGGGGAAAAAAGTGGGTTTTTTTCCTACTCATTTGATTTTCAAGGATAATATAAACAAAGAAAGTGTAAAGCAAGAAAAAAGAAAACCTGGGATAAAAAGGTATTTGTAAGTACTCTAATAAATATTTTAAGTCTTTGTGCTCTCTGGGGAATATTCTCCCTTTGTTCCAGCCCCACACTCTGGGCTGAGGTTTCCAGCTCGTTCTGCCAGGGCAGGGACCTTCCCCACCCTGTGCAGGAGCTGCTCCAGCTGCAGAGTCACTTCCACTGGTTCTTCCCTGCATGGAAACCAAATTGGAAATCAAGTGTGAGGAGGAAATTCTTCTGCTGAAACGTTCTTGTCAGAAGGAGAGGGAGGGGCTGGGGCTGGTGACACTTCCCTGGCTCGCTGGGAGCCTGCTCTGACAATGCAGCACCAGTTCTGCAGGTCGTGCATCACTGAGGAATTGGAAATGGGATTTGTGGCCTGGGAATGATAGCAGGATCCTTCCCAAGGCTCTGTTCCAGGGCTTTCTACTCCAGCTCACTGCAGAACAGCAGAACTTCCCTCTGCTGTCCATGAGCAGAGTCCTCCCTGACCCCTGGTCACCAGAACTGCCACTAAAACCCAGTTTTGCATTTCCCGGCCCTTTGCAGCACTCTGGGCACTCCCTGCTTGTTTCCTGTCATGGGAATCCTCTGGGGTTTGGGGATGCACAGAAGCCTCTGGTGAAACTCCTCCTCTTTCTCTGCCCATCACTGTACATCACCCTAAAGGTTCATCTTCAAATGTTCAACCCCCTGAACTCTCGGGTTCCTCCTGCCAGCAGGATTCCCAGTCCTGCAGAAGTGCTGAGCCACACTCTGGGCACACCCTGCCTTCTCCAGGCCTGGGAATACCCTGGGATTTGGGGGTCACAGAACACACCTGGGCAGTGCTGGGCAGTCACAGAGCAGAGGGAAGTTTGGGATCTCACCTGAGGAGCAGCCTGGTCACACCCAGCAGCCTGTGGATGCCCTTTGTGGGAGAGGTGGGTGGGCCACACTGTTGGCCCGTGAGTGGGAAGTGCCAAGCTCTGCTCTAATACTGAGATAAAACCCCAAAGCTGCTCCACAGGTGCTTTGTTGCTTTGGAATTGCAGATCCTGCAAGGCCAAAGGCCACAAACCTGCCCAAAGCTGCTCGTTTATGGTCCTTCACACCCAGACTGAGAACAGGTCTGAGACTGAGTGGACCAAGTTTTCCTCAGGGAAGCTGAGTCAGCAAGGGGGTCTCACTGACAGGATGGACAGGGTGAGGCAATAATCCATTGGAACAGGTGATGGAGTTGTTACTGGGACACTGCACTGGGAATATTTATATTTTATTTATCAATGAATCCACCACAACCATCCCCAGGATCACCACGTCCTACCTGTGCCTGACCATGACCCTTCTCTCACCAGCTCCACCACAATGGTGCAGGTTTGAAAGGTTTTTCACCATCAATTAGACCAGAAGAGTTTATTCACCCTTTTTGGAGTGACCTTCGGGGACACAAAGGGTGGGAGTCACCTCCCCCAGCACAGAGCCCTGACTGTCCAAGGTCTCCTCTCTGCAGGTCACTGGCCCTGCCCAGACCCACTGTGGAGGCTGCAGGTGGGAGCCCAGCTCATCCCCAGGTGTCTCAGGGTCTGGCTGGGCTGGGCTGGGCTGGGCTGTTCCCCCAGCCAGCCCTGCCTCTCCTCATGCAGTGATTGCCTGGGACACCTCTCAGGGCTCAGGGCACTCACCCAGAGCTGCTCCTGGGCTGGCCCAGCTGGGATCCACTGCTCCAGCACCGTGTCCCAACCCCAGCATTTGTCCCCAGGGACATGAACCCTTTCATTGCCATGTGAATCAGCCCTGGGCACGAGCCAAAGCAGCTTCCAAGGTCACCAGGTTCCTCTGCCAAGGCTGGGAGCAGCAGCTTGGCCCTTTCATCTGTCAGCTCTGCTTTACATCCCCCAGAAATTCCTGGCATCCCGTCCCAAAATAACTCCCTCCACCTCTGTTTCAGCCTGCAGCCCATCAGGCTGTTCCTGCCCTGTCACCTCCTGTTCCCCAGTGTCACATCACGGGCTGCCTGTGACAGCACAGCCTCAGCTCCTGCAGCCAGGCAAGCCTGGATGTGGTTTGGGGGGGAAAGGGAGAGGACAGGAGTCAGGAGTGGAATCCAACCCAGCACCTTTGATCAGCAGCACCTTCATCACCCTCCCCAGAGGTGTTTCCTTCCAGCCCTGGGAACTGTTTGCAATAATTCAGCTCCAGATCCTGTTGGATCCACACACCTTCAAAAGCATCTCCTGCTCTCCCCCTGATCCTCAGGAGTCCAAGGAACAGATTCCCTCCATTGGTCAGTGAGGAACAGGATCCCTCTCAGCCTCCACAATCACACATCTCTGGGGACTTCAGGGATGGATTTTTGTTTTAAGGATTCTTTGTGCCCAGGTGAGTGACAGAGCAAACTGGACACGTCACAGTGTCACAGGACAAGGCCTCTGGCACTGAAGGCATTTTGGGCACTGCCTCAACCCCTGCCATGGAAAGCCAGTGAGGAAGAGGACAAAGAAGTGGTGAAACTCCTGAACCCTCCCGAAGGCGAGTAGGTTTAGGTGGGATATTGGGAAAAAAATCCTCTGTGAGGGTGAGAAGAATCTGGCATGGGGTCCCCAGAGCAGCTGTGGCTGCCCCTGGATCCCTGGCAGTGCCCAAGGCCAGGATGGACATTGGGGCTTGGAGCAGCCTGGGGCAGTGGAAGGTGTCCCTGCCATGGCAGGGGTGGCACTGGGTGGGCTTTAAATTCCTTTCCACCCCAAATCATTCCAGGATTCTCAATATCCCTGCTTTACTCCAGGCTGAAAGGGGCTGATCAAGAGACCTGAGTTGTGTTGCTAAATAAGAGCATAGATGGATCCCAAAGCTACAGAACATTCCCTCCCTCCAGAGACAACTGTCAGCCTTCACTACAGGCTGTTATTAATAATTAGTAGCTATGGCAATATCCTACAGGGGTAAAATCCAGTGCTCAGAAATCCAGGGAGGGGCTTTAAAGTGGCAATGAGGTTCCTGGATACCCTGTGCAGTCACACTGACACTGATGGGAGAGGAATGTTTGTTATTCTCTGTGCAGACAGACACAGGGATGGATTCATGTGCTGCCCACGGGGCAGAGTCTCAGCTGATGCAAGGAGACAGCTCCCGAAGAGCCAGGTGATCATCTGCCCTTGCAGGGCCAGGGGAGGGATGGCTCATGCTCTTGGTTTGAAAATGCCAGATGGAAAGGAGAAGGGAGAGGAAAAACCTGCACAATTTCTGTGGGGACAGAGGGCTTTGTGCTTCTGAGGGATGGCAAGGAGCACTTCCTCCCTAGCTGCTCAATTTTACCTTCTGAAATCTCTTTTCCAGCAGGAGGTGAGGCTCGCTGGGCTGGCAGAGGGACAGGAGGGAGCCCTGGAGCCCCCAGGGAATGTGCTGTCCCTGCAGGGCACATCCTGCCCTGGGCAGGTGGGGACACAGGGACAGAACTGCCCTGCAGGCCAGGGGGGAACCTCCATCCTCATCCCCTGCCCTCGAGGCTCCCCTCAGGATGGAGCTCTTTGGGGACAGTCAGGGTGACACTTCCCAGCTCTCCCACTCCAGCTCTGTGCAGGAGCAGCTCCAGACTGGGAATCTGCACATTCAGCACGGGGCCAAAAGGAGTTTGGAGGGGCTCAGGCTCCTCAGTCCCTGCCCTGATGTGGCACTGCCAGCCTGGCTCAGCCCCTCAGGGCTGGGAGCAGCAAGGGGATCACCCTGACGGAGCCTCACACAGACCGCAGGGTGCCAGAGGTGTTCTCCACCCCTGGTGCTCCTGAAACAACCTCCTGGTGCTCCCAACACAGCCTCCTGGAGCTGTGCAGTGACATTTCCCTTCTGTGGGATCAGAGGCTGCAGCCTGGAGCTGTCTGTGCCTCCTGTCACCTGCTCTGAGCAGCCTCAGCAGGAGGAGAACAGCAATCTGTGACTTCAGGTTAATGGCTTTGCTGTTCTACCTTATCAGGTGTCTCCTACAGCTGCTCCTGGGATGGGTGATGGATTTCCAGCCTCAGCAGTTAACGAGAGAGAGGGAAGGAAAACACTCACCGCCCCACATGCACTCCCTGTCTCTGATGACACTTTGTCATTCTGTTTTTATTGAACTGTGGATTAAATGTTTCAAACAAAAAACTTCCAAATGCTCCCCCTGGGCCAAAGCCACCCCTGCAGTCGATCAGAGACACTTGGGCCATTTCAGAAAGGCCAAAATTGCTGCATTTGGCTGCAGACCCCCACAGCTCCACCCAGACCTTGCTGGGAACAGGGTTTGTGCTCAAGATGGTCGAGCTCTGCTGTCCCAACCCCGAGGTGGACCCAGCACTGAGATCCAGGTGAGCTCAGGACAGGGACAATCCGTGCCCAAGTCACCCCGGGCTCAGTTCCAAGCCAGCCTCCCAAACTCTGCCCAGGCCAACGGCACTGAGGTCCTGGAGGAGCTCTCCCAGGATAACCTCAGTGCATTCCTGGTGTCACTGGAGCTCCAACAGCCCACAATGACAGTGGGGTAACTCCCAATTCCTCACTGAGCATTCCTGGAGTGTTCGAGTGCCCCTCACAAGCATCATTCCTTGCCCAGTGTTCCTCTGGATATTAATTACACTGAACACTAATTAAAAGAATGGGAGGGACTGTGGCTGTGAGAGGCCTCGGGAGGCTGTGAGAGACCAGGGAGAGGGTGACAACAGGGACAGAGCCCCGTGTCCCCAGGCTGGCAGCAGGAGGGGTGAGTGCACGGAACTGGGGGTGGGATCAGTCGGGGTGGCAGCAGGGGAAGTGCCCAGAGTGTAAAAAACAAAATGCCGATTTCTGAGTTCAGTTGGAAACTGTTTGCCTTGCCTGTGGTGAGGCTTTTCTCTGTCATTTAGTTCAGACAGATTGTTATTGTAATTGGAAATACCT
>JBBMKD010000101.1:4979089-5001598 GCA_037834095.1 Argya squamiceps
GTCCCAATCCCAGTCCCAGTCCCAGTCCCAGTCCCAGTCCCAATCCCAATCCCAGTCCCAATCCCAGTCCCAGTCCCAGTCCCAGTCCCAGTCCCAATCCCAATCCCAGTCCCAATCCCAGTCCCAGTCCCTGTCCCAGTCCCAGTCCCAATCCCAGTCCCAATCCCAGTCCCAGTCCCAATCCCAATCCCAGTCCCAGTCCCAATCCCAGTCCCTGTCCCAGTCCCAGTCCCAGTCCCAGTCCCAGTCCCAGTCCCAATCCCAGTTAGGAGCTTGTGGAAACGGGACATGGGAAGGGGAAGGAGAGTGAGACAAGGGGAGAGGGAAGAGGTACATGGGAAAGGGGAAGGGACACAGGGTGGGGGAAAGAGGAACACGGGGAGAGGGGAGTGGGACAGGGGGAGGAGGACACAGGGAATGGGAAGACAGACAAGGGGAGAGGGGAAGAAGGAGCCAGGCAGGGAGGAAAGGACTCCAAGCACTCTCTCTGAGCAGCAGCAGCAGGAACAAGGTGGGATGAGCTGACCATGAGCCCCAATTCCCATCTCCCTTCACTGCCAGAGGGATGAGGGTGAGCCTGGGAAGGAGGGAGGGCTGGCAGGGAGGTGGTGTCCAGATTCATTCTGCTGCTCTTTTTCCTTCTCTGATTTTGTTGGGAATAAATTCAAATAATATACCCAAGTTCTGTCTGTTGTGTCCGTGATGGGACTGGGGAGGGATCTCTCCCTCCTTTCCTCTCAGCTCCTAAATCCTTTTTATTTCCTCTCCCTGTCCTGCAGAGGGGACTGAGAGGCTTTGGTGGCATCCCCAACATGTGCAAACCCCACTGTGCCCCCAGCCCAGCCTGGTCACAGCTCCCTCCCTGGGGTGACACTTCCCAAGGGTGCTCAGGGAGGGACAGGAGGGTCAGGAACACAGAGAACCCAACCCCAAAGATCACAGAATCCCAGAACTACAGACTCCCAGGGTGTTTTGGATTGGAGAGGACATTTAAAGGGCACCTGGTGCAACCTCACCTCCATGAGCAACAACACAAATGAGAGACAACACAAAGAGCATCCTTAAAAACCCATTTTCCACATTTGCTCCCCACATCCAGGGACAGAATCCCAAGGACCCATTTCCGAGCCTTGCCTGGCAGAGCCACCAAAGCCTTGAGGGACCACAACCACCCAGGTGCTCTGAGGAGGGGCATTCCCAGTGTGTAAATTCCCCCAAAACCTTGGGAAAGCCCAGGTCCCTGAGCAGGCTGTGGTGGGGAGGCGTTTCCAGGGCTTTCCCACGCTTCTTTTATTCCCTTCCCTCTGTTTTCCTCTTGAATTCCAAGGGTTTAGCTGTAATTTTGCCCCTACCAATTGTTCCCATCACAAACCTGCTGAGGGTTTGATTGCATCAAATATCTCCCAAAACAGCTGCTTTTCCCTGGCTCACTCACTCCAAGCAAAACATTCCCATTTTTCTGTGCTCTGGCTTGGAAATGTTCTTCCCTTCCATTTTGCCAAAGGATTTTGTCTAAAGCAGGAGGAGCTTTGCCCTCATCTCTGTCTCTTTCAGCCCAGTCTAGCACAAATTCCCTTTCCAGGCCCAATTCAGCACCAATTCCCTTTCCGGGCCCAGTTCAGCACCAGTGCCTTTTCCAGGCCCAGTTTAGCACCAATTCCCTTTCCAGGCCCAGTTTAACACCAATTTCCTTTCCAGGCCCAGTTCAGCACCAATTCCCTTTCCAGGCCCAGTTTAGCACCAATTTCCTTTCCAGGCCCAGTTCAGCACCAATTTCCTTTCCAGGCCCAGTTCAGTACCAGTTCCTTTTCCAGGCCCAGTTTAGCACCAATTTCCTTTCCAGGCCCAGTTTACCACTAGTTCCCTCTCTAGGCCCAGTTTAGCATCAGTTCCCTGTTCCCCCCTGCTGGAGGATGAAGGATTTTTTCTCACACAAACATTCCTCATGTCTCTCTGGACACATAAAATGTTTTCCCTTCCTTCAGGACCAAAGGATGGGTTTGGAGTGGAATAAAAGGAGCTGTTTCTTCCCCCCTTCCTTGTCCTTCCAAAGCCATTCCTCAGGGAGTGGCATCAAGGCTGATTTGGGGACGTTTGGTGACAGCTCCCATCTCCCTCTCCAGCCCTTCCCCATCCCGGTTTTTTAACTGCTTCCCTTTGTTTTCTTTGCATCCAACTTTTTTGAGGAATCAAAGGATCCTCTCTGCCTTCAAACTTTGGGGCTGTGCCTTTGTGCATGAAGTTGATTTCTCCAAAGTAAAAGGAGCATTTTTTTCACACACAACTCCAGTTTTTCAAGTTTTCCACCCAAAAACCCCATTCCACAGGATAGAAGCCTGTGCTGCCAGCCCCACAGATCTCGTGGCCTCCAAACCCAGCATTATTTAAGTAAAATATTAATTTTAATCAGATTTCTGAATGCAAATTTGAGCAGGAAGCTCCTGTTTCTCCCTCAGGTTGGGATAGCCCTGGAGAGGCTGATCTGGGGGCACCTGGAATTGTCCCTTGTCCCCTCAATGGGAACAAGCCCCACATACACCACTGGGGGTCACTAACAGGATTGACCCTCCCAGGCTGGATGGGGTTTTAATTAAAGGCTTTTAAAGAACTATTGGAGCCTTGGAGGATCAACCTTCAGCCCCGGAAGGATCTGGTGGAGTGGAAAATCCAGGGTGGGTTTGGTTTGTGTGCTCTGGTTCAGAGTTTGGGAATCTGGGAGCTGCTCCCCCATCCTCAACTGGAGGCCAAAATGTTCCTTCAAAATAAATCCTCCCTTTGTCCATACAAAGACATCCAGGACACGGAATTGCAGCTCTTTGTGTTCCTCTCCCATTTTTCCATGACCTCCAGGGGCCCAAGCAAAGCAGGAGATCCAGTAGAAAACCAATTCCAGCCTGGCAGAGCTCCCAGCTCTTTGTTTTCTTGGGAATTTAACAAATAAATAACAAAAAACCTCATTAAAGAAAAATCCATTTTTCCCATTACTGCTCACTGAGCAAACCAAAATCAGGAGTGAAATTGGCAGCTCCCGAGGAATCCATGTGGAAATGGGGATGGAAACAGGGAATATTCCTGTGCTGCCTCCACCTGGAATGACCAAACAGCAGCTGGAATTCACCTGGGACTGCAGGAGATGCAGGAGTCACTGGGCACCCGTCACTCCAGGGGGGAAATCCTGGAGATTTCCTGGGATGATGTGGCTGCTGAAGCAGAATTGGACTCCAGGAATTCCTGCAGGGCCTCGCAGGGGAGGGAGGAGCAGCTGTGGATGTTCCCAAGGGGAATCACCAGGACAGGGAGAGCCAAGGACCAATGTGGGGTTTTGTTTTGTTGTTGCAGAGGTTCAAATGCTGGAATGGTTTGGGTTCAAATCCTGGAATGGTTTGGGTTAAAATCCCAGGATGGTTTTGGTGGAAGGGATCTTAAGGCCCATCCATTCCACCCCTGCCATGGGCAGGGACACCTTCCACTATCCCAGGGTGCTCCAAGCCCTGTCCAGCCTGGCCTTGGGCACTGCCAGGGATCCAGGAGCAGCCACAGCTGCTCTGGGAATTCCATCCCAGCCCCTCCCCACCCTCACAGCCAGGAATTCCTTTCCAAAATCCCACCCGAATCCATCCAGCTGTTTCTCACATGGCTGAATCCCAACTTTATCTGCCCTATTTTCCATGAGCTCACCATCCCAGAGTTCACCCCATATGGAATGTGAATTATTGAAGCCTCTAAAGAGAGAAGAATTTTACAAATTGGGACAAACCCAAGTGGAGCACAAAGGAGAAAATTCCAAAGAGCTCAAATACTTGATCAAAGAGTGCTTTGTTCATCCCTGGCTCCCAAAAATCTTCTCCCACATGTAAAACCCAAGGAAAGTCTCACCAGGGAATTCAAATCCTAATTCAGACCTCAGGGATCATCATTCCCAGGGAATGGTCACAACCCCAAGGACAACAATCCCAGGTCAGGGTGGGACTGTTGGGGTGTTTGGGCAGTGGCAGAATTGGGAATGGTTGATCCCTGTGGATCCCTCCCAGCTCAGGATATTCCCTGATCCTGTGCTCAGCCCCACTCAGTGGAGCTCATCCCTGAGCTTTGTGGAGAGCACAGAAAGATATCTCAATCTGAGGGAGAAACAGGAGCTTCCTGCTCTTATTTGCATTCAGAAATCTGATTAAAATTAATATTTTACATAAATAATGCTGGGTTTGGAGGCCACAAGAGCTGTGGGGCTGGCAGCAAGTTTCCACTGGCTTCTATCCCCCTGGAACAGGGTTTTTGGGTGGAAAACTCATGTCTGAGTTTTCCATGGTCAGTTTGACTCTAGCCAGACATCCTGAGGGCTCCACAAGGATTGTTTTGGGAGGGATTTGGCCTTGGAGAAGGGCTCTCCATGGATCATCCAGGGCAGAGGAGGAGGGAAAGGGTTTTATCTCTTACCCATGAGGGCAGGAAAGGGCTGCAAAGGCAAATGAAGGCTGGGAGCATTGGGAAGGAGACAGAGGCTCCCTGTGGATAACCAGATTCCATCCCTTGGCAGAGGTGACTTCTGGAACCATCTGGGAACAAGAAACCCCCTGAGCTTTGTCAGGATTCCCAGAGCAGAGGCACAGCTGGGGCACAGAGAGAAATCCTGGGCCAGGTTTGGGATCCCAGCCCTGCTCCCGTGGCCAGGGAGGTTCCAAACATCCCACAGCCAAGGCCAGCTCAGGCCAGCTGATCCAGGTGTCACCAGTGCCCCCAGTGCCACTGGTGACAGCTCTGCCAAGCCCAGCACCAGCAGCCTCAGCTCCTCCTCCTCTCCCTCATCCCAGAGCAGCTCCTTGGCCTGGGAAGACCCTACAAAGCCCAGCAGGGCATAAATCCCCTCCCAGGGCATCCCAAATCCCCTCTGTCCCACCTGGAACGGGTGGTCCCACCCCAATCCCAGTGGGAGCCTCTTCCAGATCAGAATTCTCTCCAAACAAGGCCTAAAGAATTCCTGTTAGGACATCACTGAGGGAGGCCTGGTGGGTTGGGAGGTTTAAATGTGGGGGAGTTGTTATCCAGGGCTGTCCAGGAATTCTGCAGGAAGCACCAGTGGGATTTGTCCCCTGCCTGTGTCCCCTCCCTCTGTGGGTCCCTCAGGTCACAGCAGCTCAGGACTGTGCCTCAGCAGCTCTTGTTAATGAATATAATTAGCATAGGATGTTAATGAGGCTCTGATGGGGGAGTCCTTGCTGGGGACTCACTTCCAAGAGCTGATGGCAATCAGGAGAATTCCCAAAGAAAGGAGGGGATGCTCTTCCTGAAGTTAAAACCCACTCAAAGCCTTCTCCTGGAAATACAAACCCTTGCAGTTCCCATTTCTTCCCGACCCCCAGCACAATTTCCAGGGAAGCAGTAACTGCAACAAGGTGATCCACAGTTTATCCTCTGCTGCTTTTCCCATAAAACGCAGCTTAAATTCCATTTCTCCTGTGCTCCTGCTGAAATGAGGCCTCATCCTCAGCTCACAGCTCCCTAAAAACCCTTTCCCACTTATTTTTTACTGCCTTAAACATTTCCCTCTCTTTTCTTTACGTGAGGCCACTAAAAATGCAGGAGAAGCACCCTCAGGGATCATTTCCTTTGCTGAAAAATGTGGGGATGAATCCAGCAAGAGCTGCAGGAGCTGCCCTGCCCCTCAGCTCTACTGAAATGTCACCAAGGAATGGTTTGATCCCAAACTCCAAATTTAATGGATGAGGTCTCCAGCCATGGGTGGGCTGGGCTGCAGCAGCAGAGGATGGGAGACAAACTGCCCCAGGAACAACAATTCCAGCTTTTCCTCCATGAAAACTTCCAGATTAGAAGGGGTTTTCATATGCTTGGGTTGGAAGGGCTTTAAGGATCATCCTGAAATTTGGCATAATTCCCTTGTGATTCTTACAGGACAAAAGGAAAGCCCAAAGGATACAATAAAGGAACATTTTTCCTTCTGAGGTTGTCCAAAAAAGTTTGGGAGGGCCTCAGCAGAGATATTGGGATGGTCCTGGGTCATGTCCAGGATTCCTTGGACACTTCCAGGGATCCAGGGGCAGCCACAGCTGCTCTGGGATCTGTGCCAGGCCTGCCCACCCTGCAGGATGGGATGTGAGGGAAATGGTCCCACAGAAGGATGGCACAGCCTGGAGTGGTGGAAGGGGCCATAAAAGAGAAGTGGGAGAGTCCAAAGGAAGAGGTTTGGGTTTGGTGGGATATTGGAAAGGAATTCCTGGC
Organism: Argya squamiceps; assembly: GCA_037834095.1. Taxonomy (NCBI): domain Eukaryota; kingdom Metazoa; phylum Chordata; class Aves; order Passeriformes; family Leiothrichidae; genus Argya; species Argya squamiceps. Next base: position 4,985,324 of record JBBMKD010000101.1, read on the forward strand.
TGTGAGGGTGGGGAGGGGCTGGGATGGAATTCCCAGAGCAGCTGTGGCTGCCCCTGGATCCCTGGCAGTGTCCCAGGGCAGGCTGGAGCAGCCTGGGACAGTGGGAGATGTCCCACAACAGGAGTGGCACTGGGTGGATTTAAGTTCCCTCCCAAACCAAATAATTCTGGACTTCTCTGAATCCCCATTCCCAGGCAAATTCTGTGTTTTGAGAACATTCCCTCTGTGCCCACAACCACCACCTTCAACTCCCCACACGAGGTTGTTCCAGCCATCCCTGCAAACACCTTCTAATAAAATAAAAACATAAAACATTTTCATTTCCCTCTAAGAACTCCAAGAAAGCTCATTCCACAAAATTCCCACCCCTCTCTTCTCCTTCTTATTGATGTGGCAGGAATAAAATCCACACTGAGTTGTTTAATTTGTTTATTATCAAACCAAACACGGAGATTTCGCTCTTGGATCACTTTTTCCTTCAGGCAGGTTTGCCCCAAGAGGTAAAATCCTGCCAGCAGCTGCCTGGGATGCATTTTTCCAAGACCAAAGGAATATTAAGATGACGGAAGGAAGAATTTCCTTTAAATCAGAGTTGGAGCAGGAAGAGCAGAACCTGGGGTGATGCTCAGAGGCCCCAAACAGAGGAGTTCAAACAGAACTGGGCTGATTTTAAAGAGTTGCTTCATTTTCTCTTTTACTTTGAAAAGCAGAAAAAAGCTTCTGCTCCCTTCAAAGTCGCTGCAGAAGAGGGAGTGCCACATTCCCATTTTAATTCCATGAATCCCATGTTCAGACTGCCCCAAACCCCAAAGTTCTGCCTCCAGAACCTGCTACGAAGCAACTTATTCCAGGGAATTCTGCTGCTCCCTATTTCCTGGAATTGTTTAGGCTGCAAAAATTTCTTTAAAGCCGAATCCAGCCACCCTCAGCACTGCCAAGGCCACCACTGATCCCTGTCCCCAGGTGCCACATCCACATGGATATTAAATCCCACCAGGAATGGGGACTCCAGCCCTGTCCTGGGCAACCTTTCCCCATTACGTGGAGAAATTCTCCCTGGAATCCACCCTAAACCTGGCCTGGGGATGTTTCCTCTTGTCCTGTCACTTATTCTGGGGGAAAGAGCCTGATCCACTCTGGATTCACCTCCCAAAGTTTTATGGATTTGCTCCCCAGTGGATGCTCAGCACAAACACAGAGTGGCTTTGGGGCAGAGGAATAAATGGAAGGGGCAGAGGGATAAAAGGCAGGAAAAGAGGAGGGAAAAGCAGGATCAGAGGACAGTCTGCCTTCCCAGGATGCAGCTGAACCCTTGGGAATGTTTTTCCTTATCCACCAGTTCAGACTTCTCTCACATCCTGTGTCCAGAGCTGCTGAAACTCCAGGCCCAGAGCTTGTGGAAATTTATCAATCATTAAATACTGACAGGAAAACAGCTCCTCCCAACCTGGAGAAAGGATTTTCTTGGCAGTGGGTGATGGAGGAATCCCAGGAACAGGACAGGGCCAGGATCACTCTGCTCTGCAGCTGCCAACAACATTCTGGGGGTTGGGAGAGAAAAGTCTGAAGAAATAATAAAATTTTCAATTTTCTGAAGCTGATTTCAGTTTTTTGCTTGGAATGGAGGAGAACAGAAGGGAGGAAGAGGAGTCTGTAAAAGATTTAAAAGCCAGCCAGGAGTGGAAATCCAGATTTTCCAGGATTCTTTGATAAAGAGCAGAAAGCCTGGGAAAAAACCTCACAGAACCTTCCAGCAGTTTCTGGGGGGGATGGTTGTGGTTCCAGGGGAAGTGAGTGCCAAGGGGTGAAAATCCAGGAATGACAAAGCAGGGAGAGCTGAGGAGCTGAAAAGAGGCAGAGCTGTGGTTCAGAGGTGAATTCAGCCCTGGGAACCTGGACAGGAAATCCAGGGCAGAGTTTGGGGTATCCCTGAACACCCCAAAGCACAGCTCAGCATCCTGGGATTCCCCAGCATTGGGATGGGACCCTGTGTCCACCTGGCAGGGTGAATTCTCCTCTGCAGAGCTGGCAGGAGATGGGAATTCCCCTCTGCTGCTGCTCCACTTGGCACAAAGCACCTGAACATCTCTGGATCTGAGAGGAATCCTGCCCTGACACCCCTGGGAGCTTCCTCACCAGGGAGAAAGAATTCCAGGATGGATGGGCTTGAAAGGGACCTCAAACACATCCATTCCCACCCCTGCCATGGCAGGGACACCTTCCCCTGTCCCAGGCTGCTCCAAGCCCCAGTGTCCAACCTGGCCTTGGGCACTGCCAGGGATCCAGGGGCAGCCACAGCTGCTCTGGGCACCCTGTGCCAGCCCTGCCCACCCTCCCAGGGAACAATTCCTGCCCAATCTCCCATCCAGCCCTGCCCTGGGCAGTGGGAAGCCATTCCCTGTGTCCTGTCTCTCCATTCCTTGTCCCCAGTCCCTCTGCAGCTCTCCTGGAGCCCCTTTGGGCCCTGGCAGAAGCTCTGAGCTCTCCCTGGAGCTTCTCCTCTCCAGATGAGCACCCCCAGCTCTCCCAGCCTGGCTCCAGAGGGGCTCCAGCCCTGGGATCATCTCCATGGCCTCTTCCAGACCTGTTCCATCTGCTCCATGTCCTGCCTGTGCTGAGGGTCCCAGACCTGGAGGAAGCTCTTCTGCTGGGGTCTCCTGGGGGCACGGGGGACAATCCCCTCCCTCAATGTGCTCCCACTCCCTTTGGGTGTAGCCCAGGGTGTTTGGCCTCCTGGGCTGGCAGTTCACAATGTTCCCTCAAGTCCCCTTCCCTTCTCCCCTTATTCTGTCTGTGAGGGCAGGACAGGGACAGGGACACTCTGCCTGGCCCAAGGGGACAAACAGAGGAGCCCAATCCTGCCTGAACAAAGCAAAACAGGTTGTGACAATGCCAGAACTCCAGCCCCAGCCCAAATCTGGCCTGAATTCTCCAGATTGCTCTTTCTCCATCCACCTGCTCCTCCTGCAAAGGCAGATCCCCAGCAGGATCCTGCAGGATGTCACCCAGGGGATCCACAGCTGCCATCTTCATGCCACACTGGCTCCAAACAGGTCCCAGCTGCCACCAGAGCTGCAGACGGATAAAAAACTCTGGGCTGTCACCACAGAAGCTGCTCTGGGTTCAGCTGAGGTGGGGTAGGAGCTTCCCAGCTCTGCCATCAGCTGGCACCACTGATCAGATCCTTGCTGTCTAACCTGGTTCTGTCAGAACAGCTTTAAAAAATTCAACAAACAAAACCCTACTATTAGCAATGTTTTAAGCTAATCCAGATCATTTTGATAGAACTGGGCTAGGGAGCAATTCCAGCTGTCACTGCAGGAGCAGGGCTGGCTCCTGGCCAGGGCCAGGGCTGTGGGCAGGTGGAGCAGGACACGGAGCTGAAACTTTTCCTTGGGGAGCTGGGGGTGGCCTGGCAGGACTGGGCTGGGCCAGCCCTGGGTGCTCAGGTGCCTGCAAAGCTGTTCCACAGGCAGGGCTGCACTGAGACTGGGCCTGAACTGAGTGCAGAACAGGACAGAGTGATGGAACCACTGCAGGTCACGCCTTGCTTTGTTCCCCAAGCCTGTGCCCGAGTGGGCTTGGCCAGCCAGGAATCCTGGCTGTCCCAGGGATCCAGGGATCCTAGCTTTCCCAGGACACGGGCCCAGGAATCCTGGCTGTCCCAGGGACAGGGGCCCAGGAATCCAGGGATCCTGGCTGTCCCAGGACACGGGCCCAGGAATCCTGGCTGTCCCAGGGACAGGGGCCCAGGGATCCTGGCTGTCCCAGGGAAACGGGCCCAGGGATCCTGGCTGTCCCAGGACATGGGCCCAGGAATCCTGGCTGTCCCAGGACATGGGCCCAGGAGCAGGGGCTGAAGGATGAGTGTGGTGTGACAGGGCACTGAACTGTGCCACAAACACCGCCTGAGCACTGGCTTTGTGTGACATTATCAGGGTGACAGCAGCACTCTGGTGATGATTCACCCTGGGCTCATGGGGCTGAATAATTCAATGTTTCAGTGCTACCACACAAGAGTTCAGGCAGAGCAGCAAATGCTGCTTCAGCCTCAGCTCCCAGCCCTGCTTAGGAACCTGCTTCTGGGTGATCACAGAATCATGGAATCAGGGAATTGTTAAAACTGGAAAAGAAATATCATCAAGCCCAACCAACAACCTGATGTGGTGTTCCTTGAGCAGCCCAGCTGTTCCCACCACTGTGATAATAAAGAGTTCAGTTGTAATGAGAGGAATCCTTGACCCAGTTAAGTATATTCTAAGTCTAGGTAGGAGTAAATGAGTGAGGACATAATTCCCTGTGTGCAGGTGAGGCTCTGGAACAGACATTAAGGAGCAGATTTCTGGCTGTACATTAATTAGAAGTGAGGACAAATTTTTTATGTAGTTGCCACTCTCACCTCAGCTGTGGATACTTCGAGTCAGTGGAAAGCCAAAGCAGTGCACGACCATCCACAAATCCCCCAGGGACTTCTGACTAACACCACCCTCCATTCTGAGCAGCTGTTACACACCTCTGGTCCACCAGCTGTGGTCACAGCAGTGACCTTGCCTTGTCATTGCTGGACTTGGATAAATTCATTTTGGCTCTGTTTTGACCATAGCTGTGCCTCTGCCTCACAGACAAGAATTTCTGTGCTCCTGCAGCAGCTCCTCCAGCCCCTCCACCTGTCCCAGTTTAGCCCAGTGTTGGTCCCACTGGGAGTCAGAGCTTTTGAGTGGATTAGCAACAGATCTCTGCAGCTGCCTGGGCATAACAGAGATGTCTCCAGAGCTCTGTACCTTAAAAGTTCCCTCAAGAGTTCAGACAGAGTGGGCTGGGGAGGCTCTCTCCAGGCTTCCTCCCACATTTCCATGCAAACAGGTTTGTTTATCCTTTGTAAACACAGACAAATCCAGCAAAAATTGGCCTTCTTGACTCGAGGAAGTAATTTGGTGTTGCAGCAATTGTCAGACACGGTGGCACCATCTGCCACACTCACATGACTGTAATTTGTCAGACACTTCATCACTTCCCTGTTTCCAATTATCCTTTTCCTCTGAATAAAGCTTGTCTTTAACACAATGCTGGTACATCCAAGGGAAGGGAGGAATAATAATCACATTTTACCATTATCCAGCAATACATTATTCATGCTTCCCTCTCTTAGTAAAATCTTCTATTCCCTAATATCAAGTGGTACCTATTGGAGGGGAATGGCAGAGCCTCTGGGATTCCAGCAGACTTTGCACTGCTCTCATTAGCATAGGCTCTCAGATTAATCAGGATATTCATTATGGAACAATTTCACTGCAAGGACCTCTTGGGGAGCAGGTGCAGTTTCACCTGCAGTGGGAGCACAGCACCAGGACCAGCTCCTGTGGCAGTGGCAGAGTGACTTGGCCTCACTGCCATGGACCCTGATAACCCAGGCAGGGGCACAGCAGTGCCAGGGCATGCTGAGGGCTTGGCACATTCCAGGCTTGGCTGCAACAATCCCCCTCAGGATCACGGCACCTCAGGCCAGGTCCAGAGCCCACACTACAATATCAGGGTTTCTCAAGGATCACACACACTCCAGGCACAGCTCCAGCTGCTGGGATGGGACTGTCCAGCTGCCAGCTCACAGCCTGGAGGCCCCAAGCACCCCTAGAACAGCTCTGCACCAACAGCAGTGAAGGAGTCACAGGCAGGTGCCAGAAATCAAACCAAAGCAGGCAGGGAGCTGGGCAGAAGATTCCTCCAGCCATGTGCTCTGTCAGGCTGCTTTAGCCATTAAAAAGAGATCCAGCAGCATTTATGGGGGATCACTCACACAGAGGCACAATGCTGGGGCCGCAAAATGTCTTGGCTGGAAATGAAAGACCCACTGAATTGAGATGAAAGCAAGAAAATTTGTAGGGTGAAAGACCAAGATAATAATCAAATATATTAATAAAAATCTGAAAATATGGCTCTTGCCCAGACAGGCTGTGGATTCCACATCCCTGGAAGTGTCTGAGGCCAGGTTGGGGCATGGAACAGCCTGGGACAGTGGAAGGTGTCCCTGCCATGGCAGGGGGGGCACTGGGTGGGCTTTAAGGTCCTTTCCCACACAAACCATTCCATGATTGTCAGTAGGGATCAAGGGAAGTGGTGTATTCCAAGTTTTGTGACATCTCCAGCCAAGGACAAACATCTTTCCCAGCTGAGACATTTCAGTGCCGTTCCCTGAGGAGCCAGAGGGATTTCTGCTGTTTCCAGTTTGCAGGAAGAACGGTGGAGGACACAGTGCTCTGCCATGGCCCTCACACCTTCACCTGCCACGCTCCAGTGACTCCTCCATTAAATCTTAAAGGGCTTCTGCATAAAACAGAAGGGCAAGGACTTAAAGTTTAACAACTGTGACCTTTCACAGCCAAACAAATTCCCCAGCCAAAGGAAAACTTCCAGTACCTCCTTGGTCCTAGGAACTCACTAGTCTTCCTTAGTCCTTGGAGTAGCTCCCAGGGCAGATTTTCCTCTATGTTTATTCTTGCAAATAGCAAAGGCAGCTGTTTGCAATGACCAAAACCCACTGTCTTTAACCAATTTCCAGAAAAGACGCTTTAATAAACACATTCAGCCAGAATGACCCAATCCAGGGACAAGGCTGGTGCCCCCAGCTGATCCAACATCCACATCACAAATCTAAATCCAAGATAAACAGAAACACAAGTGCAGATTGTTCCTGCCCCTCCTACCAAGCCTTGCTCAGCTGCTTCTGGGGTGAGTAAAGAGGAAGAATAGCCTTTGGTTCAGAGCAAACCTGGCACATCCTAAAGGATCTTCCTTGGCTGGAAGTGCTGGGGGTCAGGCAGAATTCCAGACAGTGGAAATAAGGTCTGCACCCTCCTGGGCCAATTCTGTCTTTGTTTTGTCACCAGAAAAAATCTGATTTTACAATGAAACCAAGAAAACTTGTGCACTTGAAAGCTTCTGTAAATTCAAAAGCAAAACTGTAATTTCTGCTGAAATGATTCCGTTGGGAACTTCTGCCAAAAAACAGCACAAGGAAAGTGAGGGGGGAGGGGGGCTCCATGCTTTAAACATTCAGCTGTTCCTAATCTCCGTCCCTGTAGACTGCTCTGGAAACCTCAATCTTGGTTGTTTCAAATTCCACCTTGTAAACACACAATATATCAAAGCTTTATTAAATGCAATCTACTCTTCAGGTTCAGATTTGCAAACCTTTTACAAGTTGCAAATGATCTTTTATTGATTTTTCCCTTTATAGAGTTGTTATTTACTTTGTTTACCTGGGAGCTAAAGGCCTGCTGGAGAGAAGGCTCATTTACTGCAAGTTGGATGAAAATAAGTCCAGCAGTAGCTGCTTAATTGTTTTGAACTATCATTGTTAATTGGGATTGTGTCTTTGATTCACTGAAAGGCAGTGATTTAATTGCACTGCACCTAATTAGCAGCAGATTTGATTAGTGGGAGCTTCAAGTGGCACCAGCCCTTAGCAAACAGAGCCTTGAGCAAATATTTTGCCAAACATCACGGGGGGAGACAGAGGTAACTTTGGTGTTGGGGAAACAGAAGGACAAACAAGGGATGGAGAAGGACAGGAAAATCCTCCCAAGCAGGAGCACCTGAGTCTAAAAGGAGTGGGGGGTGGGGAGGATCCAGGAGCTCTGGGTGTGGAGGTCAAATTCCATCCTTTAGATCACAGAATCCTCACCCTTGGAAGAGACTTTCAAGTTCACCTGGTCCCACCATCAGTCCAGCAGCACCATAATCCCAACAAACCACTACCTTCCCAAGGGCCACATCCAGACTCCTGTGGAAAACCTCCAGTCATTTTCTCTGGAGCACAAGCTGGTATCATTCACCAGCTGGCAGAGCTGTGCTGAAAGCACATCCCAGATGATTCTGAGGGAAGGAAGCCACTGACAAAAAGGCCAAATGTGTCCCAGGGAATGTCCTCGGGGTCACATTATTTGGAAGAGAAATTGCCTGGCTCCTATCACTGGAGAATCTCTTCTGGGAAGGAAAACATCATTACTGCAGTATTGAATTGCACAGAGAGATTTATGATCTAATTTAAAGGTGCAGGGATTTATTTGTTAATTGTAATAAACAGCAAGTTCGTTATACTCCAGCCTCCAAAGCAGCAGCATCTTGTAGACAGGGAATAAAATACTGATTTCATTCACTTGCAGGGCAGAAGTTCATTAGGGAGGTGCCAAGCACTGAGAACAAAACCACCACTCCTCCTCTGCCAGAAAATGTCTTCCAATGGGAACAACCACATGGGGAAAGAGGCTCTTTCTTCAGGAGGTCCACCTTGCTCCTGGGAGCACCACACAAGGGCTTCTAAGATTTTGTTTTATTTCTTATGATGTTACTCTGATTTATTGGCCAGTAAATTAAACTCAATTCCCCAAGCTGGGTCTGTTTTGCTCAAGGGAGCAACTGTTGGGTGATCTCTCCTTGTCCTTATCCCAGCCCAGAGCCTTTCATCCCATTTCCTCTTCCCTGTCCATTTGGGAAGGGCAGGGTCATCAGAGCAGCTTTGGGAGCACTTAGAATCCAGCCAGGGCCTGAGCACTCCAATGGAATTTTTGAGTGTGAACAGGACCAAAATTTGTGAGGAAACAGGTTCACATTTCTCTACTTGCTATTCCTCCATGGCTTTTCCAGGGCAACAAACATGCTGAGAAGCCTTTCCAGGGACTTCACTCAGCTGCTTTGTTGTGGTAACACCCTGATCTTTCTCAGCACTTAAACCATTTTAATCATATTTATATTTGTTTTTGTATTTTCACTTATTTATATTTATGCATATACATTTCAGTTCTTCCTTGGAATGCGAACTTAGCCTAGAAACTTAAATCCTTTCATTTATCTGCTTTTACTTCTTTGGATGTTGCCTGTTAAGAGCCTGTTTTCCTGTGACCAGGAATATTAATTGGAAAATGGCACTGGTCTCTTCCTTCTGTGTGAATGGAAAGATTTAGGAGCTGTTTCACTCAGGAGATCCTCTCCTTCAGCACCTGATGCTTGGCAATGATTCATTATTAAGGGGATGTGTCCATGTCAGGGGCTTTTGCTGTTGACTTGTGCAATTGCTGATTTTATCTGCAAATCCCAATTTAATGATTCCTCTGATCCAGGGTAGGGGCTCCTCATGACCCTCTGGTGAAAATTAAGGAAGTGTTTGAAGGAATTCAGTGGAAGAGAAAGAAAGAAAAATGAAAGACCCCAATCAGATGCTGAAAAAAGGAAACCTCTCCCAGAAGTACAAATCCTGCTTTGTCCTCCCTGAATTCAGATCCACAGGGAAAGAATTTTCTCTCCTCATTATTCTTCTGGCCTTCTTTGTAGTTTTTGGTCCTCTGGAGCACAGGACTGAGTGGTGAAAAGTGAGTCCCTGACTTGATTTCAGGCCACCATTTCTGACTGGTTTTCCACTGGGAAAACCTGGAGAAACATCAGCAAGAGGAATTTACATCTGACAGCCTCGGATACTTTTCAGCCCTCACAGAGACATAGACTCCACTGGGCTCAAGGCCCTTTTCCTCCCCATTCCCTCTTTTTCCTGGCTCCAGTCTTGCCACAGAGCTGGCACCATTCCCAGCACCATGAACCAGATCAGATCATGGCATAACAACAAGAGATCATGGAATTACAGAGTCCCAGAATGGTTTGGATTGGAAGAATCTGAAAGCCCACCCAGTGCCACCCTGCCATGGGCAGAGACACCTTCCACTAGCCCAGGTTGCTCCAAGCCCCATCCAGCCTGGGCTTGGACATTTCCAGGGATGAGGCAGCCACAACCTCTGCCAGTGTCTCCCCACCTCAGTGGGAGAAGTGAGGGCAGGAGCTTCCCTTTCTCTGCAGGAAGGGTCAGGGATTTGTTTCTCCCTCCCTTCCTTACTCACATGGACTTTACCTCTGCCCTGAGCTGGAACAGTCCCCAGGCACTGCCAGTGCAATTTCTCCCACTCTCACCACTCAGGTTCTGCAGCTCAGAAAGTGTTGCCCCTAAAAAGGAAAACCTCATCCTGCATCTCTGTAGTGATGCACCCCACACCTCCAGCAGGGGCTTGCAAATAGGGAAAGAGTCTCAATTCACCTTTGGACGTGTTAGGAAGTTTAGCTGGAAAGTTTTGTGGATTTCTCATTGTAATTGGCTCAGAGCTAGCCCAGAAGTGTGGATGGGGCTCTGAGAATGTAACTCAAAGACTGTTGTTACTCTCATTGGGCCAAGAGCCAAAAAGGCCACCTAAGCTGTCAAGTACTAAAGAGAGAGAACAAAGAAACTCCAGGCTTTTCGGAGTGTTGTAGCAGAGTGTCTGAAGTTTCTCAAGTGCCTGTGCATGGCTTTATTATTTGTTTTCTGTAACGTTTGTTATTTTTTCTTTATTTAAAGAAAAATAAAGTTCTTTCTTTAAACTTTTTGATTTACAAAATACCTTCGAGGAGCAGTCTCACTCAAATTAATTATAGCCACTTTTCTGCCAGGCTGGTCCTCAGACGTATGGGTCAAACCCATACATCTCCTCCAAAAAATTTTACCCCAACTTGCCCAAGAAATTGAGGCAAAAAAACCCTTGCTTTCTTTGGGAGGCAGAACTGCTGTCCTTCTTTCCAGTAATTTTATTTGTTTCCAAAATGCTCCAAAACTTCAAAATATTTTAATTCTATTTTCAGTAAAATGTTATTTTTTAATTAGCACAAATTCCCTGTAAGAAGAGCAGGCTCTCACTGCTGAATGTGGAGGGTGGATTCACCATCTGGACAACAGACTTTGGATCCACAGAAAACAGAAGCAAAACAATGTGATGTCATTGCTCTTCAAAGCATCAGAATTTTTCTTTGCAATTTTACATCTTGGGGAGTTTTCAGACTGGACAGAGGGAGGTTTGATGTTGAAAATTCGGGGACTGTGCAGCCCAGCACGGGGTTATAAACAGGCCCAGAGGACCATGGAATACACACAGGGAGAGCTTTGGTTTAAAGGCAGAGTTGGGTTTTGCAGGGATTTGCAGGAGGGTGCTCAGGGCTCTGATGGAGCAGCCACAGCTTCTCTGGCCAACCTGTGCCAGGGCCTCCCCACCCTCACAGGGAAGAATTCCTTCACAATATCACATCAAACCCTGCCTCTGGCAGGTGGAACCTACTGTCCCTTGTCCTGTTACTTACACTTTTTTAGCAGCTTCCCTTAGGTACTGGAAGGCCACAATGAGCTCTCCCAAAGCCCCTCTCTTTCACATTATAAGAGATATATTAATTATAACTATATTAAATAGATAGTTTTTATCTGCCTCAGGGGTGGAACAATGCTATGAGATGAAGGTGCTGTGCTATTCCAGATGCTGTAGCCCAGACAGAATGGAAAAGCAAGATCTGCTTTGTTCCCCTTTGTTCTGGCCTGTGGCAGCACCTGCCTGGACTTTGGGATTAAACCTGCCCCAGCTCTGTCACAGCTCAGCACAAGATGTTGGTAAAGCAGGAGAAAGACAGGAGGTAGAAAAATAAATTTAAAGTGAAGAGGTTACATGCACTGCTGGACTGAAAATCATCCCTGGCAGTGTCTAAGGCCAGGCTGGATGGGGCTTGGAGCACCCTGGGATGGTGGAAGATGTTCCTGCCCATGGCAGGGGTGGAACTGAGCAGGCTTTAATGTCCCTCCAACCCAAACCATTCCGTGATTCCATGGTTCCAACTGTCCCAGGTTTTCTAGCTGAGTATCACTGCCATAAAGTCCTGAATCATCAACCACATCAGATGAAAAAGAAGATATTAAGATAGTCACCATTTTAATTGAAAGTCTTGATTAAGTGGAAGTGCCTGAGAAGGTACTGCCAGCCCATAATCAATTCACCTCTTTTTAACACAAATCCCAGATGGACAGCTCGGATTCACAACTGAACGGAGTCAATCACAAAGTTGTTTCATTAAAAAAGCACAAATACAAAAAGTATCTACAGAGAAAAGATTTTGAGTTCTGCCTTTGGGTTAAGAATATTTTAAATAAAGCCTTGGGGTGACAAATCTGTGGATTTGCTTTAGTGAAGCTGGAGAGAAGAAAACAGGGTCCACAAAAAAAAAAAAAAAAAAAAAATCTCCAAAACCCTCTTCCTGGCCTTTCAACCACCCAAAATCGTGTTGGCAAATCCTGCTTCACGCCATGAGCTCCCAGAGCCCTTTAGTGCCACTCTCTGTGTGCAGCAGCTCCCAGCACTGCCCCGGGGCCATGGGGGGCAACAGCAGTTTTGGACCACACAATGTTGTCTATAAAATTTGGCACAACCTTTAAAACATTAACCTGCTCCAGAGATTTTCTTTACTTGTTCCATAGCCATGACTCCTTCACCAGAATTTGTAAAGAGTTTGCTAAATGGGTTAAGAGAGTTAAGAACAAATTCCACATTTCCCTGCACGTACCACGTGTGACACTCGCTGTCCCTTCTGCTTCATAAAGAGAATCCCAGAATAGATTGGGTTGGGAAGGACCTTAAGGGCCACCCAGTGCCACTCCCTGTCATGGGCAGGGACACCTTCCACTGTCCCAGGCTGTTCCAAGCCCCAGTGTCCAACCTGGCCTTGGGCACTGCCAGGGATCCAGGGACAGCCACAGCTGCTCTGGGCACCCTGTGCCAGCCCTGCCCACCCTCACAGGGAGGAATTTCTTCTCAATATCCCATCTAACCCTGCCCTCTGGCTGTGGGAAGCCATTCCCCCTTGTCCTGTCACCCCAGACCCTTGTCCAACATCTCTCTTCATGTTTCTTGTAGCCCCTTCAGGTCCTGGAAGGTCACAATTAAGTCACCCCAAATCTCCAGGCTGAGTCCAATGTTCTACAACATCTGCTGGGGTCACCTCACATATCTGTCCAGGAATGCCCAGGAAGGTCAGGATGGAGCTGTCTGGAGATGGTCCAGCAGCACAGGACCTGAGCTCACAAGTACATGAACGTTAGATGCAAAAGGCAGGAGCTGCTCCTCCAGTGCAGGTGATTTTCAGGTGACTGAGGAGGTTGAAACCTCTCACAGTGCCAGCAGGAAAAGCTTAGAGGAGTTCCACAGCTGCTTTGTCTGTACCTCTGAGGTAACAGAGGCAAGACCCCGTCCAGAGGAGAATTCCCTGTAGAAAGAGTGTTGGGATGGAGAAAATCCTCACAGAGCCAACGCTTGCGTGCAGGAGAGGGAAAGGCATTACCTGCCTGAGTAGGTTTTTCCCAGCACTAAGGTGGTTTTCATTTTCAGCACAATGGAAAATCGTCTGAGTGCATAAAGTTGGCTGAGTGTATAAAATTGACTGAGTACATAAAACTGGGTGAGGACCTGAGGTGGCCTCTGGGACCCTGGTGCACACACAAGGAGTCTGTGGTATTTCTGCAGAAGGGTTGGCAGATTACAAAACTACTCACGATTAACAATTATTGCAGCCAAGGCAGGTGCTTTATTTCTGCCTCAGAGGGCCCACAACTTAATCTGGGTCTAAAATAGACTGGTGAGGTTCAGGGAAGGACACGGGTGGAACAGTATTGCAACCTTTATGTGTGGGAGTGCTCAAAAAACGTAAGAGAGTGGTGGAATATAAGAGGCATTTGAAATTAAAGGTTGGGATGAGGTTGTGGCTGCCCCCTGGAAGTGTCCAAGGCCAGGTTGGATGGGGCTTGGAGCAACCTGGGATAGTGGAAGGTGCCCTACCCATGGCAGAGGGGTGGGATGAGATGATCTTTAAGGTCTCTTCCAACCCAGCCATGGGATTCCATGATTCATTCTAAACACTTCTCATTTTGTTGAAGGACATCACAATTCCTGCCATATTTAGCAAGTCCTACCCTGTCTTTGTTTCCCTCAGTACAAACCAGGAGCGTTTGTTGAAGTGCTGAAGGTGATCCATGGAACCAGTCCATGGAAGCACTTCAGGGGCACTGGGGCTTGTGGCATTATTGACAAACGAGCTGCACCTGCAGCTGAACCCTCCTCTGCCAGACAGCTGAGGGAAAGGAGAGCAGATATTGCTCATTATTTGTTTAGATTTTGTATCTGACTAAGGCCAGCCCACAGAACTGTGCTGAGCTGTCCAAAGCCAAAATACTGCTCCAACAGGAGCCCCTCTGCTTTGAAAACCACACCTGACACAGGAGTTGCACCAAGAGCATCAGAGACTGTCTAAAATACAGATCAGAATTAGGCCTTAGCATGGGGAATGATTTCTTCCCCCTACAGTGCCATCAAAGCAGCCGTTCCCTGCATCCATCCTGTCAGGTCACTCAAAAGTCTTTTGGGAGCAGCACTCTGCTCCTGGAGAGACAGAGGCATTTTTCCTTCCCTGCCTTCCTGGTTTACAAGAAAGCCTCAGAGCAAGGACATTTTATTTTCATTTGATTTCTGATCACGACCAGAGTTCAGGTCAGAGCTGATGTGTAGATATTTTGCAGACTTTCCTGGGAAACCAGGTGGAAAATGTCACTGACCATCACATCAGCTGTACCCCAGCTCCAGGAGCTGCCCTACAGAGGAGAGAGATGGTTCAGGGAGAGGTTTCTGGAAGCAGAATTGTAACTCAGATCTTTCCCTGGCCACAAGAGAGCTGGGGCAGGGATCCCTCAGAGCAGAATTCCATCATCACATGAGAGCCCTGTGCTGGGATTATCAACTGATGTGAAAGTCTGAAAATGTGAATTCTGCATAAAAGAGGTTTTCCAGACAAGGTTTTCTGCCACACTGAGTCCCAGAGGACACTTCCCTTGGATAATTCTGGGCAATGGGATGGGCTCTGCATTGCTCATTTTAAAACTGTTCCCCCCATTTGTTTGCTGCTTTATCTTAAGGTATCCCTGACTATTTTCCAGCCCTCCCCATGCTCCCAGCCCATCCTTTGAGCTCTTCACATGTTACAATTGGAACCAGGAGCAGGCAAAGGTTAAATCAGTCCTGAAAATCCACCAAAGTCAAATTAATGCATAAAGAAACAACAAACCATTCTTTTCTGTCCTGTGGTTTTCTTAGAAATAAAAGATTTACTGAGGCCAGGGTCAATCAGAAAAAAAAAACATGAGAAATGACTGCCTTGAGCTCATCTGTCCCAAAATACACCAAAGGCTGTTTGAGAACATCCATGAGTCACTCAGTTTTAGAAGGTAGGGGGGAGCAGAGGATACAAAACCTTGGGAAGGGGCTCTGAGCACGCTGGGCTGGTGGAAGGTGTCCCTGCAGACCAGGGGGTACAACTGGAAGAGCTTTAATGTCTCTTCCAACCCAAACCATTCTGGGATTCCATGAAAAAGCCATGTTCCCCCATATTGCTGGAGTGAATATTTACTTACAAATATAATTCACTTTCTTAAAAGCATCCAAACAAAGGCACAATTTGGGCAGAATCAACAAGTCTCATTATCCAGAGGCTTCGGATCCTTCAGATGAGATTTTTTTGTTTTCCAAGATAAATCATCAAAACACAAATTTACATTTCTTCCCTCCTCCCCCCACACATATAATTTTATTCTACTTGTAGATTTTGTGGACTTTGCACTGCAAGAATGGCAAACAAGAGCTCTGTCATCTCTGTGGAGAGCAAAGAATGACTCAACTCCTGAATTTCCAAAAGAGGGGCTTTGATCTGAGCACAGATCAGTTCCTTGTCTCTCTGGACCTTGCTGAGGACTGACAGCAGAGCTCTGGGTAATTGCCCCAAGCTTGGTCTGTATTTTTAGTTGCAGAGTCCCAATGATGGAGTTCAAGTGCTCCTGGACCCCTCAATCTCCACCTGGACTGCTCAGGGTCTCTCTCATCTCTTGTTATTTCGCCCCCTATGTCCACCCCACCACTTCTGCCCTCACTGCACTGCACTGGAGGCACCCAGTGGTTATTTCTCCTGAGGTTCTGGACTTCTGCTGCTCCCAAAACTGGTGCCCAGAGCTGCTGGCAGAGGGGAAAAGCCCCTCCAGCCCCTTTGTTTTGTACCACAGTTGTCACGTTACAGAAAGCTACAAACATGATCCTAAAATAAGGAGCTGATGATGGAACTTCCATAGCAGAGCCACATCCCTCCCCAGGTCTGCCAGCAGCACCTTTCTGGAGCCAAGGGGTTTAACTTCAACTTTTTTCAAAATTGAAAAGGAGGCAATAAAATCACCTCTCATTCAGGAGTTTCACTGATTTTGAAACAAAACTTCAGTCATAGAATCCCACAGTGGTTTCAGTTGGGAGGGACCTTAAAGCCCAACCAGTGCCACCCCTGCCATGGCAGGGACACCTCCCACTGTCCCAGGCTGCTCCAAGCCCCAGTGTCCAACCTGGCCCTGGGCACTGCCAG
>JBBMKD010000101.1:5007077-5024433 GCA_037834095.1 Argya squamiceps
CTGTGGCTGCCCCTGGATCCCTGGAAGTGTCCCAGGCCAGGCTGGACATTGGGGCTTGGAGCAGCCTGGGACAGTGGGAGGTGTCCCTGCCATGGCAGGGATGGCACTGGATGGGCTTTAAGGTCCTTCCAACCAAAACCATCCTGGGATTCCGTAAAACACAGCCCTTCACATCCTGACTGAGAAAAAACACCTTTATCTTTCCCTGCTTCAAAAATATATCAACTTAATGCAGCAAATAGAGGAAAAAAAAAAAAAAAAACTGGCAAGTTTTGCAAAAGAAAATCACTGAATCAAGAACAGAACTTTCCAGTACTCCAAAAATAAACAAAATTTTAAAACTAGATTTAATTGAAAGTTTAGATATTTTCCATGGCTTGTTCTTTGACAGACTTGCACATTTTTCCTCCATTTCAGCATATCCTTAAGGACTTGGAAAGATGAAACTCAGAAGTTTTGAAATAAAAATGAAAGTTAAAAACTGAAACATCTGGAATAAAGATTTTACTGTTCAGTATCTCGATTTCCAAATACAGTCACTCCTCCCCTCCGAACACATTTCTAGTAAAAAGCAGAAGCTGTCCCATAAGTGAGTGAGTTTGCACTGATGAGAAGAGATTGTCATTTATCCCTGGGAGCCAAATCAGCATCTTTGCCTGCCGTGTGGAGGGCCCTGAGTCAGCTCTTCCTGCGGAGGTTTCCCACCCCTTTGTGCAGTTTGTGGTGCAGCTTTGCTGAGCTCAGAGCTCCCAGACCCCGCCAGGCTGCAGTGAAGCTCCCCTTGAATGGCTGAGCAGGCTGAAGAGCAACACCTGCTCTGCCTGTGGAGCTGGGATGGGTTTGCTCCAGTGCCTCTCCCGGTGAGGAGCTCATTATTCATGAGGAATATGGACCAGCCAGGAGCATAATTTGCATCCCCAAATCAGATGCAAATTCTCCATCGTTTGCTCTGCCAACGGCGCACCCGCTGTGTCTGGAATTGGAGCAAGAGGGGGGTGGATTTTAGGAGGCTCTTCATAAAGTGAGTTGGAACTGAACTCTGGCAGGGGCATGTTCAAGGTGGCCCAGGGTGTTTAACCAAAATCTCCTTCCTGTGGAATGTGTGGTTATGGAGCAAAACCCCCATCAGTGGGGAGGGATCAGAGGAGCTGCTCCCTGATCCCAGAACAAGGCCAGGAGTTACGGATCTTCTCTGCTGAATCTGTGGGAATATTTGGTTGGATCCTTGGAAGGGTGCAAGGCCAGATTGGGTAGGCTTTGGAGCACCCTGGGATAGTGGAAGGTGTCCTGCCCATGGCAGGGGTGGCACTGGATGATCCTTAAGGTCCCTTCCAGCCCAAGCCTTCCATGATTCCGTGAATTCATCAATACCCAGATGGACATCATTCAACACATCAGCCTAGAGGCACAGTGCAAGGAGACCATGGCCAAAAATGCTGATATAGGTGAGAGATTAATTAATTTACAGCTAGATAATATAAAATAAGAAGTATCTGCTCAGTCAAAAGCTCAGACTTTGACAATCTGGTTTAGTCCCAGCATCAGGGTGTAATAACAGTGTTTGTGTGGACACTTTTATCGAGATAAAATGGACATTTCAGGCTTGTCTGATTTGAGTGTCACATTCTGGATAAGTCTGGCAATGATTTGTCTTCTCTTCCTGAAATTATTGCTTCTGGGAAACTCTTCAAAAACAGGTGCCCCATACTTCACAAACTGAACATTTTCTCCTCACTGGCCTGAAGTCCCAAATTGCACTGAGTGCACAATAAACTCCAAAAGGGATTTCCAGAAACAACTCATGGAAAACACAGCTTTAGTGCAGAAGCAGCCAATCTCAGCAGGAGAGAAATAACAATTCCAGCTCTCATAGGTAACAGCTGGCAGGGAGACACGGTCCAAGGTCTGTCAAAACAAGTCAGACTTCAGGGCAAAAAGGATTGAACACAAGAACTGCTTTCCTGCATAATCCAAGTCATTGGTTGTGTTTGAGTTACTCTGTATCTCAACTGGAAAATATCTTTCTGAGGGAAAGAAAAAAGTGATTTTTTTAACTTAAATATTCCTGGAGCTTGAGAATCCGACAGTGCCTACTGTGAATTGTTCCAGAGCTGGGTTAACCTCTGTTAAACATTTATGTATGTTTTACTTGCAATTTGAAGTTGTCTGGTTTAAGTTCCTCGTGCTTGGTCTCCTCACTCTGCCAGCAGGCTGAGGACTCCAGCAAATGAAACATTGGGAATCTCCAAGTCTTCCAGCCCTGGTTCCTCTTCCTCCTTGGTTTGCATGGATGGGCCCAATTCCCAAGGCTTTTAACAACTCATTTTGCAAGAGATGTTTTGTTTTGGGGTTTGTTTGAGTGTTTTGGTGGGGAGAGAAGATGCTCCCAGTCCATCAATACTCACAGGCTAACTTTTCCTTTTCATACTGGTCTGCTTCAGTGTAAATATTTAATGTTAATAATTTAGAAGTGCTGCATTTCATATTCAACTATATTTCATGTAAAAAAAAAAAAAAATTAAATTCAAGCCCTAACTTCAAAAAGGAACAATCAGGCCTGGCAGTAAAAAACATCCCCATTTTAAGAATTTCAACCTCTCCTTGGCATCTTTTTTTCTCTGTTGTGCAGGAAGTTAATTAGACTCCTAGACTAATGAACTATTTGGTTAGACTGAACCCATATTTGTTTCAAGGAGCTTACTTCATTAAAGTGAAAGTCAGCACACCAAAATATTTTCAGTAATTTTAAACTCTTTGAAATCCACATATAAAATCTACCAGAGAAGTGTTTTATGTCAAGGACAAGATTTTTTCTTTTCATACAAGCTTTTGACTCTTATCTTCAAATTATTTTGTGAAGTCAGAAATTTTATTTTAAGTAAATAAAATTTAAATAAATTCTCCAAAAGAACTCTGAAAATTAAAACAAAAACCGCACACAAAAAAAAAAAGGAAGAAAATAAGAGGCAAGAAATCATGGAGGGAGATGAGACATTCACTTTGAAACAAACTAAAGTTGTAATCCATAAAATATTCCCGTATTGCCAATCAACTGCTCTGTGAACAATCAGCTGTGATTAAGGGTCTGTGTTCAATGATCTTCAGGAGGTTCCTGTAAAACTCTGCTGCTGCAGAAGCTCCTGCCCTGAATCTCCAAAGGAGGTATGGAAAATGCATTTCCCTGAATGTCTCCAGCCTCCTCCTGATCCAGACGAAGCCTAATTGTCTGATTATTGATTATCCCTTTGGAGTGCAGTCATCACGACATGGGCTGGATTTGCCATCTGCCTGTCTCGTTAACAACCCGCCTATTTCCCCACAAGCTGTCTCTCCCAAGGAAAACACAGATGGTTTCCTCCCGAGCACGTCCCGGGAAGGGCTGCAAACACAGATGGCTTTGGAGGGAGCACAATGGGGTGACAACTCTGCCTTTCCTCTCCTCTGGAGCCCTGGTGTTCGCCTGCCTTGGATCAGCCGGGCTCTGTCCTCCCCTGGTGGCTCTGGGATGTTCATGGACATCTCCAAACTTACGGAATCATGGAATGGTCTGGGTTGGAAAGACTTTGAAGCCACCCATTTCCACCCCTGCCATGGGCAGGGACACCTCCCATTGTCCCAGGGTTACCCAAGCCCTATCCAGCCTGGCCTGGGACACTCGGTCATTGCAGAGCCCCACATTTCCCCAGATGGTTCAGACAGACACTTTGACAGAATCTTGGAATGGTTTGGGTGGGAAGGGACCTTAAATCCACCCATTCCCACCCCTGCCATGGGCAGGGACACCTTCCACTGTCCCAGGGTGACCCAAGCCCTGTCCAGCCTGGCCTTGGACACTTCCAGTGATCCAGGGGTAGCCACAGCTGCTCTTGGCACCCTGTGCCAGCCCTGCCCACCCTCACAGCAAAGGATTCCAGGCCTGGTCACCAAGAATTTGGAACTGGGGTTTCAGCTGGAATTCTCATAGATCACGTTTAAGTACCCAGAGGCCCCTTTGGAGCCTGGAGTTGACTTGGAAGGACCAGGCAGAATCCAGCTTAGCACCTATTGCAGACCCATGAAGGGGAAATTCTTTTGTTATCCTGATTATACCCAGAACAGCACTGATTTCCCTGGGATCACGGGCACAGAATCATGGAATATCCTGAGCTGGAATGGGCTCAAAAAGATCACTGAGTCCAGCTCCTGGCCCTGCACAGGACTCCCCCAACAATCCCACTCCGTGCCTGAGAGTGTTCTCCAAACACTTCCTGGACTCTGGGCTTTGGCAGGGGAGCCCAGTTTGTAAAAAAAATTCAATAGTAATCGAGATATCTCTGGAAAATACCCTTGAGAACTGACGACCCAGGTATTCCCAGCCCCAGGAAGAGAAATTCCATCCCCAGAGCTTTTGCTGCTGCTCCCCAGGTGATGTGCCTGGCACATGGAGACAGGTCTTCAAAGGAATTAGAGAGGAGCAAAGGGCTGATGATGAGTAACTAGTAATTAGCAGAGTAATTAGAGCAGGCAGAGTGAGGAAAGAATGTGCTAGTTCTGCTCCATCTGACCCTGAACCGTGAGGATCCTACAGCACAGTTCAGGTAAAAAGGGAAGGGGAAGCAGAGTGATTCACGTGCAAAGCAGCAGGAGATGAGAATATTCCCCAAACCACCAGAGCAGAGCTGGGACTGTGTGAACTGCTTTGGGCCATCTCCAGCTTCCTCAGGTGTTATTCTGGGAGAGGTGAGAGGGATTTAAGCTTCACTAAAAACATTTCTGCTCCTATTAGTGAAGAGTTACTTTGTGCCTCCATTTTCACTCTAGGCCCACTGCAAAATTCACTCAGGAGGGTTGGGTCCAAGACATTGTTTTTCTAATCTGTGCTCCCTTTCCCCTTTTCCAAGAAGAAAGACTTTTGAAGGATTAGTTCCACCACAGTCTCGCTGTTCAGAGCCTGATGTTTCTGAAATGGGTGTGAGAGAGGGATTAACCTGCCTTGGGTCTCAGCACTCCACAGGGAGATTCCAGAACCCCCAACCCTGTGTGATGTGCAGGAGCAGGGAAGAGATGCCAGCATGAGGATTTGGATTTTATCCAAAGGTCAAATAAATCCTGGTAAATGTAACAGCTCAGAAATGTGAGCTGCTGGGAGGGTACAGGGTGAAAGCAGGAACCAGTGGTCATTTGGTCAACTGGGCTCCTTGTGCTCACCTGCAGAGTGTGAGGTAAAGGCCTGTGCCTAGAGGAATTTCTCTATAACCACAGCAGGACTTTGGGAAGAAAGATTTCCAAAAATTGGGAATCATGGTTATAATGGAGTTATTTCCAATGTGGGCACCAAACCCATGTGCAGGATGGTGCTATTTCCACAGGACTCCTAAAGATTCCCAGCTGAACATCAGCTTATTCCCTTCCCAGATCAAACTTCCACCCTGAGTGCATTATTCACTCAGCTGATTAAAGCCATACAACTAAATTTAAATTTGTTTTTGCCTTATCTGCAAATTTAAAGAAACACACCCTTGGATGCACTTTAGAGAGATCTGTCTGGTTCTTACTGTACCAGAAGTGAGAGGAATGTGGATTTCATGACCATCATTTATTGCTGTTGCCACCCCAGGAGAGCTTAGAGCCCTTCTCTGAACATGAGCAGATTGGATCCCATGTTGGAAACAGCTGGATCTCTCCACTGGCCACTGGAGAAGAGGGAGATCAGGATTTCAGCACTTTGTAACTCATTTCCCAGAGGCCTCAGGCCTTGGGAACCCAAATCATTTATCAAAGCTCACACAGAGACTTTGCACGGACACACACTACAAATGAAGTACCAGAACTATCAGTGCTTCAGTCTCCAGACACTGCTCTCCTTTCAAAAACCCTTCCCACTCCTCAGTTATCCAGCTTGCCCAGCTGGTATTTTCCTCTGGTACTTGTGTTTGTAGAGGAAAATGAAGTTGTCAGACTTCAAAAGTTCTTTCATCGTGTGAGCGGATTTGCCAGAGCAGCTGTGCAGTGTGGAGGCCTCTCCCAAAGCTTTAACATAATTGCCTCTTGGAATGACAATTCCCTGAGCCCCACAGTGGTTCTCCCGTGGGATTGCCCAGGTGTGGGCAGGAATTAGGGAAGCACAATCCCCTGATGGAGCAAAAATACCTGGGGACAGGTTTGCCCCAGGAAAGCTCCACACCAGGACTGGTCCCTCGCTCCCTCCTCCACACACTGAATAATCTCTGATAACCCAGCCATCCCTGCCAGCTCCCAGCCCTTGGAACAGCCAGGGGCCAGAGGACTGTGACACTGCCCCTGAGGCACCTCCTGCAGCACCTCCTGCGGCTGCTGGCCCTCAAAACTGCCTTTACTGCTCTTGCTATGGGATGGTGCACTCTGGATTAGCCTTAAACCCAGCCTATTGAGCCATTTAGCCTTCAGAAGGACATGTGGAGTAATTGCTGCCCTCTTAAATCACCGCTGAGCACTTTAAATATGCAGGAGGTCAGCTCAGCCTTTGAGCTGCACGTTTGAGAAAATGGGGTGGAAAATGTTCATGAGGCAATTTGCCAGTTAAACAGCCACGGTTCCTCAAGGCAAGAGGATCTGAGGACCCTGAATCCTGGGAGAGACAGAGGGAGAATGTGGCCCCAGAGCTTCTCGGAGTTTCTCCAGCTGTGAGGCTGCAAACAGCTCAGGTGGGTGGGAGCCTGTTTTTCTGCAGAGCCTTGTGTATCCAGGCCGCAGCTCCAGGGCAGGCTGCAGTGGGATACTCAGGCTCCTTTCCATTTATTTACTGGAATTTGGTACTGGTTATGGTGTGTAATGGTTTTTTCTCGGGTTTTCCACATTCAGTCTGGAAGCTGCACATCCACAGAGCTCCTGCCCAGAGCTTGCTCTTGCTTTCTTCAGCCAGCCTGTTCCCTGAAAAGTTTTGCCTTGAAGCTGTCCCACATTCTGCAACACCAAGTATCCAGCAGGACTGCCCAGCTCACTGCAAACAGACAAACCAGCACACAGAAATATTCAAACATCTCTGATCTGAACACATCTCAGGTGCCCTGCGGTGTCCTGGCCACTACACCAGACTGATAAATTAAAGATATTAGAAAGTAGGCCTGGCCAATGTTCATTACAGTTCTCATTAGCTCTGTGGGAGAGCTGTGGGGAAAGGCTCAAAGCCAAAGTGAATTTCAAACACTGACACGTTGTTCCCACACGGCCCCTCCACCTGCTCCACAGAGCTGCAGATCAGCTCCTGCTCAGAGCCCCCGGACACCCAGGGGGGAGCCCAGCCTTCAAACACACCAAGCCCATGCAGTGAGTGATGGAAACTACCTCTTGTGAAGCTGGAGGGAAATGAGAATCACATTTTTCAGGAGAAGTTATTTGGTGGCAGGGAAGTGCTGCTGAGCAACAGCAAATGTCCACAGAGTGATGCAAATTAGCTGAAAAATCCTCGTGTAAGGATGACAGGAACACCTCCCAGGAGCCGGGCAAGGCTGAGGGTCCCTTTCAGCCCACAGAAGTTTTACAGTGGCTGAAAAAGCATTTTTAGCCTTTGAGAGGCGTTTTACAACTCCAAGACCAGACTCAGCCTGGAGCTGCACTTTCACTCAGCAGTGGGAGGGTTCACAAAGGGTTATAAACTTCCCAGGAGGAGAAACACCAGCACACAGGGATGGTCAGCTTGGAGAGCTCCAGGAGACCTTAGGGCCCCTTTCAGTGCCTAAACGGGCTCCAAGAGAGCAGAAGAGGGACTTCTTTGGACAAGGGATGGAGGGAAAGGACAAGGGGGAGTTGCAGTGTGGAGAAAGTCTCTTCTCTGGCTCCTCAAAGAGAACAGACTGGAGTTTGTCACTGCCTCCTGCAGCTGGGATGGGAAGGACTGAAGCTGGTGCCAGGAGTTCTGAACTCCCAGGGAGCACAAAGGAGTCCTTTCCAAGAGCTGCAAGCAGTGCTGGCCACTCCTGGGAATGCTGCCTCCAGGTATTTGCCAACAGAGCTTTGGCCCTTTCCATTCAGTGTGATGTGGGTGCAGCTCCAGGGAATTCCTCCACAACCTGGAAAAGCCACGTTTTGGGGCACACAGGTTTCGTCCAACATGAATGTGCTGCTTTGGGCCAACACCACTTCTGGGGTAGATTTGTAGAGGGTGAAATCCAAACTCTTCTGCCTTGTGCGGCTCCAGCAGCTGCAGAGGAAACCAGAAGCCAAATTCTCCATGGCCTGGAGCACGCTGGGCCCACGGGGGATAATCCATTCCTGGGGATCAGCTGTGGGACCAGAAGAGCCTTGGGAAGCAGGGAATGGCTGGGGAACAGGCTGGAATGGCAGAGATCCTCTCTGGCACAACTGCCCCACCAGACTCAGTGTGTGGCACTTGCCAGCTTCC
This sequence comes from Argya squamiceps, assembly GCA_037834095.1. Lineage (NCBI taxonomy): Eukaryota > Metazoa > Chordata > Aves > Passeriformes > Leiothrichidae > Argya > Argya squamiceps. The sequence goes on from JBBMKD010000101.1 coordinate 5,015,437, forward strand.
ATATAAAGTGTCCCCAAGTGCCATGAGCTGAGCTGGCAGCAGTGGGGTGTTGGCAGAAGAGCCCCATCCCTGCTGGCACTTCTGCTGGCATCAGCAGGTTGGGGTTCTAATTTTTTTAACGTTCCTTTGCTAATGGAGTTACACCGGCCAAATTCAGAATCACAGTGAGGTATCCAGTCCTTTCCTCCCTGCACACACAGCTCTGGAATCCTGGAATATCCTGAGCTGGAAGGGACCCACAGGGATCACCCAGTCCCACCCCTGACCCTGCACAGACCCCCCAACAATCCCACCCTGGGCATCCCTGGCAGTGCTGTCCAAACCCTCCTGGAGCTCTGGCAGCCTCGGGCTGGGACCATTCCCTGGGGAGCCTGGGCAGTGCCTGAACCCTCTGGGGGAAGAACCTTTCCCTGAGATCCAACCTACTCAGGAAAATACAGGAAATTTGCCCAGGAATGGTACAATAGAGGCCTGTTATGAAGAAGAGCTGAAGATCAAATCTGGGTCAGACCCAAGTGCTGTTCCCTCACCCTTAACACTCACTCAAGGTTGAAGGAAAGAGCTGCAATGAAGGAATTTGTAGTGAGAAAAAAAAAAAAAAAAAAAAGGAAAAGGATGTTTTCAGTTCTTTTAAGACCCAAGAATAGTTTCTTTGAGTACATATTGTAGTACCTCAGCCATTCCTATTTAAACAAAGAGAGGCAGAAAAACTCTTGTAACCTGAGCCAGTTCCTGAGCTGGTTTGTGTTGCATGGCAAGCTGGAAATAAAGACTCAACAATGCACTTTTTGAAGTTTCTTTTCTGTGTGCTGTGCTAACAAAAAAAGAAAATAAAGGATAACACAAGATAACACAAGAGCAAGAGTCCAGGTGTTGTGTTTTATTTTACTGAGAAGGGAAGAGAGGAGGTTGCTTGGGAATGCAATAAAATCCAGCAGCAAAAAGCTGAAAATCAGCATGTGTGAAAAGAATGGGAAACAGTGAGTGTGGATCTGTATTTATGGAAAATTTCCTTCTTCTTTTGCAGCATTTGCATAAAGCCCAAGGCATGGAGGGAATAGATCTGTCTATAGCAATCTGGAGCCCCAAGTGCCAGAAGTCTCCTGTAAATATGTGATGCAAAGGAAGATTTTGAAAAAGGAATGCCCCAAAGCCTCAGAATTCAGAGCAATGAAATTTTGTCATGCACAATAACACATCTGTACAAGCCCTGCAGTCACTCTGTGTGTGTGACTGACTCCCTCCTCCCCTCACAGATTAGCCCTGCACAGCCCTCTCTCTGGGGAGATCAGAAATTCCCAGAGCAAACAGGACAAGCTCAGATGCAGGAGCAGATTTTTGCTGTAATTCTGGATCATTTCTTTTGCTGGTCAAGGGCACAGCCCCAGGATCACTGGTACATTCTTAGCAATGGTTATTGTGAGAATTTTCTGATGTGCAGCTTTGTGTTACAGATTTTCTGGGGCAGCTGCACAATAGAAAAGATTCTCTTGCCTGGTTCAGGCAAGGTCTCAGATTGACTGGTCAAAAATAATTGTTTAGGATATATTTTGTAAACAGGAATTTATGAGAGAAACAGGAAATTGGATTACAAGGATGTGTTTGGCAGGTAGTGATAGGACAAGGGGGAATGGCCTTAGCCTGAAGCAGGGCTGGGTTAGGTGGGATACTGGGCAGGAATTCCTCCCTGTGAGGGTGGGCAGGGCTGGCACAGGGTGCCCAGAGCAGCTGTGGCTGCCCCTGGATCCCTGGCAGTGCCCAAGGCCAGGCTGGACACTGGGGCTTGGAGCAGCCTGAGACAGTGGGAGGTGTCCCCATGGCAGGGGTGGCACTGGGTGGGCTTTGAGGTCCCTTCCCAGCCAGACCCCTCTGGGACTCCTTATTCTCTAAGGAGAATTCTCAGGCCAACAAGAGACTTGGAGCATGAACACACTCCCTGTGCAACTGCACAAAGCCAAAGGATGTTCTGTCCTGCCTCTTGTGCTCCTCTGCACCACTCAGACTCCTCTCACTGCTCCTCCCTGTGCCCAGTGATTCTTTACACAGTGAAAAATGTCTGAATTTATTTTCTGAATTTCCCAAATTTGTGCTCCAAATTCACCTGCATTTCCTGATGACCATGCATGGAAGAACTTGTAGCCAAAGTGTTCCCATAGTCTCAGCAGACTCAGTTCTGGTCTGTTCTCAGTCTTTTTCTCTGCAGAAATCCCAGCCCCTGTCCTCCAGAGGAATCAAGTCTGATCTTATCACACCCAAGGGAGGAAGGGCAGCTCCACTGGAGCTCAGAGTGGGTCACAAACACAGAGACTGGATCTTCAGTTGGAAATTATCCTTTTATTGGGTTCCAGGAAGGACACAAACCCACACTTGACCATTCCCTTCATTTGTGGGATAGAGAAGTGTTTGATCAGCATTGGGCTGTCATTGAACCCTCCTGGAATCTGGGAGCAGGAATGACAATTCCGGGGAGCAGGGAACTGCTTTGCTGGGGGCAGGGAGTGGGCACTCACATCACTGCATAGACTGTGCCAATCTTTTCCCTGAATTTAAGCACACCAGACTCCTCCAGCCTTGCCTAGCCCTGACATCTGGATCCATTTGGAATTTGCAATTCTAATTTGAATCAGCCACACTAATTGTGCTTTTTTTTTTTTATTTGGCTGCACTATTGATTTTACAAGATACGTGGTGCTCTTCCACCTGTGTGCAAGCGTCCTGCTGGGAGCTGCTAATGGAAAAAACCACCTCAATTAGCAAGAATTCCCTCTGAAATCCTTGAAAATCCAATATTGCTGATTAGTTTGTTAAAAAAAAACTTATTAAGAAATGCTTGGTGACTTCCCTAATAATATCAAGGAGCAGATCCTAATGCTGGGCTCCCAAGAAGAGTAATGTCTCCCTCTCCTTTTTTCTTCCCTGCCTCCAGCAAGGCTCCAAATTTGCACCATGCAGGAATTAATTTCCCAGCCCCTCCCTAGTGAGTGAGGATAAGGAGAACTCCACTTCTATTTTAGCTGCATGTGGCAAATGGAGCTGTAGGAAGAAATTAATGATGTTAATCCTGATTCCAGGAGAGGGGTGAAAAGGAAGAGGGAAAAAAGGGCCCTTTCATCCCTTTAGTTCCATCAGGCAAATTAACTTCATCTCCTGCTTATCCCTCTTCTGCTTCAGCCTTGGATTCACATTGGCTGAGCATCTCTTCCTGATAAATGGAAAAAATGTTCCTTCTGCAGTTCCTGCGGCCCAACACCTTAACGAGAGGTGGAACAACCCAAAAACACCAAGGCAGTTGTGTTTGGGACATGGGTCAGAGCTGGCTCTGAGCCTGCTGCTCTCTCCCACAGGGATAATCTGGTTTCCTGTGCTGAGCACGTGCCCACAACAGCAGGTAACAAACACACCAATTCAGCATGGAATTAAAGCAATAAATGCATCTGCACATGTTGGCCTCTGCTTTATTTGCAGATAGTGACTGCAGTTCCCGTGAGCCAGACTTGTCGCTGTTTTAGGAAAAGGGCTTTGTCTCCCTTTGTATTCCTGGTGTTTACAAAACTATCTCAGAGCTGGAGGGGTCACCAGTGGGACCGTCCCCTCTGCACAGAGCAGAACCAGAGTCTGCAGGAGAGGTTGGGCTCCATGTTGGTGCTACACAGCTCCTGAGCTGGTTTGAAGGACCCTGTGCTGGTGCCCTTGTCAAGACAGCAGAGAAACAGCTCACGGGTAGCTCTGGTTGCACCAGGCAAGGTTCAGGTTGGGTGACAGGAAAAAACTCTTCACTGAAGGAGTGGTCAGGGGAGGGGCTGGAAAGGGGCTGCCCAGTGGAGTGGCGGAGTTACCATGCCTGGAAGTGCTCAGAAAAGGAGTAGAAGTGGCACTTGGTGATGTGCTTTAGTGGGATTCAGTCCAAGGTTGGATCTTGGAGATATTTTTCAACTTTTAAAATTCTGTGATTGTGTGATTCCTTTTCCAGAAGCATTTCTGAGTGAGGGAGAACTTAAGAAAGGAAGCACAGGCTGCACTTCTCCTCTTCCTTGTCTCAGTCAACCAAGGAACAGCTTCCAAACATTCCTGCCATGCTGAGGACACCAGATCCAAGGAGATCCAAAGTTGTGATCCCCCCAGGAAGGCTGTGCATCCATCTGGGCTCATTCCTCATTTCCTCAGCCACAGACTTGGGCTGGAACAATTCCATTAAGTCGCTATGGAATGGGGTTTGGTACAAACAATAACACCCTCCCTGAGGTTTGTAAGGATTCAGTGAGCAGCTCTGAAGTTCACAAACACCTTCTCTGTTCTGGTTGGGGTTGTTTTCTTCATTTTGTTCTAAACATAACAGGGGATGGGGAAAACGAAAATGGGAAGTCATCAGCTGGTGGGAAACAGAGAGACTGAGCACAAAGGAGCCTTCCCTGCCTTGGGGGACCCAGGAGCTCTGGAGATGAATGTGGGGAACTCTCCTTAAGGTCAAACCTACCCTTGGCTGAGGAGATGTTGTTCCCCACCACTTCCTGGGGAAGGGGGATACTGCCTCAATGAGCTGACATTTGGTCTTTCTGATGTTCCAATCCCTGGAAAAGCACCAGCTCCAGCAGGAACTGTCCATGAGGTGCACTGGCAGCTCTGCAGAGTCAGGTGGGAGCCCTTCATCCTTCCTCAGCCTTCCCTTTCCTTGTTTTCCTGAGCCTCTGGACCGAGCTGGGGCCACCCAGTCCTCTTTCAGCACATGCTAATTCTGACATTTCCACAGTGTCTGCTGTCATCACCAGCTCCCAATTTAACCTGGCTGCAGAAACACCTCCTGCATCCCAACCAGGCTGGAGCTGGAGCTCGGAGAGGCAGCTGGATGGGGCTACAGCACATCCAGTCACTCCTTGCTTCCATGTGTGGGAATTGCTGAATCACATCATTTTCCCCTTCTCCCCCACACCAGTCCAACTTTTCACTGGCAGCCACAGTCACTTGAAAAGATTCTGCTGGCAAAAGAAGTTCCTGCTGAGCTCAAGCAGGGCTTTTGCCCCTTGGGTTTCTGTATCAGGCTGTGGATGTGGAGGGGATGCTGCAGGAGTCACTGAGGAGTCAGTGGGGCTCAGAATCCTGATTTTCCTTATATCCCCACAGGGCCCTGTTGGTCCCTCACATCCCTCACTCCTGACACAGCTCAGATCTGAATCCCTGCTGTGAGGTGAGAGGGCTCTTGTGCTGCTGCAGCCTTTGTTAAATGCTGCAAGGGCTGCCCTGCCCCTCCAGAGCTCCATCCTTGAATGCCTCTGTCCAGGTGCCCCAAGGACACAACAGTCTGGGAATTGAGTAGCCCAGGAAGCTGACACAGGTCGGGACAAACCATGAAAGTGCTGCCAGAGCTCACAACCACCCAAGGACTTCAGCCAAACCAAACCTTCAATGTGGTGCCTTTTTCTTTTGCCACACTGGGAAAGATCAAAAGGAAAAAAAAAGGTAAACAACACAGAAAATCACTGACTTCACCCAGTGACTCCTGAACAGAACAAGCTCTCCCCGAGAGTCTGTAGGGTCCATCTCCAGTTGAACCTTTGCAAACACTCCCTCCCCAGGAACCCACTTCCACCTCCTGCTGGACTAAATCCATTCATTAATTCTGGCTCCCACTTCACAGCTGAGCTGCCTAATCCACAACATTGAAGAAAAAGACCCTTAACACTGAGCTGAACTTGTGGGATTCAGTGTCTACCTCCCAAGATCAGCTTCCCTTGCAATAGGGGTGGAAATCTCCAAGGGATAAACTGACAGCAGGATCTTATCCCTCTGAATTCATTAATCAAAACCCAGACTGAGACCTTTCAAATATTTGGTGAGGTTCTTGGGACCTGACCTTAGAGTCTGAGCCCTCAAGGTTGGAAAACACCTTTAAGATCATCGAGTTCAACAATCACCCAGCACCACCATCATATTCACCACAAAACCACATCCCCAAGTGCCACATCCAAATCCACCCCTGGGGTTTTTTTTGACACTTCCAAGCATGGTGACCCCACCCCTGCCCTGGCAGCCTGTGCCAATGCTTTACAACAATTTTCATGAAAAATAAATTCCCATGAAGAAATTTTATCTTCTCCATATGCAGGAATGTTATCCCTCACTTGTGAGGCACAGGCACTGCTGGCACAGTGTCAGGAAGATGCAGGGAAGTGAGAAGCCAGGGAGAAAATGGAATATCCTGAATCCAGACTGTATCCAAACACAAATCACCCCCTGTGTCCCACTGACCCCTGCGTGCAGGTCATGGCTCCAACACACCCGTGTGGCTACAGCCAACAGCATCCATCACAAAGGGAAGACACGGAACGGAGCTATCTGTTGTAAATAGGAGATTTAGGCATTGTCATTCAAATCAGCCTCAGTCAGCTGCTGCCTTTCCTTTGATCCACTCCCTGCTCAAGAGCAAATGGAGCCACAGCACATCCAGCTCCTCGATGCAGGAGGAACGCCTGCAGTGGCAGCTGGAATCAGAGGAGGAGGAGAAGGAGGAGGGAGTAAATGAGAAAATGTGATTCTCCAAGCATTCTGTGCTGCTGGAATACCTGGCTCCCCACCACTCTGCCAGGCAGACTGAAAAGGGAAATGAACTGTCTCCTGTCACACTCCTGACTCCTGCTTTTGCATAACAAGCCGGAGTCACTGTGACTTTGGTTTGCCATTTTATGATGTTTAAGCCCCAAATTTGACTCTTTCCCTCTCACTCCTGGGGATGAGAAGCCTCTTAGTGCTGCATCTGCTTACAAAGCTTCTTATTGCTTGTATTGTTATATTTGCATATAGAGATGTTCATGCTTCCAGGAGACTCCTGTGAACCTCCAGCTACCCCAGGGAGAGCCTCAGGAAGTTATTTAGGACAGCAAAGATTTTCTCAAGTTATCTGGGAAGTCACACTGCTGGGTGGACCCATGGGCATTTTCCCATGGCAAAGGAATTTCTTTAATTAATTCCTGTTTAAATTAGAGCACTGATTTTCAGAGCCAGTACCAGGTGATCCCTCCTGGTCCTACAGCATGTTCCTGTGGGAAGTCTTGGAATCAAGATTAAATTATTTTCTCAAGGCTCTGTGGCCTAGAAGAGGAGAGCAGGGGCTAGAATTTGCCACCCCGTGTTACTCCCGAATGGTCACTTGTAAATAAATGTGTAATTCTCTAAAAGTGCCTCCTTCCACATTCCAGTCAGGAAGATCCTGAGGAAAAGGTGCTTTGCCCCAGCACTCTGCACCTTTCCCTGCTCAGGGGCTGCATTCCCCTCGTGTTTGATGAGTGCTTAGGGAAATCCCTGATGAGTCTGTTCTAGGGAGGAGTAACAGTGCTTGTAATTGTCCTGCAGGATTCTGGAAAATGTCCTGTTTTCCATTTTCCTTTGCTACCATTGAATTTTAATGCAGGAGTGTCCACTGATATTCATTATTCATCTGTCCTTGAATTTTTAACCACCGTGTGCTGGAGATTATTCTGTATTTAGAGGGAGCTGGGAGTGCACAATGATTCAGCTGGGCTGGTATGTCCTGCCACACTGCAGGACTATTTTCAGCAAAAAGAGGTGGTTGATCACCATAATCGGGAAAATTGTTAAATTTTGCAAGAAAAGGATGCCAGGAGTCATCTGCTGCATGAGATTGAAATCAGTCTCCCTGGGATGTGCCTCCAGGGCTGTGTGATCTCCACCACCCCAAGTGTGAGGATTCTCTCCTATACAGGCCTGGTGTTGGCCCTCTCAGAGCCCAGGTACAACATTCATCAGAGATTTAAAAAAAAAATTAAAATCTCAAATACAAGTTACTTCTTTGTTATTTTCCTTGGAACCAATCCAAGTGCTAACTGCACCTTTCTTCGATAGCATTTGGATTCAGCTTTATTTTCTCATTACTTTTTCCCTCTATAGATACTTTCCAGATCAGATTCACATTTCAGCTCTGTTGGTGTTTTTAGCACTCCTCGCATTTCAAATAAGAATTGTGTTGTTTGCAGTATTGGGAGGTTTTTTCAGCCACAGCTCCTGGAATCAGGAAACTGCATGAGAATCTCAGTTTGCACTTGGAAGAGTATTTGTGGCTTTGTATTGCAAGGGAAGTAGGAAAATATCACCCAAATGTGCTGAGAAGGGCTGACAACTGGAGAGAAAATAAAAGAACTTTTCCAAAGAAAATCTGTACAACTTTCCCCCTCCCCCCAAATTTTTCTCCTTTATTTTTAATTTTTGGGGGAGAAGGAAATAGAAAATATATCTGTCCTCCTGAAAGCCTGAGTCCCATCCATCTCCTGGCTCAAATATCCCAGGGCTGCAGGTGGAGAAGCAGGGTCCAGAACTCTGTTTCCATCCCTGACCATCACAGCCAGTGGCCAGACCCAAACCCTTGCAGGGACCTGACTCTGACCATCTCAACCACATTCCCACTATATTCCTGCTCCTTCCAGGAGCAGCTGTAGTGCCAGGGTGGTTTCTGGAGCAGCCTAGCAGGTACCAGCGTCATGCCTGCTCTCTCTCTGTGTGGCACAAAGCACTATCCCCCCTGTCTTGGTTTGGAAAGAAAGGTGTCTGCTAAGGAAGGCAGGAGCCTCCCTTGAAATGGAGAATGTAAACCCCTTCCCTCTGAATTATTATCATTTTGAAATTAAGAGACTCTCAGGCAAAGATATGGGAGTAGGACTAACAGTTCTTTACTAGGAATATTAAAATAAAAATACAGTAGTCTTTAAAAACCCCCAAAACACTGACAGAGTCAGAATACAGCCTGACACCCTGTGGGCCAGGGCGCTGGTAGCAGTCCAATGAAGTCCTCCTGCAGTGACAGATGTGGTTCTGTTGGAGCAGAGATGATTCTGTTAGAAGGGTGTAGTTTTCCTCTGAAGGTCCTGTGGTGCTGAGATGGGTCTGGTCTCACTCTGGGAATCCAGTGCAAACACTGAATGTCAGGTTTTATCCAGGTAGGAATGCTGGGCTCCTCCCCCTGGGTGGAGCATCTCCCCATGGGATGATGGA
>JBBMKD010000101.1:5047650-5069702 GCA_037834095.1 Argya squamiceps
TTGTGCAGAGCCACAAGGTCCCCCCTGAGCCTCCTTTTCTCCAGGCTCAGCCCCTTTCCAGCTCCCTCAGCCTCTCCCCATGGGGTTGTCTCCCTCCACCCTTCACATCTAGGATAGCAGGCGTGTGCTGCTCCTGCCACCTTTCCTAAATCTTCCCATTCCAGAGCCCCCCAGGCAGCATTTGGGGTGGAAAATGCCCCTGCATCTGTTAACATCCACTGAGCCTTCTCTTGCAGCTCCCAGCTTTGGTGAGGTGACTCCAGGCCTCTTGGCAGCAACAAAGGCAGCAAACTCAGCTTAGGCTACTAATCTGTTAAAAGCTGGTTCATGGGAAGAGAGAGCCCAAAGCCTGTGGTGTGAGCAGCTCTGGGGATGAACCCAGGAGTCTCACAGGGATTTCTCTCCTGACTCCTGACAGCCGGATTCCTGCCCCAGCAGGGCAGAGCTGAGGCAGGGAAGGGGACAGGGAAGGGCAGTGGTCAGCACGGGTAGTGCCTCGGTCTCCTGCTCCTGTCAAGCATAAAACAAACTCACAAGGAGTGACAAGGGCTCGTTGAAGCGGAGTAAAATGAGTGGAATTCTTTTGACAAGAAGTTTTTTCCCATTAGAAAAATGTCAACTCATCCGAGGTTTTTCATATCATAAGGATATGGAGGATTTCCATTACATTGAAACAAACTTGGGGTTTTTTTCTCTATAAATAAGGAAGAGATCCTTTCTTGCTTTTGAATCAGAGTAACTTTTTATTTAGCCCAAGTGAACTGTGACATCCAGCATGTAGTGATGGCACCTGCAACCCCAGGCCAGCCGACTCCCAAGTCCCTGGGCCATCAGTCCGTGTGACAAGATGTTCAGGGACTTGCAGGTCTTTCCTGCTGCATTGCTGGGCACATACAAACGCCCCAGACAGGCAGGTGATTCCTCTTTCTGCAGGAAGCTCTGAGCAGGAGGAGCTTCTGCTCTGGCATTGAGAGCCTTCCCTGCCTCCTTCAGCTGCAGCCCGAGGGGGAAGCCCTTATCTTCAGTGAGCACCATCCCTGAAGGGCCAGACAGAAAATCAATAGCAGTGCAGAGATTTGCTGGCTCTGAAGAGCCGAGGAGATGGAGCCCATCACACATGATTAGATGTGCTGATTATCTGCTGATTTTTAGCAGAGGGACTCCCTCAGCAGCTGCCTCTGGCTCCTCGGTCCCTTCTTTGTCCTTTTCTGCCTCCGCTGTCACTTTTCTCAGGTGTGTTTCCCTGTTTCCACATATCCCTGAGCTCTGGAACCTATATACAGGTTTCTTTGGATTTTGGAGAGAGTCAGGAAGCACGGAGGAGTGGTGGCTTCAAACTGACAGAGGGCAGGCTTAGATAGGATATTGGGAATGTGGAGAGGGTGGGCAGGGCTGGCACAGGGTGCCCAGAGCAGCTGTGGCTGCCCCTGGATCCCTGGCAGTGTCCAAGGCCAGGTTGGACACTGGGGCTTGGAGCAGCCTGGGACAGTGGGAGGTGTCCCTGCCCATGGCAGGGGTGGCACTGGATGGGCTTTAAGGTCTCTTCCAACCCAAGCCATTCTGACATTCCATATTTAATAAATTCCTTCTCTTGGCATCAAGTGATCAGACAGACAAATCCATTTGCTTTCCAGCCTGGCTCTCCTCTTGGCTGCACCACAGATCCATGGGACAGACTCAGCCTGAACTCCCCTGGTCTCCATTCTCCTCCTGCACCACATAATTGGTACCAGTTAATTTATCCCCATCTTTTTCTTGTCTTTTCTACTCAAGCTGCAAAATGTTGAGCAAGAGGCCGCTGTGGTTCCTATTTAGTACAGCCGTGTTCTACCCTTCCACAGGGCTTCCAAACACTTTAATGCAAATTTCAGGAATCTATAATTAGATCTGTAGCCATGACTGGTGGTGGCTCATAAAGCCCATCCCGTGTTTCCATCACTTTTGTGGCACTGCTGAGCATTGATAAAATAATAAAAGCAGTGGCTGTGGGAGATAGCAAAGATTTCACTGCCACTCGAGGGGAAAAGAAGAGGAAAACTGTGAATTCTGTTGTTATTTTTTCTGCAGTCCATCTCCTGTTAACTATGAGCAGGAGCAAGTACAATCTGAGTACAGCACTCCAAAGCCTTTGTCTCTGTGATGTTTATAGCTGTAGAGCAGCCAAGGATGACAAACACTTCCCCTGAAGAGTTTGAGCACTTGCAAGCCCAGTCACATCCACAGAAGCCTCAGTGCTTGGCAGAATAAGAAAATTACACTGCAAGGTTCCTGCTGAACCCCAAACCCAACCAGGACCCTCCTCCCCATAAGGTAGGAGTCTCATTTCAGGGGGAATAGAAAATTCCTGGTTTCAGCTAGGCTGGAAATCCTGGTTCTGAGTTGTAGGCTAAAAGAAATTATTTTTTTGGTTTGTTTTCAGTCTTGAAAGGCAGGAATGCTCCGTGGCTCACAGCATTTAAGGGATTAGAGAGCAGAGGTCCTTGCCCTTTAGCACTGCATTAAAGAGAAGCAGACACCGCCCAGCAGTCCAGGGGGAAGGAGGCTCTGAAGGAATGTACCTACAGTGTGTGTGTTAAATAGATTTGGCTGTCACTGGAAAAAACAACATTCACCCAAAGAAGAGTTTAGACACAAGCAGCTCTAGCTGGATTTGTGGACATAAGACAGAGCAGAGAAATCAGAGCCTACAGCTGGAGCCCTGATCCCCAGAGGGAAAGGGTCCTGCCACCCCCTCCCTGCCAGCCTTGAGCTTCCCAAATTCCATCAGCTGCCCCCAAGGAATGAAACCTGACCCTGTTTGTCAACCAGTCCCTGAGAACATGGGGATGCCTCACTGGGAAGATAGTGCAAGAAAAGTAGGGAGGACTAAGCAGCCTCATTAGCAGTTTAATTGCATAAAGAAAGTCCTTAAAAGAACTTTTGCCCAAGTCAACAGCTTTCCTTTTCAATTAGGGAGGAAATATCTACCTGCTTAGATAAGGTGTGCACCACTGGGATGCTCATTAACCTGGATGTGTTTGCTTTGTTGGACTTGCCTGATAATTAAAGTATTTTCTTTTGCTCCTCTTGGGAATGAGATCTTTCTGTCTCTGTCATGGATACTCCTTGAGGCAACAGGCTTGACTGGCAGGATGTATCTGTGAGGAGCAAATTGTGTCGCCGGGGGAGCAGCCAAAGCTGGGACCTGCCCCAGGCAATGCTTCTGGAAGCTGAGCCTGGATTAGAGTGGAGAGTTTGGGTGCAGAATCTTCCCCAGCCTGTGTTTTCAGAGGCTTTGGGGTCTCTGTCCTGCCTTTTGGATACTCTATGGTGACATCCTGTGGTTCAGGGACACTGGGACAAGGGTCAAGGTCGCAACCAGACAAACCAGGCACCTCCTTCCTGCCACTGAGGAGCTGCTGTCAAAGTCCTGCTGAGGAAACTGCCCTTCAGGAAGGGGAAAACACTCCCTATTCTTCCTCCCTTCTCTCAAAGGGGATGGAACTCTCTTTTCTTTCTGCCTCTTCCCTGCCCCAGGCAGGCCCAATGGTTATTTAGGCTAAATCCCCTGTATAACTCCTGCTCCCAGCACAGAGCTGCCAAAAACCCAGCTGGGGTTTGACACCCTGGGAGTGTGAACGGGCCCCCAGCCCAGGGCAGGCCCAGAGCAGGGTGTGGGAGGATTCCCTGTGCCCTCTAAACCCAGATACGCAGGGAGGGCTGACTGAGCACACAGAGGGAGGATCTTCCTCCCCTGCAGAGCCAAACACCTCCACCTCCACTCAGACAGACTCGTGCTGCACCGACCTGCGATCGCTGATGAAGAGCCCCAGCAATCCCTGAGCCCTCAGGGTACAAACACCAGCTCAGAACACCCTGGATTAAAAACTCCCCTGCTGCCACAACTCCCTGTGGACGGGGGAGATGCTCTGCCTGTAGCTCAGCATTGGCAGCTGCAGCACCTCCCTGCCTGCCCAGGGGACTGGCTCCCAGTGGGATGGTGGATTGAGGCCAGCCGGGCTGCAGAGAGGGCCTGGTTCAGGAATGGCCTCACTGAGTCTGGTGACCCCAGCCCTGAAGAGGGGTGTCCATGCTCTGCTGCCATGGAGAGTGGGTGCTTTAATGGGATTAAATCCATTAAAGGCTGCAAAAGGCTCCAGCCCTGCTGTGGGCTGGGGCTCCCACGGCTGAGGAGGGGACTCTGGAGATGGGGCAGAGGCAGCTTCTCTGCACCCCTGGAGAGTGTGCTGGGGCTTGGTGGTTTTTCAAAGCCTGTGTTCTCTGTCTTCCTCAGTACCTGGCAGAGTGTTCACATCTAGATGACTGAGCAAATTCATCAAAGGCCACAAGCCCAGAGCTCAGAGGTTTGTCAGTTCCTTCCCCTTTCAAGCTTTCCAAAGACACCAGCCTGGGGAGATCAGCACTGTCTCTGCCTGCTCCTGCTGCAGTGAGGGAGAGGGATCAGACCTGAAGAGATTTCCTGTGTGTGTGCTCCAGACTGGCACTGCTGCCTGCACTCTGCTTTCCAGCTCAAGGACTAAAGCTGAGAAAGGCACTTTGAGCCCAAACTTAGCTGGATGGCTTCTGTGCCAAACTTGTGACTTACACACGAGATTAATTCTTACCTCAATTTTTTTTTTTTTTTTTTTTGTGTTAAGCAGGAAGAGAAACGTTCTGTCAATGTCCAATAAATTATTTCAGAAGCAAGTTTTCCACTGGAGGGAAACAGAAATAAAATATTCCAGGATTTCAGCAGGAAACATTTAACTCATTCAGAGCTGGACTACTCCACACCTTTCAGAGCCATCACTTGCTTACACTCAGCACCTCCTGGTCACAAATATCACCTGGGTGACAACACAGGTCCTTTTCAGGCCCAGCAGTTCCTGTTCAGCTCTAGAGGTGGAAACAGCTCTGTCATTTGCCAAAAGAGAACATTCAGCCAGTTGCTGGAGTCTGGCACAGCTCCTAGTGCTCCAGAAATCCTCACTCCCAGGGTGAGTTATCCTGCTCCCAGGCAGGTGTGTTATCCCACAGCTGTGCCCCATGGAATGTGTGTAGAGTGAGCAGGGGCCTGTGCCAGAGGAGGACCCCATGGTCTGTGTGTTGCTTCCTCAGGCTCAAATTGTCTGTCAAACTTTGCTAGGTGGTTTTCCACATTAAACCTAAATCTTTCTTCCTACAACTTAAACCTGTTATTTTTCCTCTTGTCCCCCAAGCACCAGGAGAACTCATTCCGCCTTTCTCTTCTCTGTTCTCCCTCCTGCACTTGAAGGCTGCATTAATCTTTACAACCCCTCTGGAAAACAGAGCACTGCTGTTATCTCCAAAAAAAGGATGGGAACTGAGGGTGGGGTTTCTTGCTTAGTTTTAGATATCCAGAAGTTCAGAGTCTAAACTCATCCTGTGATGCTCTCTGTGCTACCTGGCACAGACTTCCTCAGCTGGGAATGTCCTGAAAGGGCCTCCTGTGCTACCCCTCAATCCCATCCCTTCAGTGCTGCCATCTTGAACTTCCCCACCACAGAAGTTTTTAATGAAGGACAGGATTAGGGGAATGCATGGCACTGCTTTCCAAACAACTCTGAATTCCTGTAGCCCCCACACACCCAAGAAGGGTGGAGAAGGGGCCATTGGAGAGGTTGTGGCAGCCAGTGCCACATACACTGCTCAGCATCCTCGGCTGAAATACTGATTTAGAGGCAAGACTCAAGAAAAAGGCTATTTTCAAGTTTACTCATAATGCTGACTTTCACGTGCAAAGCAACTGCCTCACTTCATCAGAGCAAACAGCTTTTTCGGGTGCTCCTTCCTTTTGATTACTTTTTCACAATAAGTCTGTGATTTGTTTGCAATCTGGCAGCAGAATAAGATTGTAACAAGGAGAAGGTAAAGTGCTGTCAGTCTGGAGAAAGGGAGATGGAATCAATTTTTCCAGTGTAAAAAACCTAAATTATTTTGTTACTAACACATGCTGTAAATTCAAGCTGTTAATTGGAAAAAATAAGAACATAAACATTTCAGGGGGTTTTCATGTTTGTGTCAATCTGGCACTTTGAGAACAAATAAGCTCTGATTATTTTTCATTTGAAGTGATGTTTCATTTCAAAACCTCCTTCAATTGGACTTATTAGCTGAAAATTGCTCAAGAAATGCCAGAATTGTAAGAGATTTATCCAGTTCATCTCTCAGGGTTTTTTAAATTTATTTTTTCAGTTCATTAATGATATGAAGATCATGTTTTTTCCTTATTTCCTTTATTCACCAGCCAGCCATCCAATTGCTTGTTTGCTTAGCTCAGTGCAGGTGTGGGGTGAAAGGGAAATTCAGCCCCTGGGAAAGGAGGAATAGATGAACTGGGGTTGAGTTCCCTGAGCCTGCAGAGAATTGCCAGGTATGGCCTTAAAAAAATCCTTACAACCCTCTCTGAAAACACCAGATTTTTGCCAGTTGCTCTTTGTAAAAAAAAAAAAGTAAAATGGAAATTAAAATAAAACAAAACCAGCAAAAAATGGGGAGGTGGAGAGGGACAAAAATGAGGATGTGAAGAGGGAGAGGGAATTCTCTGAGATAGAATATCTTGGTCTGAGATGATTTATTCTGAGTAGACATTTGCATAAAATAAAAAAAGAGGTTATTAAAAAAAAAAAAAGGAAAAATCTCATTTGACATCAGAGTGAACAAAACTATCCAGGATTTGCTGTACCATTGGCAAACAATATTCTTCCTCCTAAACTTACTTTCAGAAGTAACAAGAGTCTGCACCTTAGCCCTAGATCTCAATAAACCAGACAAAAGCCAATTGAACTGGAAAACCCTGAGCCAGCCCTGCTGGTGGAGCCGAGAGCCTTTGCCAGGGAAAGCTGTGCAGGATGGCAGCCCTGGAGTCAGCTCCCATCCAGCTGGTGGATTTCTCTGCTGGCAGAGGAGAAGCTCCAAGTCCCAGGCCCGCTGGCTTTCCCCATGGAATGTTAATTCCCGAGCTTCTCCTGTCCCGTGCTGTCCCTGGCACAGGGAGATGAGCAGGGGTTTGTGGTGCTGTGGGATGTTCCCACTCCATCTGCTCCCTCCTGGGAACTTCGCTGCCTCAAGCCCCAGCCAAACGTGGTTTAGCAGGGCAGCCTCCAAACCCACTTAATGGGGCCTATTGTCCCGCTGACCTCCTTCCCTGGGAAGTCTGCCAAGGAACAGGGATCAGGGCAGTGCATTTCAATGGCTGAGTGACAGCCCAGCATCCCACCAGGCACAGCAGTGTGTGGTGTTCCCAAACTGTGAGCCAGCACTTGGTAGCAGGAGTTTCTGGCTCCTTTTGGCTTAATTTCTAGCCCTGGTCCAGCTAATCCAAAACCAGGGTTAGCCATGGCAGGACATCTTTTCTGTCATGAGCTTGATGTAGTTCTAAAATAACCAGGATTTAAAGATTCATTTTCTGTGCAGATTCATTTCAATCTTTCTCTTCTAAACCCAGGCACAGAACCCTTGGATGACTACTCCCTTTTTCTTGGAATATGAAATCTCTGCAGCACCTTCTAGCAAGTGTAGTCCTTGGCCTGGATCCATAGGAAGGTTGGCCTGGCTGGTTGGATCCATAAGAAGAAACTCCAGAAGGAACACAGAATTCCACCCCTTCTGGGGTGGTTGTGATGGGCTTCATGGGCTACATCAACTCCTCCAATCGTGCACTGACACAGGCTGGGAAATGTCTGTTCTCTGCAGCAGAATTATTAAATATTGGGAAAGAATCCTTCCCTGTGAGGCTGGGGAGGCTCTGACACAGGATACCCAGAGCAGCTGTGGCTGCCCCATCCCTGGAATTGTTCAAGGCCAGGTTGGATGGGGCTTGGAGCAACCTGGGACAGTGGAAGGTGTCCCTGCCCATGGTAGGGGTGGTCCTGGAGGGTTTTTCATATCCCTTCCAACCCAGGGATTCCATGATTCCATGATCATGGGGCAGCTGAACCACACTTCTGATTTCCACAGCTTCCTAAAATACTACCAGATAATACCAAATATCCTCATTTTTGCCCCCATTCTGGTGTCTGTCCTCCTCAGGTTCTGCATGGGGCATTTTGGAGGGGCATTCCCAAAGACTCAGGAAGGGCCCACTCCCGGACCTGAAGAGGCACCGTGCTGGCAGGAGAGCTTTTAATGAAGTCCTTGCAGTTGTCATCAGTGTTCATTCACTGCCAGTATCACCCATGAAACACCTGGAGAAATACTCTGTGTTTCCAGTCCATTCTGTACTGAAGTAAGGGAACCCAAATCTCCCTTTCAGCACATTCCACTGGTGTCAGAGCAGGACTGGGATCAGATGCCACCCTGAGGCCTCTCCAGAGGGGGCTCAGCCATCTTCACCTGTCCCTCAGTTCCCTAATTCTGCTCAGCCCAGACAGGAATGTGGCACTACAGAGTGAGGGGAGAGCCTGAGCTGTCCTGAACAAGAACCACCTGCAACCATCACCCAAATCTTGCAGCCACACCTAGAGCCCCAAAGGAGCTGTCTCATGGGAGAGCAGTTCCTCCTCCTCACACTGCACCTTCACAGCAACCCAACATACAGTAACAAGAGATCCCACCACAACCACATGGATAAGGAACCAAGGGATGCATTCAGAAAAATTTCAGTGTCTGCACTTTGGTGCCCACCTGGGCCAGAAACAAATGATGCAGAGGAGCCGTGTTTGGGAAAAGTTTTCAAGTGATAATGGGAGTCTGTCATGCAGCAGTTGGATCTTCTGGGAGCTGATGGAGGAGGCCTTACTCTTGACATTGTATTTTTTGCTTATTTCTTAACCTCGAGATAAGAGCTCTTTCAGGGAACAGGGAAAGTTGACGTCCAAAGGCTGTCTGAAATCCAAACTTGGGTCTAATGATCTCTCCTCAAAGCACTGACTGAACTGGTTCTTCACAAGAGTCTGGGGGATTCAGTGCAGTGGGTGCTCTGCTCCTCCTGCAGTCACTCCTGAGCCACTGTCCTCTTCTCACAGCAATGCCTGAGCAGGTGGCACCTCCTGGGCAATGCCTGTGCTGGTGACACCCACAGTGACATCCCTCCCTGGGATGGCTGGTCCGAGCTTGGGGTGGTGCCAAGTATCGGGTTCAAGGCTTCTCCTCCTCCCTGCATGGCCACACCACACACCTGTGGTGTTTGGGGCTTCATGTTACTCCCATCCAGTGGCAGCTGTGGAGAAAGGAAACACATGACACTGACAGAATCCTTGCTCCTCCCATGCCAACATCCCAATCTGCCTGGTTTGAGGGCGGTGGGGCGGGAGTATCCAAGTTAAAGGGTCATGATCTCCTCTCCATTTGGCATAAAGAGCTTTGCACTCTTCCCTTCCATCTCCTCTACCTCACCTCCCCCTTTCCCTCCACAGCAAACCACATTCAAAAGGTTCAGGGTGATCCTGTTGGTGCTTTGACACCATCCCAGGGTTCTGGTCTAACAAATGGAGGACAGATTTTGCCACATACCTGACTCCTGGGCCACACATCACTACACACACCCCTCAGCTCCTCAGTGGGTGGCAGGACAACACTGATGGGAGGGCTGAGCCTCGCTAGGGAAAAGCAGAGCTTGGCTGCCTCCTGCCTCTAACATTTGCTGAGGGGGTGTTTGGGTGTTCCTGCCAGGAGCAAAAGGACCTGTTAAAAAAGAGCAAGTGTGGCTGTAAGTGGGCATTTCACAGCATGGTCACCTTGGTCATGAATGGAACTGAGGAGAGGGGACTCCTCACCAACACACACTGAAAGAAGGAGAGTCTCCTACTGTAACCCCCAAAGGGATGAAACTTATTCCCAGTCAACTCTTTGCCCCAGACAAACACAGTAAGGTAGCAACACTCTAACAGTGTGTACTGCAACCAGGACAGTCCAAACTGGGTTCCTTCAATGAGCAGGTCCTGCCAGCTCAGAGTTCCTCTACCCCTCTGAACAACCACAATGGGTGCAGTTCCTTTCAAAAGGCTGGGAAAGCCCAAGTGTGACAGCCCTTGCAGGGTTCCCAGGGCCTGCACTGTTGTCACTGCAGTGTCAGGGAGTGGGAGAGCAGGGAAAACTCTCTCGGATCATCAGGGTTTGAGGGCAGTCGAAACAGGGCTGAATGGGTGTTGAGGTATTCCTACAGCTCCAGAGGATGGAAACTGCCTTCTTGTTCTTCCTGGCAGGCTGCTGGCAGCTGATCCTTCTTTGTCAGAGGTCCCAAGGAGAGTGAAAGATTCCCAAATAGGCCTAGAGCCCTCAGGCATCCTTCTCTGCTGGGGATTGGCAGTCCAGGTGTTGATAAGGCTGTGGACAGTGGGCTGGAGGAGGAGGGAATGCTGTCAGAACATCAGGAGCTGTCATTGCTGAGTGTGGTCCCAGGAACATCACGGCCCATCTGTCAGCTCACCTGGAAGGATGGCATTGGTGGTAAGTGAGATGGATCCTGGGCTAATGAGTTGAATGTGGGCAAATTGATCCCAGACAGTGGATTGGTCATGGAACGAAGTACAGAAATTAATTTAAGTGTGGTGTGTTTGCAACCTTCTCTTCCCTTTATCAACCATGGTAGGAATCCCTTTGCCCTCCCCTGTGACAATATAGCTGGTCTATAGCTGCACAGATGATTTGGCTTTACAGATGTCAGCTTGACCAGCCCAGCTCAAAGTAAACAAGTCCCTGGACATGATAAGCATAGGTCGGATTCAAACCCAGTCAGAGGACCTCAGCCAACCCCTTTGAAGCATGGATCACCCGTATCATTGGCCAGTGAGTTAGGCAGAGTTGAGACCCTTGACCAAACATGTCTATAAGTGTGGGAAATTTGAAAGCTCTATAGAAGGAGCTGCTGGGCAATAAAGGTGGGTTGTTGCTGCACCAACTCAGTGTGTTAATGTCACATCCCTGTCTCCGACACCTCAGCCACACTCCCCAGCCTTCTTTGGACAGGCCTGTCAGGAACTCACCTTGACCCAAAATCTGGTTATGACCGGTGCCAGGGGTGGTATTTATACACCTTGTCAAGCTCATTCTGCACTCAGCAGTCTCTGGAGTTGGTGCCCAGGACTGACACAGGAAGGTTCTGGCCACTCCAGCTGAACCATCCATAGCCACCATGAAGCTGCCCAGGCTGGGACACTGCAGGGACCTGCCCCAGCTTTAAATGCAAAGAAACCCCTGGGCACAGCTCTTCTGGGCAGCTCATGTCACTCAGGGAGGGTAGAGGTGGGAGCTAAACTGCTTCATTCCCATGAGATGCAGAGGCCAAGTGTTTCCTGCCTGACATTCCGCTGCCCAGGAGCATCTCTGATGTTCAGTTTGTGCTCTCAGATCTTGCAGTATCTGTAGGCTCTGGGCCAACTCTTCTTGGTGATGCTCTGACATTGCTGCTGCTGCTGTGCCATTGCTGCTCCAACCCAGCAAAGGAGAGATGTTCCCATAAAACTTTGTAATTGGCCCACTCCCCAGACTCAGATTCTTCCTGCATGCCAACTGTGAAAGAAATGTTTCTATTTTTAGCTTGGAGATGCTGGCAAGAAATGCAGAGGATGGATCTGCATTACCAGCAGGCAGGTAATGGCACAGCCCCTTACCCTGGGCCTTCAGTCTGTTTTGCCTGCTGCAAGGACTGCAAACCTTGGTGCTCAGTCTCATGCCCTGCTCCCCTGTCAGCCACTCCCAACTACAGGTGAGATGCAGGAACAGGGAGGGGTTTTCATAAGGAAGTGCTTGTGGGTTTGAGAAAGCTTTGCATGGGCTGTGTTCAATAATATCTGTGTTTAAAGGCTGCGGTGCTTATTCTACCAATTTCCATTTTTCTTGCCTTCTGAATTTTATTTTCAAACAGGGGAAAATCTTTTCCAAGGTCAGGGAGAGGTTATGCTTTCAGATTTTTGCAGTACATAGCTTCAGGCTGGGTTAAAATTCTCATAACGATCAGAGCCTGTCTTGCCTGGGATTCATTTCTTGTGCTGTCTTCATCTCATCCCTTCCTGAATCCTGTTGGAAGGTTCAGCCATCGTGGCATACCAAAGGCAGAAGACACTTTCCCCTGTCTTTTTTTCCTTTAACCAACACTAGTGGTTTGTTGGCTCTTTTTGTTTTCCTCGCTCTGTTTTCTCATGCAATCTGGTTGACAGAAATGAGCTGCTCAACTCTGCAGTCAGGATACTGGGGGGAATGCATCAATCCTATTCCAGAGGAAGCTGGGACACTCTCTGAGCATTACAAACACCCATTCCCTTTTTCCATTCCCTTTTTCCAGTCTAACAGATTTCTCTACACTGGCTCACTTCATGCCACCTATGTCATCTTTCAAGTTCTGACCCCAAAATGGGGCAAAAGCACTTTCCCACCCCTTTTGTTGAATTCAAACCCAAACACTTTATTGTATTTGGGAATCAAAGACCCATGGGATTGAACTGCGGGAAAATTTCCTGTAAATGTGGCACAAACACACTGATATTTCCTCTGTGGTGCTGCAGCTCCAGCCCAAGCATCATCTCCCATCACAACCCCCTTTGGAAGAACTTAAAACTGAATTAATGAGTGCTGGAAGGCTGGGCTCTGAAGGGAGAACCTGAGGTACACTTTGACTTCTCTCTAGATTTAAGGCCTTGACATAAGAGACTGTCTCCACTCTCATGCTTTTAACAAGGGTAGATGACCCTATATTTGCAAGGACAGAATGTAGCACAGATAAATTGTTCTGGTATTAGCTAAGCCTTGAAGAGAAATCACTGGATAATAGGGTGCCATGGATATTCACTTCATGGACAACTGCCAGGCCTTGCTCGAGGTCCATCTTTCATCCCACAAACTCTGTAGGGACACAGTTACCTGGTTGCAGGAGGTTCATAGGTTGAAGGGCTCTCCTGACTTTCCCATTTAAGATATTATTTCCTTCCCACAATCTTTGACTTCGGCCAGTTTGTCCCAACAGTCCCCAGCTGTGTGTGAAGGAGCTGCTGGGTCAGTAATGATCCATTCATGGACTAACAGCCCCTGCCAGGGAATAGTCATTGTGGTCACTGCTCTGGAGTTGTCATTGCTGAAGCTTTTTGGCTGCTGCCAGGTCTGGGTGTTGCCAGGGGGGGCAGCCTGAGAAAGGTCGAGGGAAGTCCATTCCTTGTCTGTGTGACTGGAATTTCTGCATGTACAAGTGCATTAATATTCTTCTGCCCCTATTTGAGATGCTTTGCCTTGATCTGCCTTTGCCTTTTCCCTCTCAGTCCCAAGTGGTGTCCTCCACTTGTCCCCAGGCCAGTGATAACCTCTGCCCCTCCCTGCTCTCTCTTCCTGCTGTGTTCTCATCCCATGGCACAAACAGCACGAGCACAAGCACAGGCAGCAAATACAAAAGAGGATGGTGCTGTTTCTGAATGCAGCAGGAGCCACCAAGGCTGGGATGGAAATGTGCTGGTGTGTCTCAGTTGTGCAGCTCCTGTTACCTCTGATGTTGAAGATTATCACACTCCTGTAGTACAGGAGGGAATTTATCCCTGGCTCTGTGCTACCACATCAGTTCACAGTGTGTACACAGCCTGCCCTTCAGATCCTTGCACTCTGCATCCTCCAGCCAATGCAGAGAGTGAATAAAAAGCACAGGAGAGTCAAGGTACCAGATTCCCCTAGATGATGCATCTATGCTGTGCTCCAAAACAAAAGAAGAAAGTTGCCTAATTAATCTCAGCTTCCCTGGGACCCAGTGCAATGTCTTTATCTGTAATTCTTTCTCTACTGTCAGGAGAAAAACCCAAGCCCTTTTTATAGAATCATAGAATTGTTGAGGCTGGACAACATCAAGTGCAACCATCAGGCCAGCACCAGCACCACATTCACCACTGACTGTGTCCCCAGGTGCCACGTCCACACAGGTTTTGAATGCCTCCAAGTGACAGGGTGACTCCACCCCTGTCCTGGACAACCTGTACCAGTGTTTGATAACTCTTTCCATGAAGAAATTCTTCCTAATATCCAACCTAAACTCATCCTGGTGAAACTCTAGGCCATTTCTTCTCACCCTGTCACTTGTTACCTGGGAGAAAAGCCCAGCCCCACCTCACTACAACAGATATTTTTTAATAGATTCTTTGTAGTTTCCCAGGCAGAAGGGCAGGGCTGTATTTGTGCTGCAAAGAGCTGCATATAACGTGTTAACCACAGAACTGCATTCCAATAGTGTCAAGATGATGACGGCCAGTTAAGTGTCAGGATCAGCAGCAGAGATTGCAGGAGGATCCAGAAAGAGCCAGACATGCCAATAAATTACACTGAAACAGTGCTGACAATGACAGAGCCCTGGGGCTGGTGGGACCTGGGGCTGTTTTATATAAAACAGTGCTTTGTGGCAGTACAGATCACTCTTAGGAGCTGATTTACCTCAATCCAAAGCTAAACATCTTCAACACAGCTAGGAGTTGTGCCTCAGACTGGGGGTCAGCTGCTGCATATCCTCTTCTTCTGGAGAGCTCGTGCTTTTAAATGGCTTTAAAGAGTTAAAGGTCACAGCAGAAATTTTCCAGGTTTCATAAAATCCTAAAATGGCCTGTGTTGGAAGGGATCTTAAATATCACCCAATTCCCAGCTTTGAGAACACTGAACTTCATCTGAGACTGAGACACCCATGCAAAACTGCTCCAAGAACTTTCTCTGTGGGACATAGTCCCATAAGACAGAAAGAAAACATAAAACTCAGACCTGTATGGAGACAGAAGAGCCCCCTCTGTTCACAAGTAAATTGGGAAAGAATTACATGGTGGAGGGGAAGAATGACAGTAGCAAGAAGGGAAGACTTCTCTTAATCATCCCATGTTAGATCAGTGAATTGGAAAAATCATGGCAAGTCTGCCAAAGAATAAACTGCCCAAACCTGGTATCAACTGCAGAGCCACAGACTGTTTAGCAGCTGGGACAGAAAAATGCATTGCTTCTCATAAAACTTGCCTCCTAGAGAATTACAGCCTCTTATTTGTCATGCCAGGGTGGGTGAGTGGGGGGACAGGATTGGAAATAAATGCTACAAATGCTCTCTGTTGTGAGTAGGGACTAAGTTTATTTCCTCAGCCCAGAACATAAAACCCACAGCTGCACATGGAAACAAGGGTGATTTACAGCCCATCCCTTTGGCTGAAAGCCTTCTGGAAGAGATGAGGTGTTTCTTCTTCAGCACAAGTCTGACCTTTGCCTTGTGTAGGTATGGGAGAAATAAAAGTGAAAGACCCTTGAAGAGAGAGAAAAAATGTTGTTTTCCTCGGAGATGTCTTCCCAGGGCCATGCTGACAGATCTGCAGGGCTTTTCATTATGGTGCCATGGAGCCTTGACAAATGCATCCAGAAAAACCAATTCCTCCTGGCTCCAAAGCCACGGGGCTGGTGGGAAAATCCTCCAGGAGTCAGGAGAGGAAAGTTCTGGTGCTTGGACCAAGCTCTGACACCTCCCTACCCCCTCATATCCTTCTGCCAGGAGTTATCCCGTGCTGGAAGCCAAGGTGGTCTCTTTGGTTGCACACCCCCACGGCAGCCCATAACCAGGGGCTTTTGCAGGTGTTGAACCATCAGGGTGGGATTCAGGGAACAGTTTTCTCTATCACAGATGGGTTGCAGACCCAAAAGAAATCTCTTCTCTGTTTCCTACTTCCCCCATGGATAAAAAAATAACAGAAATCACCCCCTAGGAAGAAGGGCTGTTTATGGTCCACTAATAAAGAAATCACATTCATATTGTTTCTGTTTTGATAACAACAATAAAGATTCAGAGCTTCCCCTTCTGATTGGGGAAGGTCCAGTGCAGGGTGAGGAGCTCCAAAATGAGCATTTCCTTAAAGCACTCTCAGACCTGCTGGCCCAAATTGTAGGGCCTTTTCACTGCCTCCCCTGAAGGATGTATTTAGATCTGCTGAGCAATCTGAGCCCAAACTCATCAGGATCTGCCTCAGAAATTCCCCATGGCTCCTCAAACTTACCTTCTCTTCCTCCTGCTGGGAAGCTGCTATGGCACAGCTGCCTCCCAACATTCACATTCCTTGTTTGTTGTTAAATTTTCCTTAGGCTTCCCCTGGGCTGTGTCTTGCCCAGTAAACAGAGACATCAACAGATCTCTGCAGATCCCAGAGCCAGAGCTTTCCTTACAGCTCCAGCCTTCCCCTGGCACAGATATCTCTCCCCACTGCAGGGTCTGCTGCCCCAACTCAGCCCAAAGCTCCCTCAGAGGGTTTCCCTTGGGCTGAATGGGACTGGATGAGCCTTCTGGAGGCTTTTCCAGGTAGGCAAATCAGCTTCTTGCCTCACTGAGTTTCTCTCTGCTCCACTTCCTGAGGCTCCTCTGAAATCCAACATCCAGAGACAAAATAAAGCAAAACAAATCGTCCCACCCCAGGCTGTCACTCAGATGGGTTTATGCCAACAAGGAAGGCATTAGTCCTCAATACACAGAGTAGTCCTGAGTACCTCAGAGTAGTCACTAATAGCCCAGAGCAGCCACCAAAACCCCAGAGTCCGGATCAATGTTTGTGTGTTTCTGGCCTGTTTCCCCTCTGTGTGCACATGGGGTGTTGTGTATCAGGGGGCTCAGGTGGCTCCCAGCTCATGGAGGCTCCTCTGGGATTCCTGTTCTCCTGGGGAACCCTCCCCTACTCGCTGTGGATGCACAATGCAACAGGAGCAGCTCCCACAGCCCTGATGCTCCCCCTCTGCTGCCTGGGGCACACCAATAGCATGGACAAGGATGCAGAGGATACAGAGGACTGAGCCCACACAGGGCTCAAGGCACTGAACGTTCTCCTCTGCAAACACTCAGACCCTTTGCCCTGGAGGCTCCTGCTGTGCCACCAGCCTGGCAAAGCCCACTGGCCCTGGCTTGGAGGCTGCTCATTCCCGAGGCTGGGCAGGTGCTGTGAGGGGAAATGATCACAGAATCATGGCTTTGTTCAGGTTGGAAAAGCTCTCTGAGATTATTGAGTCCTACCATTCCCCAGCACTGATCTCCCCAAATGCCACATCCACAAGGCTTTTGAACCCCTCCAGGGATAGGGACCCCACCAGTGCCCTGGGCAGCCCTTTCTAATCCCTGACCATCCTTTCCATGACCACCTTTTCCATCAGAAAACCCTTGGGAGAAAAATGCGGCCTCATCTCATTTTTAACATTTCACAGCAAAATGTCAATTTGATTTAGTGAAATCCACTTCAGAACAAAATTCCAAATGAATCACATGGGTTTTCTTGTTTAGTTTCAAAAATGCTGAAGTATTTTACTCAAGGCTGGTAAAACAGGCAGTTTTGACTTGTCTCTTTAATCCATTTTATCTTTAACAGGTTGCTGTACCGAAATATTGATGGCATTTTATAATAATAAAACCACATATTATATACTAAATATCCTCTTAATATATATGCTTGGGAACTTACTTAACCTCATATTTAATACAAATTGTTTATCTTCTATGAAGCCCAGTGTAATACAGTACAAAACCCTATCATGTTACAACACAGTTCTATATTTTGTGGTAATAAAGGAGTAAAATGCAAACAAGCCCATGCCAGGGTTACCTTCGTGTTGCTCTGATTTTTATTCTGATGAATTTTACATGCACCACGGAGCAAGAAAACATGAATTGGTCCCAAAAAGCTGCTTTGCCTGGGAGCTGCTCCAGCAGGACAGGAACCCACCCTAGAGCAGCAGCATTTCCCAGGGAGCCACAAACCACCCAGCTGGAAGATGTCAGCTCAGGAGCTCTGACCATTCCAGGCCTGTGTGGCCAGGGAGAGCAGGGGCTGATTGCTGCTGGCTCAGGTGGCACTGGAGGAGCACTGGGGGGCACTGGAGGAGCACTGGGGGCACTGGAGGGGCACTGGGGGCACTGGAGGAGCACTGGGGGGCACTGGAGGGGCACTGGGGGCACTGGAGGAGCACTGGGGGCACTGGCAGCATTCCCATTCTCCTAGGCCAGGGATACCATCCCAGGCACAGCTCAGACCCTCCTGGCTGTACTCACCTGGGCACTCTAAGGAGTTGGGCTTTGTGTCCTCCGGTCTCAGCTCAGTGGGGACTAGAGGGATGGGGGTGAAAGTGCCTGGTAAGAGCTGTTCTCTGAACAAGAACACTTGGCTCATCCAGCAGGGGATAGCACAGCCCAGAGCCATAAATAATGCATGGATCCCTCACATGGAGTTCATTACAGCCTCGCATTCCTCAGAGAGTCAGCAAATATTATTTTTCTCTTCTCTTTTGTGTGTCTGTGGAGTGGTGGGTGGCTCAGGGAGAAGGGAAGGCTCCTCCGAGGTGCTGATCTGCTTTTACATCTTCCTTCCTCCTCCTTCTCCTTCCCTTCTCTGCCTTCCCAAAAAGCCTCCTGCCTGAGCTGTGTCAGAACAGTAGCGTTGCCAAGCTGCCCTGGAGGGCTGGAGTTGCAGCTGGATTTGGGAAGCAAATGGGCTTAATGTGTTCAGCTAAATGCAGGTGTTAGAACCCAGTCAAACAGGGCAAACTGCAGCTCAGTCTGGGACCACTCCTCCTGGGAAAACAAGGCACAAGAATTTGCCTGCTGGACAGTGGCAGGGAAAAAAAGCATTAATTTCTCTCCAGCCTGATGAAAATGCTTCCCTGGAAGCAGGTTTGGAATTTGCTGGCATTGCTAAGAGGAGGGATCCAAAATTCATAGCTGCTGAGCAGGTGCTTGAAATCATAATTCATTGGTGTCCCCTTCCTGATTGCCCAAACACTAACGAGCTGCTCAGAACCTGGAACTGCTAATTACGTGTTTGAGACCTAAAAGAAGTACTCAAGATGTCTTCATGCTATTAAAATAGCCTAGACTGAATTGCTGTCAGACTGTCCAAAAAAACCCTGGGATTACTCAATAAGACACCAGACTCTGAGTGGAAAATTAGGTTTTTGGGACCCCAAAGCTACTAAGAAGGTGCTCAGGACCTAATGATTCTCCAAGTCCATTTACTGGAAGTAGTTTGAGAATTTGGACATCCACTCCCGTGTTCCCCTTGTGCTGTCCTCGTCTCTGCTGGAGTGCATCCCTTCAGGCAGGATTTGTGATCCATGGCTTGTCCCACCCAGCTGCAGCTTTTCCTCTGGATCTGAGTCCCACAGAGCAGCCAGTGGAGAACAACTCTATTAAAAGCTACAGTGGTGTCACACTGACATGTATTTTTTTCTTCTAAGAGCATCCTGAGATGACTTCAGCTCTGACCTACTTTAAAGCCAGGCTGATTTTGTCCAAGCAGCAGCTGCATTTGAAGGCAAAGAGATGGAAGGAAAAGCTGCTGAAATCCAGATCCCTGGTCAGAGGTTTTTGCCCAGCAAGACCCAGAGGTGCTCGACTTGGTAGCATACTCTTTTGTCAGCTCTTTGGTTTTCCTGACACGTCTTTCCCCTGCACAGGCTGCAGCCTTGGCTCTCCCAGCAAAGGACAGGGGAAGCAGTCCCTGTTCATCACTGCATCTTTCACACAGCCAGCAAATGGGAGAAGTAGTTAACTCCCACTGTTAGCTACAATGTTTAGCTACAGTAATTATGAATTTGCATTGCTCTCTCTGCCAGCAAAGTGGACTGGGCTCCCAACACCCTCTCAAGTATTTCTGAAGTCCCCACATTCCCTTTTTGGGTGAGTCCTGCATCTTTAGAACAATCACATTCAGCCTTAGCTCTGTCTGTATTCCTTCTGTCTCTCAGCGCCTTTCTGAGGATCGGGGACTCCTGGGATGTTTCTCAAAGGCCCCTCATCACCATGCATTCCATATATTCTGGTATATTCTGGTTTGCTTCCCTTCCCCATCCAGACGATGGGAATACCAGCCAGGACAACAAACCTTGCAACAGGAGCAGCAGGCAGTGAGGTGCTCCAGAGTGGGAGCGACTGAGCCTATATTTTGGATTTCAAGAGAATTTCAGCAGGGCTCTGATTATCTCTGGGATTTCCCATTGCTTTGGCAGGAAAGTGTTCCTTTCCTGTGGCTGCTGGGCCTCTCTTGCAAGACTCCCATTCACAGAGTCCCCTCCATCTCATGCTGCAGGCAATCCGTGTCACAGAATATATTCCCGATTTGTTTCTGGGCTTGATTCCTCACCTCAGCCCGTGTTGGAGGCTGCTGGGATGTGGGCTGGCTCTGCACAACGTGCACACTCCCTGGCAAATGTTCCAGTGAACAAACATTCATTAAAAACCAGCAAATGTGGATTATAACTGATTGCATAAAGGTGCTGGTGAATTGACAACATATGCCCAGAGTCACAGCAAATGATCCAGAACACATCAGCAGGAGATGGAAAGCTCTCACCTCCCAGTCTGACACGGATCTCAGGGTGAGGCTGAGGCTGAGCTGTGGGTTGGGGCACGTCCTGCACACTCATGGCTGTTTTCACAGCATGAACCTGGTACTGCTGACCAGGGGGGATTTCAATGTCTGAGGCAACTCCAGCAAGGCCACCCCCACCCTCTCCAACAGCTTTATTGCCCCTCATCCCAAACAACCAGCATGGATTTACTCCTTAGGCTCTCTGCACTGGCTAAGCAGAGCATCCCTCCTTCTGCAACAGGAGCAGCCCAGCTCTAGCAGCCTGATCCATCTTTTACCTCAGGATAATCCCTCTAGAGATGGGTCACAGAACCTTGCAAAGCACCCAAGGGTGCCAGCAGTACCAGCTCTGCCTGCAGCACAAACGAGTCTTAGCAGGGTCCCCACTGCCCTGCTTCAGGATGGACTCCGGGCAAACTCCCAGTGCTGCCACTAAAACCAAGAGAAAGGAGGTTGAACTGCACATTCAGCACAAAGCTGGACTGCCAGTCCCATCTTCATTAGCTAACTACCCCCTAAGTCAGCGCAAAGTGGGTCTTAATTAGCCCACATCTGGACCTTGGTTTGTCCTAAGAGCATTCCCATCTCTCCTACTCCCTCCCTTCAGCAATCCCAAATCTTCCAGGGCAGCTGATCTGCAGTTGAAGCCTGGACCACGACCCTGCCAGGCACATTTACTGCTCAGCTTTGCCGGGGATGTTTCCATCCAGCTCTAATTAACGGCAGCAAACAAGCACTTTTGAGCCACGGAGGGAAACCCCGGCGGGCAGAATGAATGTTCCTCTAACTGCTCCCACAGCCGTTTCTCTCCAGGAAAACCGAAGGCAAACTTCCAAATCTCTTCCCTCTGCCGCAGCACATTCCAGCCCTGCGGGGGAGCCAGGCTTTGGAATGAACAATGCATTTGCTCTCCCTTATTTATGGGATAACAGAGCAGGTCCTCTGTTTCCCAAGTGGGTGAAATCGAGCCCAAGTAACTCATTTCTGCAGAGGGAATTTATAATATGTTTTAAAAACAGGTTCCCCTTTCTCTCTGTGTTGTATTGTGACTACTGGTCAGAATCAACTGAACCAATGCTGCCCCTCCCTTTTCTCCCTTGTTTCTCTGAGATCCCATAAATCAGAGAGAAAATTATATTATTTTTAAGCCGGAGAGAGGAGATACCACATTTCTGCCCCATTTTTGTGTGATGTCTAATACAACAGCGTCCCAGGGGCTACCAGATGGGATATGAATATAGATAAACAAAAATCCAGCCACATGTAATGCCTTGACTTCAGTCAGATTGGCCATTAGCAGGATCCCATTCTCACTGCAGGCAGCATGAACACCCTCAAGGGAAGCTGCTGCAGCCTCCACATGGGATCTTCACCCAGCCTGGGACAGGGTTAAGCACCCACAGGATTTACACCCCAGTGGACTCAATAGTCCTGTCTCCATGCAGACACTGACAGGACCTGAGTTAATTGAACTCCCAGAACTGACAAGCTGCGTATTTAAGTCTTCTCAGGATCAAGAAACACAGAATTGATACTGTATGACTCCAGGAATGGAGGGGAAAGACCTTTCCAGGACATGGCTGTGTTTTTCTAGGTTTCCCAGGCACCCCATACTCTGCTTAACTCGGGTGAGAGGTGCCTGACTCCCATGATCCAGGTGTACACCCAATCCATTCCATCAGTCCAGGAAAAGGTTTTCCATGGACTTTGAAATAAATGGGCAAGGAGACCAGCTCCTTTTTAATGCCTTTATTAAAATCAGCTCTAGGTAGGGGGCTCGAGGGG
>JBBMKD010000101.1:5071997-5099052 GCA_037834095.1 Argya squamiceps
AGGGACTTGTGCAGAGCCACCAGGTCCCCCCTGAGCCTCCTTTTCTCCAGGCTCAGCCCCTTTCCAGCTCCCTCAGCTGCTCCTGGTGCCTGCAAGGAATGGGCTGTACGTGCCAGTATCCCTTGGGATTATCCTCTGCTGCTCTCCTTCGCCTCTCTGCATCTCCTCCCCAGTCCCCACCAGCCCAGGCATTGCTCCCAACCATTCCCCTTCCCCCAGCCCTTTTTGCCTCTCCAGGCAGACACTGGGAGGGCAGAAAACCCCAGTTTCTGGACACTCAACTCAGGAGCAGGACACCAAACCTCTGCTGTGGGGATGTCCAGCTGGATCTCAAAACCAGGAAGTTGTTAAGGTTAGAAAACACCTCTGAGATCACCAAGTCCAACCCACAGCACCACCACTGTGCTCACTGTTAACCCTGTCCTCAAGAGCCATATCCACAATTTTTTGAACACTTCCAGGGTGGCTGGTGAGTGCCCTGCCCTGCCCCAGATCCAATGCTTAACAACCTTTTCTGTGAAGACATTTTCCCCAGTTTTCCCTAATATTCGATCTAAATCACCCCTGGATCTACTTGATGCTATTTTATCTCTTCCCCTCAATATTTTAGGAATGTGAGATTCCTTGTGAGGAGCAAGGATCATATGCCTAAAGCTGGGATTTACTGCACCACTGTTGCAATAAGTGATACAAACTCATCATCTGCATCTTTGAATCATCATCATCTTTAACAATCAGGTGCCCACACCTTGACTGACAAACACCACATGGATGAGACCAGGGGAGGACCGTGGTGCATACCAAAAAACTGGAATATCACACACCTGGATGTGTCTGGACTGACAGAGGAGAGGAATTATTTCAAGTGAGAAGCACTGCAGGGAGATAGAGCTGCTCGGGCACAGCTCTGAGGAGGGGGGAACCAAAGGGTTTCTCAGCACTAAAGCCACAATGCTGATTTCTGGTTTTGGTGGGTTTAATGAAAGTGTGTCTTTTTTGAAAGACAAGTGCAATTACAAGAACATACTTGACTCAGGCACTTATTTCTCCTTCTGACAGAAAAAAAAAAGCACAGAAAGACCAGAATACACAAAGGGCTCGCAATAACTGTTAAAAACTGAAAGCTCTTCCCCAGATTTCAATATTCCTTTGCAAATGGGGACTGTACTGACCTGCCTGATTTATAACAAAATAAATGCACACTGCATTTCCCTACCCCTGGTAACTGAACTGTCCTTGCTTGAGCTCCAGAAATAGTTTGTCACATGAATTTACCTGTGGTAACTGGGCTTTAATGCCTGGTGTTAGATGGGTTTGAAACATGGGAGGAAAATATGCTGCAGTTAATTGTTCCAACAGCCATGGGCACCCCCGATGGAGTGATTTAGGTTCAGAAATACCCATCAACATTTAACAGCATTCCAAAGAGGAAGGGAGGTGGATGCTTTACCTCAGGATGCTGTTCAGCCTGCAGGCACTTGCAGAAGCTATCTGGGGTTTGCAGAGCTGCAGTAGCTGGGGGTGCTCAGGTACTCTGTGTACCTGATTTGCAAATGCAAGTAAGAAAGGCTTTCAAAATGCTTTTTGTGTGAAGACATTTGTAGAAAAATCTGTTTGGTTTCAATCCCTTCCAACCAGGAATGATGGATTCTCTTGTGTTTGCACAAAATCACAGCCCATGTCATTCTCTGCAGCAGGTTAAAGCAATTCCCCTCCCTTAGTTAAAGTTTAATCAATTTTAATAATAAATGTTTAATAGCAAACATAAACCAGAAAAACAGCCCTTGCCCCGAGGAGCTGACAGTTTTATTTCAAATCCAAAGAGTGGAGTGTGAGCCTTGAGGATTGACAGGGGGTTGTGGACACTCCGAGCTGGGCAGGATTTCCCACTCGGGATCTGAGGAGTAGGATGCAATGTTGAGGTCACTCCACACATTCTGAGTCCTGCAGTGCACCTGCAGCACCGTGGGCCTGCTCTCAGTGCTGGGAATTACTGAGAATTTGAAACATAATCATGAATGAAGCTTGTGTTTTTGTCTTCTAACCTCTCCCTGCTCTATCCCAGGTTTCTTAGCACCCCCACAGCACCATCAGAAGAAGACAGGACCTGCCTTCACACACACACCCGCCCTGGGATGGTTCCCCTGTCCCACAGGGAGCACAAATCTCTGCATCCTGGTTTGATCTTGCTTGTACTGTGCTGCCAGAGAAGTGAGAGCTGTCTCATTATTGCCAGGCTGCTCCTGGAGAAAGTGGGGCACATGTGTTTGTTGGCCAGCTGGTCCCTGTCAGACACAATGTAAAACACAAGCACTGACCCTGTTTTTCCTCCCTGGGCTCCAGTTTGTGTCTCTCCCAGCTGCCAGTTTTTGTGAAACTTGTAGAAATCACATGGTTTTGAGACTTCTCCTGTTCTTTCAAATGGAGGAAAATTGCTGAAACCTTCTCTTATCAGGAAATAAGCCTAAAACCATCTTCAGAAAGCTCAGAGGTTAGGCTGTCAGAAGCATTTTGCTCTGACTGCCCTTTGAAAGAGGAGACTGGTTTGAAAGCACTAAATTAAATTCCCCTATTCAGGGAAAGCCAGACATGAATATGTAACCCAGAGTTCCTCCCTACTAACCTCAGATGACACCAGGGTTTGCCTCAAAACCCCTATAAATTAGAACCTGGGTGCATTAGAACCTGCTGACCTACAAGAGCAAGATGTAGAGGCAGCACATGGTGAAAAGTTCCCCAGCTCTGCATCACCTTTTGCATTACTTAATTCTGAACCAGATTATCCATTTAATGAGACATCCCAGGGTTTCAATATTTTATTTTGCACTGAGATTTTTATTTTAATTAATTTCATGGAAAATAGAAATGCTTTAAGACAAAAAGCTTTCATTTTTCACATGGGAAATCTCATCCCAGGAGACACTTGCACATTTTTCTGGTATCATGCACAAACACCATAGAAAAACCCTTTCCCTCTTGATCTGTTTTTCCCTGGAGAGATGTAGATGTACAGAGACATCATCACAAGACTGACCTCTGAGGCTCTTTTTGTTCTACCAAGACATAATGAGGAGAGAATGATTTTTGCAGGGACAGATGCAGTTGTGGGAGCTAACAGAGGGATCTGACTCTCACCAATGTCTTAAGGTGGCAAACTCCACTGGGGTTCTATAGAACTGGGACTGCTTTGTCAACCTGGAACTTGTCTCCTCCCACAACTCAGAACTGCCATGTACACCCCAGCACCTCCTTTCTCTGTGCCTGTCCTGGAATTCCAGGGCCCTATGAGGGATTCATTGGGATTGGTGTGGATCAGCTGCAAAGCCTTGTCATACCTGACAGAAATCCTTTTGTTATTCATGTGGATGTCACACATTTCAGGAGATGCTCCATCACAATTTAGCATTAGTTAATGGCTATTTAGAGTGATCCTGCAGCATCTGCAGAAGGAATGGTGGTTGCAGCACCTGAGGCCAGGCTAGAGGATGAAAAATGCAGCTTAATCAACAAGGATCAATCTTAACATCCAACACAGCAGCTCCTTCTCCCCGGCATGATCTCCGCACCCTCGTCACACTATCCATGGAAATTCTTCCCATCTTTTACACAAAGATTGGTTTAGATGGGAATGTTGTTTGAGAAATGACCACAGCAGCAGTTTTCCCAAAGCCTTATGGGAAAACTTGCCTCTTTTCATTAAAAAAAAAAAAATCCTCTGTCTTGGTTTGAAAGACAGGTGTCTGCTAGGGAAGGCAAAAAGCCTCCCTTGGAATGGAGAATGTAAACCCCCTCCCTCTGAATGATTATAATTTTGAAATCAAGGGGCTCTCAGGCAAGGATATGAGGGGTGGGAATAACAGTTCTTTACTAGTATGTATAACAAGGCAAACAAACAACAACAACTACAGCATTACCAACAAACAGGACCAGGAGCCTCGTGCCAGCCTTCTCGGCCGAGATGGGAAGGGATGGAGGAGAGGCTTTGCTCCACCAAACCCTGGGGCAGTCTGACCCCAGGGCCCCTGCAGGACTCAGAGGACACCAAGGTGGAACGGCAGGAATGAGCAGAGGGCTGGAGGATGAGATGTATCTGCAGCTCTGTGGTGGTAACTGGAATGGTGGGATGTCCCACAGGGCAGTGCAAAGCCTCAGAGCAGCACTGATGAAGGGATGGTGGGACAGGGCTGAGCTCAGGATCCCTGGGCACACGAGCAGAGGGTGGTAGCTCTCTAGGACTGGATTCCAGTACTGACAGTGAATTCTCCTTGCAGTAAGCAACAGCTTGACCCTCCTCCTTTCTAATGCCGAGAGCAAGAGCCAGAAGATGCCCCCAGTCCCATCCTTTACCTGCCCCCAAAACTTACAATATCTTCCCCCTCCAGGAGAAACTCCCAGACACCAAAAGAGGTGTGGCCAGGTGCTATACTCCTCTCCTTTGGCCACTTCTTTGTTTTGCTTAAGTACCCATAGATACCCAGTAGTTAGTTTCCTAGCAATTTATGGGAAAAATTCTGTAAGTAAAAAAGAAACAAATCTAACCCCCAATATCCCCAAACAGTAAATGTTTCAAAGGAAGAAATTAATGTATCAGTATTGTGTGACTGCTGTATCCCACCAGCAGCAGAGGACAGAAGAGGACACAACATGTTATGTTCTGTGAGATCCTGATCCACACACCCCTAACCCTAATCCCAGCAGTTTATCCAGAGAAAAATACCAGTATGATGAACAGAAACTGCACTTCTGAGCAGAATTTTGGTTCACCTGTTCACAGAAACACTAAGAAATCTGTTGGTGAATGTCAGTTCCCATCCAAGGTCCCTTTCAGCTAAACCATCCCATTCTAGAGGCTAAGAGTCCCTCCCATCTGCCAAAACATAATTCCATCCTCCATTCAAGGCCGAACTGACACCTCTCTGTCATCCTGGTTCAGCTTTCACAGGTTCTTCCATCACTGGAGAACTGTGGAGGAGTTCATAGCTCTGCTGCCACCACTTCACATGTGACAGAGCCCTAAGCTGCTCTTCTAAAGCCTTGCAGGAGGCACTGGAAGGGACAGAGAATTTCTTGGATGTCTCAGGATTCACTGTCCATTTCAGTGCCAGGGAGCAGTAGAGTGTGGTGTTGGAAGTTTAGATAATCAAGGGTTAAACTTCTATTAATTCCTCCCACTGCTCATTAACTCTTCTCTTCAATTAATTTAGTCCTGCCTGTGGCAACTGCAGTGATGTTTGCTGGGCTGCCATTGAGCAGCCCCACGTGAATCCTGTCCTGTCCTACCCTCCTGCTGTTCCAGAGCTCCAGCTCATCATTTTTTACTGGGCTGGGAGAAATCTCCTGTCACGGAGCCCTTAAATTACCCCTCTCAGAGTAACACAGCTGAATCACCAGAGAGCATTTGCTGGGGTTTATTTATTCTCTTCTCCTGGCCTAAGATTAATGTCCCTCAAACCTTCAGGTGAACCAACAGTTTGAATCACTGTTATGGGATTCAGCCCTTTTCATAAAGTGAAATCCTTGCACGACTCCTCCACTGCATGAGTGTAGGATTTTAGAGAGCCTGGAAAACACGGAGAGAACGAGAAACGAAAAATTGTCTAAATGGGTTGCTTTGATTTTCTTCTTCCAATAATGACAAAACCTTTAAAACGCAAAATAAGTTTCAATAATTTTTAATTTTAATTTCATTTTAAATTGCTTTAATGTCATGCCCATCTTCATATTACATTTATATATCAGTATTCATCACTATTGAAACATCATCATGAAAACTCAATTTTACAGAGCAGCTAAAACTTGGTCCCACTAAAATTTCTAAAATTTTTGGACCTCCAGTGGTTTAGTTTGGGGTTTGGGGTTTTCATTTGGGATTTCTTTCATATAGGCAAGGAAGACAGACTCAGCACTACTGGTTTCCCTCAGGAAAAAATCCAATTCCCAAGAAACTCACACTGGAAGTGAGATCTTTGGACTGTCTGAAAGAAAGGGAAGCCTACAGACCTGACATGAGAAAAGCGCCTGGAATCCCCTTCTCATGCAAGGTCAGACCAATGTGGGGGAGTACCTGACGAGGAGATGAAATTTGATTCAGTCTTTTTCACTTCTGATTTTCTTTTCAAATTTCAGTCTCTGAGGAAATCACAAAGCAGAACTGGCTTCTCTGAAAGGAGCAGACAACTGAGCAGCTCCTCTTGCACATGAAAATCCCTGATGGCCCCATTCCCTTGGATGGGCTCCTCTGGGAAATCCAAGTCCAGATTAAACCTCCTTTCATCCATCTCACTCTGAGCAAATACATGTGCATTTTCCATTACCCTTCACTCCTTCACTTCACGCTCCCTGCCTTAACACACAGGCTAAATCCTTCCTTGCATGGCACAACAGCAACAAATGATCAAAACAATTCAGCTTTTCTTCAAGTAATAGCATATGCTTGGTTGTAAATATTCATGGCTGGGTGGAAATTGGTTCTTGATGGCCCTGAGCACACTGGTGTCAGTCGTGCCGAAATGACTCTCAGTCTCTTTTACCTCCAAGGGGCAATTTTGTTTTTCTGGTGCAGGTCTCATACATCAATCCATGGCAGATGGAGTCAGACATGACCACCTCATCTACCTCATTTTTCCTCTTAGCTTGTTGAGCTTCTGGTGCCGGAGAGGTTTCCTCATGGACTTCCACAGGTTGGGAAATCCCAGCAAGCTTCTAGAGGACCATTCAGTTGCACTCATCCCTCAATAAAGCCAATCTGTTTAAGGCTTTTCATCATGACCTCTCAGCAGATGCAGGTGTCAAAATAGACACTGACTTTCACAACCTTCACATTTAGCCACAGATCGTGATTTTCTCCCTCAGGAAGATCTGAGTCCTCCCCACTCCCAGCTGTGTCATAGCTGTCATCACTTGGTAAGCAAGGAAGTTTTCCATGGGTCTGTTTTCCCAAAGAGCTCTTCCTATGGAATGCTGCAGTATCTCATCAGTCCAGTAGGCAGAATGCTTTTTGCATTTTTGATTCCCATATAGACCTGGTGTAGCTGTGGCAGCAACACAACCACCTGACACCCTGCTCACACCCACCTTATCACGATAGCTTATCACCATTATTGCCCTCACCCTAGCCACGCCAATGGATGCAGAACTCTGCTGCATGGCTGACCTGAGCCTGGATGGCACTCCAGGCATAAATCCCTGTGACGAATGCCTTTGGGAAGGCACAGGAGGGGCTCAAGACCCTGCCAGAGGAGATGGAGATGTTGTGCATGGCGTGCCCATCCTGCTGCTCCTCAGGAGCTGTCAGGCACATTTGTTGTCAGCAGGAGCTGAGTGATGGATTTGAGGTTGTTTTTTTTTCAGGGAATCACCACTGTCTGCTTCTAAAGCAAATAGGGATAGTTTCAGGAAATGGGAAAAGACAGGGAGTTGCTCAGAGAAACTGTGGTGGACTCATTATGGAATCAGAGCTGTGAATGCCTCAATGCTCAGTGCAGATGGAGCTGTCAGCAGCTCTGCATTTTAGGGCAATTTTTGTCCTTAGGTCAATAATGCAAACTTGAACTTGTGCAGAGTTCACAGAGAGAAAGGTGATCATCTTCCCAAACTGACTTTCATTTCTCAGGAAGACTGAGGGTGAACTGAGCATGGGAGCAGGTCAGAGACAGGCAGAGCTCCTGAGGGTTAGAGCTGTGGTTTCCATCTCTGTTGGTGACATTAACAATGGGATTGAGGGCACCCTCAGCAAGCTTGATGACACCAAGCTGTGTGACACACTGGAGGGAAGGGATGGGATCCAGAGGGACCTGGACAGGCTGGAGGGGTGGGAATGTGTGACCCTCACAAAGCCCATCAAGGCCAAGTGCAAGGTCCTGCAAAGCTGTTCAGCCTAGAAAAGAGAAACTCCAGGGAGACTGATCTCCTTTAGAGCCCCTTCCAGTGCTGAAAGGGGTCCAAGAGAGATGGAGAGAGACTTTGGAAAAGGGATAGGACAAAGGGGAATGACTTTAAACTGAAAGAGAATAGGTTTGGATTACATATTAGGAAAACAGGCTTCCCTGGGAGGGTGGGGAGGCCCAGGCACAAGATGCCCAGAGAAGCTGGGGCTGCCCCTGGATCTCTGCAAGTGTCCACAGCCAGGTTGAATGGGGCTTGGAGCAGCCTGGGATAGTGGAAGGTATCT
Source organism: Argya squamiceps (assembly GCA_037834095.1). Classification (NCBI taxonomy): domain Eukaryota; kingdom Metazoa; phylum Chordata; class Aves; order Passeriformes; family Leiothrichidae; genus Argya; species Argya squamiceps. The sequence goes on from JBBMKD010000101.1 coordinate 5,080,168, forward strand.
CTGGCCATTGCAGGGAGTGGGAGTGGATGATTTGAAGGTCCCTTCCAACTCAAACCATTCCAGGGTTCTATGTTTCTATGAAAAAAATTAGATACTTCAAAAATAGCAAAAGGATTTAAGACCCAACAGGTCTGCACCTGCTTTCTGCTATAGAATCATAATTCAGCTTGGAAGGGACCTCAAGAGGCCAGAGGCCCTCACTGAAGTCAGACCGGTTTTCTTTTTTAATCAACTGGGAATTTCTCCTGTTTCACTTCATGACAACTGGTTTAGATTTTTACCCATTTCTGTCCATGGGGATCATGGACCTGGTAGTCAGAACCTCTCAGGGAGGGTTTAGATTAAACCCACACAAAGATTCCTCAAGAGAGGACATCTGGGAGGTTGTTTATTATCTGCCAAGAAGACTCCAAGGGACACTTGCACAGGGCGGGGGGTAGGGACAAGCTACATTGTTCCACTTTACCTCTCTGGCTGGAAACCAGGCTGGATTTTTTATAGATTCCTTGTCTTTCGTGGCCTCTACTTTAGCTTTGGACATGACTAGACTAAGTCTGGTTCCTGTAGAGGGAGCACAGTATATGTGAAAGCTTCCTGTGGTTTCACCCTGAACCCATTGCAGACAGAAAACTGCACCCAGGAGAACTCATCCAAGGCCAGTTGTCAGGGAGGCCCTGTGACATGAACTGTGTTAGTCACAGAGAGCCACAGGCAAAAAGGAGGCACCAGGACATGGTGGCTGGAAGACATTTATCAGATTTGTTCTCTGTTGTTGACAACCTTGGTTTTCCACAGCTTTGGGCACTTCAGTTCTCAGTGTCTGTCTGGGAGAAATGAGCTGAAGCACAAGAAGCTGCACTCATTTCCAACGCTAAGAAAAGCCTCACACAATTCCCAGGACAATTCTGATAAATCCTGGCAGCCTTCAAACATCTCCCCTATCCTTGGAACTCCAGAGACACCCACCTTGCTCAGCAGTTCTTCCCCATACCAAGGGTGAATTTGCATTTTGCTCCAGCTGCTATTTGGAGAGCAAATCCCTGGGCAGGTGGGGTGTGGAGGACAGAGGAGCTCTCATTTGGTCTCCTGATGCATAACTCTAATGAATGGGAATCACTCAGAAGTGAGAAGTGGTTCTTGCTCTCCTCCAAACCAAATGCCAGCTGCTCCAGCAAGGGAAGGCTGAGCCCACATCTGGCTCTTACAACACATAAATTCTTTGTCCTTCCTCTCCCAGGGCCCTCCCCCGTGCCTCATCTCCCTTGTCATTCATCCCCCTCTGCTCTCCAGCTGGCTCTGACACTTCGGCTGTGCCTGTTACTGACATTTCCCACTTGTTTAAACCATTCCCCATCCCAAAGCCTGAGTCAGGGCGGGCAGCATGCCTGGCTAAGAAACAGCTCAAAACATAGCCAAACACAGCCCTTTTCAAAGATCATTAAGGACTGCCACTGTTCTGGTCAGGTCTGAAGTCAAATCAGCATCCCAAATGTGGAGCACCAATCTCCCAAGTTAACAACCTACGGCCCACTTCTACAGTTTCTCTCCTTTCGAGTTGTTTCACCCAGTGTTTATACTTCCAGTATGTTGTGGTTTGATGGCCAAATGCCAGGTATCCATGAAAGTCAAATGCCTACCCTCTTCCGCTACAGTTGGGCAGAGGAGAGGAAGAAAAAAATATTAAGAAGTAACAAAGAGTCCATGAGTTGAGGTAAGGACTGAGACAAAAACATTCTAAGGGCAAAACAGGTTTAAATTTAAAGGTATAAGGTAAATCTATTATTAACAGAATCAGAGAAGGGTAATGAGAAGTAAAATAAAGCCCTAAAACACCTTTCTTCCCCCCAGCCCACTGACAGTGCAGGGAGAGAAGGAGTGGGGTTTTTGGTCAGTTCATCACTCCAGATCTTTTTCTGTTTGTTTAGGGAGAGGAGTCTTTCCTCTGCTATGCTGTGGGGCCCTCCCACAGTCAAACAGTCTCCCCAAAACTATTGTGGCACAGGTCACTCGTCCACGAGGTGCAGTCTTTTAAGGATGGGCTGTTCTAGTTTGGAAGCAAGGGCCCTCTCTCTCTATCTCTGGAAACAGGAGCCCTCTCGCCCTATTTGGGTCTCTCACTGGATCACAGCTTTCCCTGCCATCCATCTGCTCCAGCGTGAGCACTTTTCCCACAGGCTGCAAGCAGATCTCTGCATCCCCCATGGACCTCATGCATTACAGGAGGACAGTTTGTTTCACCCTGGTCCTCACCATGGCCTGCAGAGGAATCTCAGCTTCAGCACTTGGAGCACCTCCTCTCCCTCTTTATTTTCCACTGACCTTGGTGCCACCATGTTTTCCCTCACATGTGCTCATTTCCTCCTCTCCATTGACTAGAAGAAAAGCAACTGCTCACAGGTACCACTGCCAGCAAATTCTACTAATTCAAAGATAGTTGCAAGATCCCACAGCACCAGGAAGTTGATCCTGTCTAGGTTCTGTGTCGGGGAATCGCACGTCATGCTTCTGCTGCCGGCCCTGCGACCCTGCCACCATGGCACGGGCAGTACCGGTGTGGGCAGTACCGGGGTGGGCAGTACGGGGGTGGGCAGTACCGGTGTGGGCAGTACCGGGATGGGCAGTACCGGGGTGGGCAGTACCGGGGTGGGCAGTACCGGGGTGGGCAGTACCGGCATGGGCAGTAATGGTGTGGGCAGTACTGGGGTGGGCAGTGCTGGTGTGGGCAGTACTGGTGTGGGCAGTACTGGTATGGGCAGTACCAGGGTGGGCAGTACCAGGGTGGGTGGTAGTGGCACAGGCAGCACTGGGGCAGGCAGTACTGGTGTGGGCAGTACTGGCACAGGCAGTACCGGTGTGGGTGGTACCGGTGTGGGTGGTACTGGTGTGGGTGGTACTGGTGTGGGCAGTACCGGAGTGAGCAATACTGGAGTGGGCAATACCAGAGTGGGTGGTACCAGTGTGGACGGTACCGGTGTGGGCAGTACTGGCACGGGCAGTACCGGTGTGGGCGGTACCAGTGTGGGCAGTACTGGCATGGGCAGTACTGGCATGGGCAGTACCGGTGTGGGCAGTACTGGTGTGGGCAGTACTGGCATGGGCAGTACCAGGGTGGGCGGTACCAGTGTGGGCAGTACCGGCGCCACACTGGCACTGATTAACACCTCTCCTCCTGCGGGGCACCAGGAAGGGGAAGCTGCCATAAACACCCCTGTGCTTCTGCCTGCAGCACAGCTGACAACGGGCAGCCAGGCAGGCAAGGCTCACCACGGGTTGTACTGGGATGGCCTCCGGCAGCAATGCCATGCCACCCCTGGGAAAAAAATGGTGGGTGCTCTTTTGATTTTCTTGTTAAATATGTCATCACAGAGGCATTACCACCCTCTCTAATTGTTCATCTTCAAACATGTCTATCCTCAGAGCCATCAGACGTCAGACATGGAGGAAGCTTCTAGCAGCTTCTCACAGAGGCCAGTTTTGCGGCCCCTCCCTCTACCAAAAACAAGGCTGTGGTAAATCAACACACAGTGTTAAAGGATTTAAAACTGGGTTTGCCATGAATAGGCCCCACTGAAGCTCCACAGCTTTCATTAGATTTTAACTCTATTAACTATTCCAACCCAGGAATGGTTTTCCATGAGCATTGATCCCAAATGGCATCTATCCATGAAACTTCCTGAAAATATAAAGCATTATCCTACCATTTTTTAATCAATAAAGGAAATACAAACCCCATCAGTTTAACAGGGAATTACCATACTCATAAATCCTTACAGGACAGAGAAATTTAATCTAGAAAAGCACTGGGTAGAATGAGGCTCTGCATTTCCCAAGGGCAGAGCTTGCCAGATACCTGAGCCAGGAGCAATCCAGCTCCTTCTAGATACCCAATGAGACACTACCAGCAGCAAAATGATAACCCTGCACTCCCTCTGTGCCTGTGCCCACACCCAGACCCTCAACAGCACCTGCAAAATTGAGATATTCCAGTGCAGACTGGGAAGGCTGCTCCTGCTGGAAGAATGACCTTATTGTATAAAAGTTATCACTGAATTGCACATCTCATTATTGCACATCTCATTATGGCAGACCTCATCATGGCATTTCAGATTCTGGAGGAAACATTGGAAAAAGTTGTGCCTCTCCAAAAAAATGGTTAAATAGAAAAGTAATGTTTTTCTGAGTCGAGTACCCACTATCCTGACTTTTTTTCTTGAAGAAGTTGTATAACAGATGAGAATGGACTAGTTTGTCTAAAAAGCCAAAGCTATTCACTAAACATTGGCCTGATAGATACACTACAAAGAATGGCAGAAAAAATATGTATAGAGAAAGCCAGATAGATTGACAGAAACTCGTGTCTTAAAATAGCAATATTCACATGAGATATGCTTCATTATGTGGACCCTGTTGGTCAGAAGAATGTATATTGAAAATAAACGAGTTCTATCCTTCAATTGTCATGGCCACTGGCAATAAACAGACACCTGATGAAGCAGAGTGGGCACAAGGGAAAAGTTTGTGTTAGCTGGAATGATTGGATGTGTGAGGAAGCACAGCCCAACATTGTATTTAGCAAACGACCCAACTGAGGAATGTGGTACCACCCCAGACACCCAGAACACTCTGGAACATCCCCCAGAGCCACGGCCAGGCCATGCTGGGCGGGGCTGTGCTGCTGGGGAGCATTTCTCAGGAAGGGGGAGACTGAGGGATCCCGTTCCTCTGCTGCTCACATTCCCAGTATCCACTCCCAGGTCATCCCATCCCTCACTCTGTGTTTGCCCCATGGGCTGAAAGGGTTTTCAGAGGTTTTTCCCTGTTGCCTCCCACATTTGCTAGGCCACACAAAAAATCCTTCTGCAAGTGTCCCCTGCCACCATCCAGCTCATCCCAGGCTGGAACAGCAAAGGACCACGAGCCACACCAGCAGCCCTGGGAAAGAGGCTTTGCTCCACACATCCACAGGGACTCCCAGAGCATCACACTGGTGTGGTGAGGGCTGATGAGCCCAAGCTTTGCCAGGCTCAGCAGCAGTGGGATGGAAGACCTTGATGTCACGTGGAGCAGCAGGAGCCCAGCTCCTCCAGGAAAATGCCATCTGTGAGGTCAGTTCCAACCAGCACCTCCTGCGGGGAGCAATGCAGAAAACAAGGAGGGGTTTTCTTTAGCTGCTGCTATCAGGCTTTCCTCCTTCAAATACTCTGAGGGAATGGCTTTGCTAAAGCATGTTCTGCCAATTTTCTCTTCTTCACTTGCTTTGCCTACAGCAGAGCTCTGCATTATCTTCTCTGCTGTTCTGTGCGTGGCAATGCCAGCACAGGATCAGCACATCCTGCTTAAACCTTGCTGTTCCCTTTGGGGTATTTCTGCAGAAAAGCTGTGGGGATTCACTCCAGTGAGCAGACCTTAATATGGGAAATGTTATCTGAGAGGTATTAGGGGGAGAAGGAACAGGAAGTGTAGGAAAAAACTGCAGCTCAAATCCTGGATTAAAGCAGTGACAGAGGATTTTAACAGGGCAGTGGAGGGGGAAGGAGGGTAAAGTCAAGTGTTTTCAAACTGTCAAAATGCTGCCATTCCAGCTCCTGGTCTCCATGCAGCAGCAGCACTGAGGGCTTTATTCAGGGACACCCTGCACACAAAACCCCCCATGCACCCCAAGGCAGAGCTGACCAGAGACAGCACAGCACTGACTCCTCCAGCAGCACCCTATTGCAGAGTTCCTGTTTGGTGCAGCCCTCTGCTGCAAAGCTCCTGCCTCCTCTGCTCTCAGCTGCCAGAATTTGGGGAGTGTATATAAAAACCTCATAGTTCTTCACCCTGCTGACATATTGCAGAACTGCCCTGGGATTTACACCCTGTTTCCCTTCAGGAAACAAAACAGGCTTCAGTGATGACTCTTCTCCAGCGGGTGCTGCAGCAGGATGGATGTGCTGTCACTGAGCCCGTGTGCAGCTGCAACAGGTTGGTGGTGATTAAATGCAAAATTCACCCAGGACATGAGGTTCTGATTCAGCCTGGAGGCAGCTCACAGACCTTTACACCATTCTCCCTGTGGAAACACCTACTCATCCTTCAAACAGACATTTTTTTCCTGCCTTTTATCTCCAAGAGGTAAAATCTGGAAGGAAAACAGCGTTGTTGTGTCCCTGTTGAGTGCTGCTTCCCGGATTTCCATAACCTGGGGGATTACCTGGCATCAGTGGGACTGGAGACCTGACTCTGTGAGAGACAATGTTATCTTCTGGTTCAGGTAGGAGCTGCTTTGTAGAATGGGCTGAAGTATTGCACTCAATCTCTCACTTTGACAAGGACAAGCGCTGTCAGTCCATAATATCCTGTCTCTTTCTAGCTTGCCCTGATCTGTTTTAGCAGAGCATTTATTTGGCAGACAGGGAATGTTTGTCTTTCTGGAAAATACAGTATCCTCCATGAAATAATAATAAAAAAATAAATTAGAAAATCGTTGTTTCAGAAGCAATTATCTCAAAAACTCAATATCCAGGGGTGACACCGTGCTGGGTCCCAGGGTGGCTACAAAGAGCTCCTGTCTTCCCTGAGGACAGGACCTGCTCTTTAAAGTTCTTTTTTAAGCCCTGTAGGTGCTTTGAAAGTGCTGGTTGCTCCCTGGCTTTGAGGTTTTTGCTTTTGGCTGGCTCTTATTTCATTCTTGGCAAGTCCACAGGCAGAATACCTCCTGGTCCCCACCCTTTGCTACAGTCAAGGGAGGTCTGTCCATCCTCCTGGGATGTGTCCCCTGGACTTTTGCATCTTTTTCTCCGTTTTCATCCCATTCTCCAGACTTGCTCACACATGGCTTTCCTTTAGCAAGCTCCTCTCCTTGGAACTTGGTTGACACCTTCCTACAACTTGGATGACCCAACCCCTGCTCGGACCTGCCTAGGGATCAGAAACAAGGGAATGGTTTGCCTGAATCTCCAGTTTGAAATAGGCACAGGATTGGAGTTATGCACAGGCAACAACTGAGGCACAAAATTCTATGTTCCTGCTCAGAGGTGTAAAGAAAGCACAGTCCAGGGGACGACAATGACTTTGAAGCTGGAGTCAGTTGGACTCATTTGCTCAGAGATCCAAAGCAGCACAGACAGAAAATATTCCCTTCTCCCAAAACCAGACAAAGACTCTGCTGATGAACCAGGCAATCACAAATCCTACCCAGGACCTGCTCTCCACGGGACACACTGTAATTAGCAGAAAAAAAGCAGCGCTCCCAATAAACAACCACCTGAAACCTGTAACATTCCTGACTTCAGGATCACAGAGCCAAGGCACTGCCCAGCTTGGCCTGAGAGCACAGTGGGACTTAGCCCAGACCCCAGCACCTCTGCGCTCAGCCAGGATGGGGCTCAGCCCCCTCTGCAGCCCCCTGCCCAGTCCCCTCACCTGCCCCAGCAGCACACATGGGCATTGCTTCATCCAGACAACCTCCTAGTAATTTTTGTTTTACACTGACACATTAATCACCACAGCTCCCAGGCCAGCCTGCATTGCCATCAGGGTGCCAGCCAGAAGCTGGAATCTCAGCAGCAGCTGCTTCCCTCAGGAGGCTCAAGTGCCCGCCTCACTCCACTTGCCCCCATCTCAGAGCAGACTGGGTCAGAGCAGAGCTTCTCAGTTGCTTTTCCTCTCCTTCTCTTTCCCCTCCTTTCATCTAACACAGCACAGGAAGGACACAGCACCAGGCAGGTACCCAGCTGCTACCCACACTCTGTAGCAAACCAGGATTTATGAGTCATGAACAACAGGAACAAGAAGAAAAATTCCTCTTCCCTTGCAAAGCTGCAAACACCTGGAGAATTACAGCTGGACACTGCTCAGACCAGCCCTGAGCACCTGCCCCTGTTGTTGGCTCTGTCCAGGTCTCTCTGCTTCCTTCAGGTGGCTGACATCCACTGGCCATGGCAGAGACCCTCAGGCCCCCCTGTGATGCTCAGCAGCACCCCCATCTGACCCCGAGCAGACACAGAGCCATGGGCCTTATGCAGGATGAAGGCTGGACCTGCTACAAGCCCCTTGCAGGTCTGGCCCCACAAAACCCCCGTTAGGACTTCAACAAACAAACTTCAGCTCAACAGGCTTCCTCCTGCTCCTCCTCTGCCATGCCAGAACCTGGCAGCCACTGCCTCATCACACCAGATCCACACAGCTTGGCCAGTGACTTCCAGGGCTGTCCTGGTCCTGCAACACCATGGTCCACATGCCCAGAGAAGAGAAAAGCAGAGTGTCTGCTTATACTCACAGTTTTGAAGTCCTTGTGGTTGCACTCCTGGCCTCTGAACTTGCAGTACAGCATCATATCCTTCAGGTCATGGCCAACCCGTGCCAGGAACTCCTGCATGCTGAAAACTTTGGGTTTATACTGCTTAAAGTTGGCCTTTTCTTGGAGGATTGCTAAGACAGCAGGGTCGGCCAGGTGAGGGTTGGGGATCTGCAGGTTGACATCCAGCAGAGCCAGGAGCTCCCCAGCGTGGTACAGGTCGTTGGTGGTGAGTCGGGAGAAGCGGAACTCATTGAGGTTACAGATGGTGACAGCAGGGAACACAAGGCTGTTGGCCACCACCTCGTCCACTTTGGTCACGTGCTGGTAGGAGAAGTAAAAAGCCACCCTGTCTGAGCTCTCCACCAGGAGGAGACCCAGCGAGCCCACAAAGGCCAAAGTCCAGAGCAGGCGCCGGATGGTCACCGGCCCATAGACAAAGACATGACGGATCCCATGGAGCGTGGTGGTGTTGGCAAAAATCTGGATGCTGGAAGGCTGCAAGCTGCCCATGCTGCCCTCACTGGTGCTGTCCTTCAGATCCATAGTTCATTTAAATCCTGGTCCTGCTTTTTGGGTCAGTCTGGAGGCAGAACTGGGATCTGGATCTCTCCCTTCTCCTCTCCAAAGTAATTAAACCCTTTTAGGGGCGAGCGAGGGAAGCAGAGTGAGACCAGCTGCTGCGAGTTTATCCCACGAGCTCAGCAGTAGCTTCGTCGGGGTAAATATTTATATAAAATCCATTCAAACTCTCGCTCTTGATTTCTTCGGTGCGATAAGGAGGGCTGGTTTTATTTAGGGAGACACCAAGGTGATGTGGAAGAGATGTGGGTGGGCAGTGAAAGCTGAGCCAATGGCAATAAAGTCCTCCCCCTGCACACACACAGAGACACACTCGCGCCGAGGGGAGCTGAGATTAAGCAAGCGAGCCTAAAACAAGTGGAGGCAGCTCGCAGGCTGTTCAGTAGTGCAGAAAGCCGAGGATGCTGCCTCCCGGATGTATTTAGCCCGACCAGGAGACGGTCCCCGAGCTCCGGGGATGCGACTGCGGGATTTAGGCATCTCTCCTCCTCCCCCCCTCTCCATTTTGGGCAGAAAACACCACCCCGCAAACCCAGCCTGTGCTGTCAATGTGATTGTGAGGGAAAGATGGGCAGCTAATTCAGCGGGAGAAATAGGAGAGCAAAAGGGGGAGGGAAAAGGAAAGGCTAAAAAATAAAAGGAAAAGCTGAAAAATAAAAGAAAAGGAGGGGATTGGTGCTCAGCTCCATGCAGGCACACACGCAGATTAGAAAGCAGTGGCATGAACGTGCTTCTCCTTCACACTGCAGCTCTGAGCAAAACCCAGGCAGGGCAAGACCCGGGAAGCAGCAGCGGAGGGGCTCTAGCACCTCTCATCTCTCCTGTCTGTCTCAGAGCTTTCCTTCCCTGCAGGACTTTCAGGGAGAAACGCTGGGAGCTGTGAGTTGCACATTGATCCCGAGCCCCGCGGCAGGGAAGGGAGAGGGAGCTGCGACCCGAGACCCCCAGCTGCAGCCTGGGCTGAGTCTGGACGTGGCGGTGCCTCGGCGGGGCTGTGCGCAGCAGCTCCTGAGCCCCCCGCCTCAGCCCCCCGAGGCTCGGAAGACTCAGAATCAGCAGGATCTCCAGATGTTCTGTTTGCCGCTGGAAGGCAGCTGTGATGGATGTTTGGGGAAGGCGCTCCCAGATCTGCATTCAGCCGGGAGGTTGGGAAGGAGGAGGGGGTGGAGGGGAGGAAAACTGGCTTTTCTACCCAGGAGGTGCTGCAGATCCTGAAACAATGCCTCGGTACAGGAGAGCATCCATGGTGCAGCTGCAGGAGTGGGAATGAGGGGGATCCATACCAGAGGTATGAGGTGCTGGGTCTGAGCAGGGCCAGAGTAACTCCTTTCCCTACTGGCTCCATGAACAGACAGGCTTTGCTTGCTTTGTTTCAGATCCAGAATTAAAACCCAGGATTTCTGTCTCTGTACAGCACCCAACCCTACAGCAGATGAGGGTCCCAGAGCATGGAAGCACCCAGATATGACTTTCCCAGCTGGGATGAGATGGGAGCAGGGGTTTGAAGCACAGGCAGACCCTGCCACAGTCTGCGGGGCAATACCCCATGACTCTCAGCCACCTATAAAGATCATATGGGATAAAGTGAGCCCAGTTTCTGGATTTATAACCCTGAGTGCTGTTACCATGACAACAGACCATTTGCACCATTTGGCCCCTTCACCTTTCAGGTGCTTGACTTCACTGATGGAGCCCCAAGACTCTTGTCCCCAGGCCATGAGCCACCCTGTCCTCCCCCGATGATTTTCACCCAGAGATAAGATAATTTCAGCTTTGCTCTCTCCACATTTGGCCTTGGCAGCCAAAGGCAAGCCCAGCTGTGACATCCCCCAGCATGGGTGCTGTATGGGAATATCTCTCAGTCTGAGCTACCCATACCAGCCCTGCTACAACAGTACTTTCTCCATTTTGCACCAGGGAATCTGAGGCAACGAGAGGAAGGACATGGAAGCCCTGAGCTGGATTTCCCAGGAGGACTTTTCAGCATACCAGGTTGCTGTCCTGAAGCTGAACCCTCCTTCCATAGCCAGAAGGGTCCAGCCCTGTGTTGTCATGGATGGCTGGGGTGCAGAGGGAGCAGGAGCTGCCTCCAGAGTCTGGTTTCCTCTTGTACAAATCCACATCAGCCCTGAAATGCAAAATATGGTCCCACCTCCTGCATCTATGCCTGTGAGTGAAGCCAGGCTCTCAATATAGTCCACTGGTGGCTAAACAGAGTTGTGCTCTTTCTGCATTACACAGAAATTCAGACAAGGAGAGATGCACAAACCTCCTGCACCTTGTGGTGCCCTTTCCAGGAGGAAAGGCAGAGTTGAGCACACCCAAACGAGCTGTGGCCCAGAATTAAAGCAGCTGAAGACAGAGTGGCCATGGCATCCTTGCTCCCAGCTCCAGACATCGCTGCCTGTCCCCCCACGTGCTCACCACCCCTGCATGGTCAGGGACAAGACCCTTCCCCTCTAAAAAATTCCTGGCCAGAATGGGCTCCCTTTCCTGCCCATTCCCAGCCCATCTGCAAATCCCCCTCCCTTCCCCACACCTGCACTGGCTGGGGGTGTATCAATGCTTTCATTTGTTCCCCGTTAACGCTTTCATTTGTTCCCTGTTCGTGCTGCCTTTGCAATCGCGTTTGCTGTAATTCACACCATAAACCATCTGCTGTCTTTTATTATTGTTGAACTGTGCAGGGAACTTTGGCTGCAGCCTGGGGGGAACAGCCCCGTGCCCAGCAGAGCTGCCTGGCACCGGCTCTGCTCCGCTGTCTCTGGGGATGGGCACAAACCAGGGAGACAAATCACAGAATCATGGAATGGTTTGGGTTGGAAGGTCTCATCTCATTCCACCCCCTGCCATGGGCAGGGACACCTTCACTATCCCAGGGTGCTCCAAGCACTGTCCAACCCGGCCTTGGACACTTGCAGGGATCCAGGGGCAGCCACACATGCTCTGGTGAGGGCTGGTGGCTCAGGCTGTGCCCAAGAGCTGCCATCAGCCACCATGTCCTGGGAGCCAGGCAAAGCAGTGGCTGGGGATGTGCTGGGGTAAGACCAGCAAGGGTGGGGGACATGGGATGCAAGGGCTGGTAAGGGCTGATGGCTCCTCTGGCCACCCCTGTGAATAGCCCCTCTAAGAGGACACGCAGGGGAGGACAAGGCAGCCTGGCTGGTCCCATAAGCCCCCCGAGGTGGCAGAGCCCAGCTAAGGACACCTGCACGAGGGAATGCAGAGCACCCTTGGCAGGTGGAGGAGCTGCTATGGGACTTCACAGCCCAGTCTCAGCCCCTGGATGTTCCTCGCAGAACGTATGCTCCTTCAAATCTGCTTCAGCAGACGAGCCAGGCAGGGCCAGAAGAAATGTCCCTGAGAAAAATCCCTTTTCACCCCCGGGCAGAGATGAAGTGGAGAGGGCCAGGCTGGCTGGCAAAAGGGTAGGCACAGGCTGTGCAGAGCCCTCCCTCCTTTGCACAGCCTATGCCTGCCCTCTTGTGTCTCCAGCACTTGCTGCAGTGCTCGGGATCCCAACCCAAAACACGGGGACACGGCTCTATTCGAGGAAGAAAAAGGGATGAAGAAGAGCCCCGAGTTGTATCAGCCCCTCTGCTTCCACAGCCCCCCGAGCCCTCCCGGAAGCACAGCCCAGGTAAAAGGTTTGCAATGAGAAAGGCAGGACTGACCTCACAGACATAACAGTGGGATCTTTTATAGAGAAAATGAGGTTCTTTGGTCCCCCATGTGGCTCAGTACATGGTCCCCACTGCCCTGGGCCAGAGCCATCTCCTTAACCCTGGAAATCGCTGTGTTTTCTCCCAGTTCATTTTTTTGCTGTCCCCCTCTGGGCTTGAAGAGAAAAAGGATTGAAAAAAAAAAAAAAGGGAGTGGGGGGGAAAGGGCGGGGGGGGGGGAAGGCAGTGATGGCTGAAGTCCAGGGAAGAGGTTTGTCTGACAATCACAGAATCATTTAGATTGGAAAAATCCTCTGAGCACATTGAGTCCTACTGAGTTGACCCAGCCCTGCCAAGGCCACCACTGTGCCACATCCACAGGGCTTTTAAACTCTGCCAGGGATGGGGGCTCCACCCCTGCCCTGTGAGCTGTGACAGGGCTGGACACTCCTTTCCATGACAAAATTTTCCCTAATATCCAATCCAAGCCTCCCCTGGCCCAGCCTGAGGCCGTTCCCTCTCCTCCTGTCTCTGTTCCCTGGGAGCAGAGCCCGACCCCCCGGCTGTCCCCTCCTGGCAGGGACTTGTGCAGAGCCACAAGGTCCCCCCTGAGCCTCCTTTTCTCCAGGCTCAGCCCCTTTCCCAGCTCCTTTAGCTGCTCCAGATCCTTCCCTTCCCCAGCTGCAGATCATTCTGTGGTTGCCTGGAGCACCAGGGAGATGTCCCATCAATGTCCCACTGGGATTTCAGTACCACAGGATGCTGCTTTTGCTCTGGGCTTTGAAGGCAGAAAGGACAACAGGCATTTGGAAGGGAAGGCAGGGAGCATTGGGCCAACAACGACTCCTGGAAAAAGGACTTTGGTTAAGTCAATCATGATCTGTAACTCTCCCTCCATTACTCAAACTTTCCCCAATCTTTATGGACTCTCTTGTCACTTAAATTTTTACTGCCAGTGTCTTCAAAGTGGGGACACAGAGCTCCCCTGAGCAGAGAGCGCTCAGCTACTTAAAGGAGTTCACCTTGCTTAACAGGAACATAATGGTGAATGTTGATATTTCCCCTGAAATTAAATCTGATCACTTCCAAAGTAGCTTTGGCTCAGTTAAACAGCTTTTTAATATATAGAGAAAATTGAAAATTTTATTAGATTTCAGGGCATTTAATATTGTGCTTGGATTTATAATGGGGTATAAAATGAAAGCAATTGAAAAGAAAGTCTCCTTGAAAGAAAACGAAAAATATTCAAATGGCTGCATGAAACGCCTTCTAAAGGAACGTCATAGAATCCCAGACTGGTTTGGGTTGGAAGGGACCTTAAAATCAGCCAGTCCCACTCCCTGCCATGGGCAGGGACACCTTCCACTACCCCAGGCTGCTCCAAGCCCCGTGCAACCTGGCCTTGGACACTTCCAGATTTCCAGGGGCAGCCACAGCTTCTCTGGGCAGCAAAGCTGCTGGAAATAAGGCAATTAAATGCTCCATTTCCATGCCCATTTCCCTCCAAAGAAAGGTGATGATGAAAACATCATACTGGCAGAGAGCTGAACCAGCATTTTCCAGTGGAAGAATGATTTTGGGGGAAAGATTTCTCCCCCAGCAGCAAAGAGGATGCCCCAGATGCCTTCCTCCTCCCCCTCCTCCTCCTCCTCCTGCAGAAATACTAATGCACATTAATACTCCCCTGGAGGCTCTGGGCCCCAGCGAGGGAATATTGGATTTTTAGAGGTGTTTCCCAGCACTCAGAGCCTGCCCTGCTCCCTCTGACATTCCCAGCTTCTCTGCAATAACAGATTTACCAGCCCTCTCTCCAGGGCTGTGTTCATCAGGGTTCCAAGGTGTTCCTGTCCGAGGTGACTCAAGTGGCACCTGATCCGCTCCAAAGCCAGCTGGGACATCCCAGGGACTTCGGCTCCATCCTCCTTTGTCTGTCCTTCACTGCCCACCCTGAGCAAGCCGTGGTGTCACTTCATCCTATAAAAAATGAAAGCAGTACTGCTTCTGTCCTGTGTCTTGAGTTTTAAGATTGAGAGATGAAAAAATGTACTAAAAAAATTATATTTTCTCTGGTGCCTCTCCATTTAAATAGCCCTTGAAGTCATACTTGTTCTCCATTAAGTTTTACACAGTTTTATTTTCAGTTATATGTGTTAGTTCTGCCTGATACTCTTGTTCCTCAGAAAGTCTGTAAAAACACCTTGAATTACTCATGAATAATTCAAGTTTAGGACCCATTCCAGGCTCTTGTTTCTGGATAACACCAGACATTTGTTCTTGTTGGCACATGAAACAAGCAAGGAAAATTCACCAATTTTTTTTTCATCCTTTTGCCCAAAAAACATCTTCATTAGCTTTCCTTTCTTTTTAACTTCTCCTTCAGTGCCTGTGCAGCTCTTAACTGGATTTCTCCAAAGGAGGCAGTTTTCATGGGATTACAATTCTCAGAATAATTAGAGAAAGAATCCCACAAATTAAGAAGTCATCCTTCCATTGCCATGGCAACCCTGATTGTCCTTCCTCAAGTGGCTGAACTGGGAAAACATGAAAAAAAAATCTGAAAGCTAATTGCAATCCTGGTGCCAAAGGAGCAGAGCTGGGAGGTGACACAGGACAGATGTCCTTGGGGGACCCCAGAGGGGGTTCTCTCTGTGCCAAAAATCCAAAGCTGTTGGAAGTGTCCAAAGGGGGACACGAGGATGGGGAAGGGTCTGGGGGGGGCACACCAGGAGCAGCTGAGGGCACTGGGATTGTTCAGCTGGAGCAGAGGAGGCTGAGGGCAGAGCTCAGCAGGGCTGCAGCTCCTCCCCAGGGGCAGCTCCAATCTCTGCTCCCTGTGACAGGGACAGGACCAGGGAATGGCTGCAGCTGTGTCAGGGGGGATGGGATGGAGCTCAGGGAAAGGTTCTTCCCCCAGAGGGTTCAGGCACTGCCCAGGCTCCCCAGGGAATGGTCTGCCAGAGCTCCAGGAGGGTTTGGACAGCCCTGCCAGGGATGCCCAGGGTGGGATTGTTGGGGGGTCTGTGCAGGGCCAATGGGTAAAAAACTTATGTTTGCATTTCCATTGGGAGCAAATCCCAGCTTCCACTATCCCAGGTTGGTCCAAACCCTGTCTAACCTGGCCTTGGGACACTTCCAGGGGTCCAGGAGCTGCCACAGCTTCTCTGGACACCCTGTGCCAGGGCCTCCCCACCCTCACAGCCATCCATCCCTGCTCTCTGGCAGTGGGAAGCCATTCCCTGTGTCCTGTCCCTTGTCCCCAGTCCCTCTCCAGCTCTTCTGGAGCCCCTTTGGGCCCTGGAAGGGCTCTGAGCTCTCCCTGGAGCCTTCTCCTCTCCAGATGAGCACCCCCAGCTCTCCCAGCCTGGCTCCAGAGCAGAGGGGCTCCAGCCCTGGAGCATTTCTGTGGTCTCCTCTGGACCTGCTCCTGCAGCTCCACGTCCTTCCTGTGCTGGAGACCCTGGGGCTGGAGGCAGCTCTGCAGATTGACCTCCCAAAGGCAGAAACATGAAGTGAGTTGACTGGAAGGACTCTTTGCTGTGGGGACAGATTGATACACTGGAGAATGTGTCCTGTGGCATCATTAGAACTCTATGGAAATCAGAGTCATGGACAACGGGTGAAGTTTGCTGGAGGCCACACAAGATGCTTTTGGCTGGAACATGTAAGTTAATTTGTGCTCCCCAGTGTGCTGGATGGGCTTAATACTTTGCCCCCTTGGGAATGTTGGGTGAGTTAGTTCATGGTAATTCAAGGGGCTGAGAAGCAGCAGGGATAGGAACCCGACCAGATTATGGTATTTACTCTCACCAGGATTCTATCCACTCTAGAGGAGCTGTTCCTGCACCAAGAGAACAAACCTCATCTTAAACCCTTGCCCTTTCTGAGGGGGAAGAAGACATGAAATTTCTGTGTTCCTTTTGGATGTGAATTAAGTCAGTGTAGTAAGAACCACCCAGAGCTGCTCTTGGCAGAGCTGAGCAGCTCAGGCATTTTGCTCCAATGAGTTGCCCCAATTTAACAGATCCTTTCAGCTTGTGGAAGATGTGTCAGAAGAGGGTCCTACCCTGAGCCCTTTGCTCATCACATGTTCTCTGAGAGGGTATCTGAGGTGATGGGTGAGAGAAAATACCCAGAAAAGCTAAAGAATATTTTTGCCTGCTTTCAGAAGGGGAAAAAAAAAGCAAATTGGGCTCAATAGATCTTTTATCCAAGTTCATTTCTTTCTATGAATACTTCCCTGTTAGCAGGGGTGCCCTCGCACAGGGTGCCCAGAGCAGCTGTGGCTGCCCCATCCCTGGCAGTGCCCAAGGCCAGGATGGACAGGGCTTGAGCACCCTGGGGTAGGGGAAGGTGTCCCTGCCCATGGCACTGGATGAGGTATAAGGTCTTTTCCAACCCAAACCAGCCTGGGACTCTCTGATGGCATGAAATGCATCACCAGTCCTCTACCATGGTGTCTTTGCTGCTCTCCTCTCTATAGAAGGGCAGAAAGTTCATTCTAGAAGATGAAGGAAGGTTCTGCTTTCCCATCATACAGGAAAAAACCCTCTGCTGAGTCGTCTCTGTGGGTGAGAGCTTTGCTGGCCTGGCTGGGGGAAGCTGTGACCAGGCTGGTGGGGATGGGAGTGACTCAGTGCTCTCACTTGGCAGACAGCAGTGAAGATCAATTATCTGAGCAATGGAAATGCATTTTCAGGTCAGTCAGAGCTTCTTGTGGTGAAGCTGGTCAGTGATATCTGAGCAGGAAAAGGCTGCCTGGAAAATGAAACTGAAAGAACCTAAACCTTGTGTAATAACAACAAAAAATCCAAACAAAACCAAAACTTTGGATTTCTATTTTTTTTTCTTTCTATTGTTTTGAAGCAGTTATATCAGCCTAAATATACTAGACTAATGTCCCCATCCCACCATGTGCTGGGTGTGGGTGGGAGAGAGGTAATTTCCTTCACAGTAACTTGTCTGGGGCTGTGGTTGGGATTTGTGCTAGAGATAATCCAGGGACGTTTTGCTTTTGCAGGGCAGGGCTGACAGATTTGGGCCTTTTCTGCTCCTCACCCCACCAGAGGGGAGGCTCGGGGTGCCCAAGAAGCTGGGGGAGACACACACAGAATCCCAGCTAATCCCAGCTGATCCCAGGGATATTCCAGATATTCCAGCTAAGTCGTACTTAGCTGGGGGAAGAAGGAAGAGAGGGAATACTCTGAGTGTTGGCTTTTGTCTTCTAAAGTCACCGTGCCAGTGATGAGGCCCTGTTTCCCTGGGATGGTTGAGACCTGCCTGTGATGGGAAGTGGTGGATGGACTCTTTGGTTTGCCTTGCTTGCACACAGTTTTGGCTTTCCTTATTAAAATGTTTACCTCAACCCAAGTTTTCTCAATTCTACCCTTCCAATTCTCTTCGCCCATCCCACCAGGATGTGTGAGGTTCAGTTGCAACTGGGGTTAAACCAGGATTCCCACCATGTTCCCAACTGTCCTTCCAGACATGCCCCAGCAAGGGGGATGTTTCTGGGCTGGAGTTTTAGGCTGGATGTGGGATTTTGGGGTATGAATCTCCACCCTTAAGAAATCCATCACTGAATTTACAGCTGAAGAAGATCTGAGCAGCTGCTGGTCTGAGTTACAGACCATTTAGGAAGAGCATTTCCAAGTCTTTTTCCCCCACAACCCTGTAGGTGATTTACAACATTGCAAACTGGCAGGTTCAGGAAAATCCAGGTGCTTTATTAGGATCACTGAGAATGCCTGCACCCTCTTGCAGAGACAGAAGGGGCCAATTCCCTGTTTCATTTTGCAAAGGTAGCAGGGATTTCTCTGCAGGCAGCCTGATTTAGAGTTTTAATAACAGCCAGCGAGGTGCAGAACCCTGTCTTTGCCTTCTCAGTAATTCATGTTTAAATACAGCACCAAATCAAGTTCTAATGAATGAACAAAGCAAGCACTGCCTGTCTCCCTGCTGTAGTTCTTTGTCTGATCATATTTCTGGCCAGGCAGGATGTGATGGAGGTTTGCTGATAGCCGAAAATGAGCTGGGACTCAGATCCCAGGTGCTGCTCAGGGCGGTGAGGGAGCAGCTCTCCAGGGCAGACGGGGAACTCCAGAAGTAAATTCTCAACAAGCAGAAAATTGGCCATCACTCATCTGCACTTAGAAGCCAGGTGTGAGAGCAGTTATTGCCAGAGCTGCAGCTCCTGCTACTGAGAATGGGAGAGCCTTTCAAGGATCTTGACTCTTACGAAGTGGCCAGGAAAGGTCTCACTGAGTCAGTGCTGAGAGGATGATTAAGAAGGAATTGTTCCCTGTGAGGGTGGGCAGGGCTGGCACAGGGTGCCCAGAGCAGCTGTGGCTGCCCCTGGATCCCTGG
>JBBMKD010000101.1:5104118-5122643 GCA_037834095.1 Argya squamiceps
CTCCATCCATCCATCCCCATCCCTCCATCCATCCATCCATCCCTCCATCCATCCATCCCTCCATCCATCCATCCCCCATCCATCCCTCCATCCATCCATCCCCATCCCTCCATCCATCCATCCATCCATCCCTCCATCCATCCATCCCCCATCCATCCATCCATCCCCTCCTGCAGCCGTGGGGTGTCAGTGCTGCCACAGCCCAGTGTGACTCCTCTGAACTGTCACCAGCCGTGACTCACAAAGGCAAAGAGTGGCTGGTCTCCAGCAGCAAAGCCAGAGTTTTTGGAGTTGGGAGTTAATGAAAGGAGAAATTCACTTGTAACCTCTAAGCTTGTTTGCCCTGGAGTCCCAAAGATTGCTGCCCTTGGCCTAAACCCCTGTCTGAGAGCTGTGGGGAGCGGGGAGAAGCAGGAGTTATTTCAGTAATAACCAATTCCCAAGGAATATCCCTTCCTATGTCAACATTAATAATTCACCTGGAGAACAATATTTCACTGTCAGCTTTGTCATGTGTTTCCCTACAAAGGATGTCACCCCCTGCCCCACCACCCCCCAGAGTTACCATCCTTTTTCCTCATGAAGGCCAAAACCTAGTTAAAAAGTTTCTACTTAACTCTGTGTCATCGGCTGCAGACCTGGAACCTCTGCTGAGGGCATAAATTAAAGAAAAATACACAAACAGAGAGATTTTCTTTGCAAGCTGCTCATTTAAGTCTATTTCATTTGCCCAGCTGAGCTGCCCCACAGGGATGGGGCAGAGATAGGAGGGGGTTCATACCCACATCAATGAATTTGGATGCACATCCTCACTCTTGAGGCCAGGCTGGACAGGGCTTGGAGCAACCTGGGATGATGGAAGGTGTCCCTGCCCATGGCAGGGGGTAGGACTGATGACCTTCAATGTCTCTTTCAACCCAAACCATTTTGGGATTTAACCAGCTGGTTTCTCTTCTCTTTACACAAAGGACCCACAACCAATTGCTGGGATGCACCAATTTGGAAGAAATGGAGGAAAGGGCTCATGTTTGCTTTTGGGCCCAGCAGCATATGGATCTATTGGGGATGCCCTTATAGGAAATCATGGTCAATTCCCATTGTCACATCAGAGCAGAAGGGTCAGATACTGTGGTAGTCTCAAATCCCTGCTCTGGCTTTTCAACATCAATTGAAAATGCATTTATGGAATTTTGAATTTCCTGGCATTTACCTCAGAAATATCACACAGGTTTTGGGTTGTTTTTTTTAATAATGTCCAAAGGTTTGGGTAAATAAAAAAAAGGTGAAACGTTTAACACTCTTCAACATCTGAGTATATTAAAAATCCCTTCAATACATCCTACAAAATGTATCAAAAATACCAGCGTCGATGTAACAGTGTAAGATGTAAATGGAACAAGGAGGCCAAGGATTTTCATTCTGTGGGAGTGAGTCTATACCATTTTTAAAAACATTTTCCCTGTGCTGTGGTAGCTAAGCCTGCGTGTTACTATAAACCATTTCTAACAGATTTACACTTGCAATTGGGGGAAACTCCGGGTAATTCTGCATCTACTGAGGACACGAAACAGGATTTAGCATTTGCAAAAAGTCAACTGGGCAAAGTATGGGGAGCAAAGTCATATCTTTTATTACCACAGCTAGCATAGTTGGAATAAAAAATAATGTTTGGGAACAGCAACACAACTGTCACTTGAGAAAACACATTGCTGTCTTGTTCAGTTTTATATGACTGAGATTGTAAGTTCATTAAGTTCACATCTTTCGTCCCTCTGCAGGAATTTGTTTTTCATATTCAGCTCCTACTCAAGGCTACTTTGTTGTGACTCCTTGTCTGCTGGAAATTAAACGCGAGAATTGCTCAAAAAAGGAATTATTTTTCATGCCAAAAAAAGTTCCAGTGTGTCAAAATCAACCTGCTCAAGTTTCTTCCCATCGTGACGATTTCTAGACCTATCCATAGTATTTGCAGACTGGAGCTGTGGAAAAAATAGAAGTATCCTCAAAGAAAATTCTTTGGGGTTCCATCCTGGGAACACGGTGGGAAGAAGTCCATTGGTCTTGGTTTTCCTCACCATAGTCAGAGAAAGTGTAGTGTTAAAAACCTCCTTTCCCATGAGTTCTGATGGAAATTTTCAAGATCCAGGTGGAAACCATTCATGTTCTGCTTGAAGAAACCAAGGCCCAGGAGTTACAGAGTCTAGGATTAATCCTGCTTGGTCTAATTTCCACGGGGTTCTTAACAGGCCCAACCCTTCCATTCCACCAGTCTCAGGCAGCTTGAACTTGACACTGGTGGGGCAGCATCTCAAATCCTGTATCCATGTTACTCTCAGTTTTCTTGTCTGCAAGTGTTTGAACTCAAGCAGTGCTGTTCTCACGCAGCTTCAAGAAAATAATGTATATTTTTAGCATTTATCTATGTGTTTACATTTTTCTCCTTTAGGAGGAGAAAGTGTGATTGATGGTGATGTTCATGATCCAGGTCAAAGAGGTGGCAACCTGTGTAACCAATCTCTTGACCTCTGTACAAATGTATATAAGTATTGGAGTCAAATAATTAAAATAGAGAAGCTTTCCCTTGGCCTGCTGCTGTTCCTCATCCTTCGTGTGTCCAAACTAGCAACATATCCAACTTTGGGCTCCTCACAACAAAAGAGAGATTGAGGGGCTGGAGCATGTCCAGGGAAAGGGTCTGGAGCCCCAGAAGTGGCTGAGGGAGCTGGGAAAGGGGCTGAGTCTGGAGAAAAGGAGGCTCGGGGGACCTTGTGGCTCTGCACAAGTCCCTGACAGGAGGGGGCAGCCAGGGAAGGTCAGGCTCTGCTCCCAGGAAATGAACAGAACAAGAGGAAACGGCCTCAAGCTGTGCCGGGGGAGGTTCAGATTTGGTATTATTGGGTATCATGAAAAGGGTTGTCAAACCCTGGAAAAGGAGTGGAGTCCCTATCCTTGGAGGTGCTCTAAAAGCAAGCGGACAGGGCATGTTGGGATGTGGTTTCTTCAGTCAAAGGTTGGAACTGATGATCCTGGACGTCTTTTCTGACCTTAACGATTCCATTCATTCTATACTTGTGTCCCACTGGTGGGTCTGTCTGGAGCCAGGCTGGAAGAAGTGAGAGGCAGTGTCCTAGGTGGGAGCTGTGCTGGTGAGGTCTCAAGTCTTTAAAATGTAGGGAGTCCACTCCAGCTCCTTCCCTAAGTGATCAAAACCTCATTCCCTGCTCTGGTGGATGGCGTGGCTTGGCCTTCATTTCTCTGCCTTGGCTTTAATTCCTTCAGGGAGAATCCTTTACAGCCAGAACTGGTTGTTTGCGTGGCTGTAAAGAGCCAGTAACACTTATAGCCCTGAAGAAGTAAAGGCAGGGGCAGAGTGTGTGGTGTCAAAAGCTTTTCCATTTTCCAGCTCTATCTGTCGGTGCATTATCCCTCTGAATGCACTTCACCCGTGCCAGAACATTTATGGTCTCTCCATGCCCAGCTGCATCTTCTGTGGTACCAGGCACGAGCTCTGCTCCAACAACAGCTCCACAGGAATGTGATTCCCAGTGACAGCTCCACAGGGATGTGATTCCCAGTGACAGCTCCACAGGGATGTGGTCCCTGGTGACACAAAGCCAATCTCACAGAGCTCCTGCCTGGCAGCACATGGAGCTCTGCACCCTCCTCAGTGCTCCCAGGCCTGGCAAGCAGTATAAAGTTAGCTTGTTGTCAACAGAAACCAGGACTGCCCACTAAATACCCCCGGCCATGAAATCAGCTCTGGTATTAGGGGTTTGTTGAGCCACAGGAAATGAATCCCAGCTGTGTATGAACAGAGGGATCAGAGAAGTGGGAGAGATGATGGAGAAGTTTGACTTGTCACCAGGACACAGCTTTTCTCACCATCAGAAGATCTACTGCTTTCCTTCTCTGCAGCAAAGCCCTAAAGCCATTTCTATCTGAATTTCCTTTTTTTTTTTCCTGCTTCAGGTGCAGGTGAATAGTCAAAAGTCCAGAATTTTTCACAAATGAAGAATCTGCATAGAAGTGCAGAAATTCAAGTTCTGCTGAGTGCTGTGTTCTCTTACTACTTTTCAATGCTTTTAACTTCTGTTATATACAACTCCCCAGATTGGAAGAAATTGTGAACCAAAATGGTAATTATTATTTTGGTCATATCAAAGCAAATAGTAGATATTCTCAGGTTTGGTTTTTTTCCTAAGTTTTATTATTAATATTATCTTTAGCAAAAGTAGCTGTAAATCCACAGAGGTGGCATTTGGGGAAAAGACTTCCATTAACAATTTCCCAGCTCGCTGTTACTCCAGATTTGGAAGCAACTTCACATCATGTCTCCAACTGCCCATTCCACCCTGGTCAAAGAAAACAGAGCACCGTCTGCCCCATTTCCTCCATTAATCCAGCAGCTTTTCCAATCTGTTGTGGTTCAGCCTGAGTTCCCCTGGCATTACATTTAACGCCGGTTGATCACGCAAAGGCTCAGACCTCAATAAGGAGAAGTGTTGGCCAGCCCAAGACGTGAATCCCTTATTTTATTTCTGCACATACCAATCTCCAGCATTTCCTGCTCCCTCCCTCTCCCTTTTCCAGTAGCGAGGCTGCAGTTTGAACAGCAAAGGGCACAGGGATTTATTACAGGCAGAACAAAAACTGAGTAGCAAAGGGAAGATTAACAGCAGCTGCTTGCTGAGTCCTGCTGTCAGGGACCTTATAATTCACTGGCTCCTCTCAGCTTTATGCCTTCAGTGGGATGCACTGGAGCAGCTCCACAGAAAGCAGCCCTGGAATGAGTGAATAGATGGGTCTGCTGCAAACAAGGACTGCAGAATTTGTGTAGGGAAAGTGGGAAGTTGCCAAAACTTCCTCCATGTGCCCTTTGGGGCATTGCTGGTTGGGCACAGGACGGAGATTCCCCACAGGTTCATTTTCTGCTGCTCCCTGATGTATCCATGATGTTTTCCTTGAAGATCAGGCAGGCTGCAGAGCAAATCCCACATCCTTGCTGCAGATCCCTTGGGAACACAACCTTAGCATGGATTCTGGTGAGAGCCAAGGAGCCCAAGGAGGTGCTTTAGTCATCAGACCACTCCAGAATGGGTTTGCAGCACTGGGACAGGGAATTAGGAGTGGGATGGATCAGTGGGGTTGCCCCAGTTGGGGAAGGCTTCCAGCCAAGTTGGAAAGACACTTGCCAGATGCAGACTCCTGGGATTTTCCTAGAGTAAAACCAACATAAATTGGCTTGAGCAACCATGCTGCTCCCAGTCCTGGCTTTATCCATATCCTTATCTTTTTTTCAGCAATTAAGCACTTTTGCCAGTGGTGTGTCCTTGTTACGTGTTTGCTCGACTGTCTATGCCTCCTCACCCTTTCTGAGAAAAACAAAGCAGCCTTTTCCCCATCTCCAGGCAATTTGTTGTTCTGATTCAGCAGTTTGTTTGGGTTTAATTGCAATTATGTTCTTGGGTCTTTATTTAACCCAGTGCTTTTGTCTCTCTGCCAGGCCAATGGCAGCACCAAGACTCTGCAAAATCAAAAGTTTTCCTGGGGGAAAGCCCTGGCAGGTAGGAAAGGGGGGAATCTGGGCTGTGCCAGCCACACAGAGCTGCCAGCAGAGGAATTTCTGCCATGTTCTCTTCCCATCACAACTCCAGCCTCCTGTGGATGTTCTGGGAGTTCCACGTGTCCTATGCTGGATATCCACAGATATGGAAAAGTTACACCTCCTTCCCACCTTTCTCCAGAGCAGCAGAAGGATCAACGTGATGGAGGAAGCAGAGGAAGAAAGGCCTCAAAACGACACCTTGGGCTCATTCACATTCAGGATGGTTTCACAAGAGTTGTGCTCAGCAAGTTCCCAACAAATCCACAAATGGGGTTTTCATCCTTTTCTGGATACAGAAAGGGATAGGAGAGGAAGAACTATGGATGCAGAAGAAAGCAGGGACAAGGAAAGGGTCGACAGCATCTTTTGGGAGGGACGTTCAGATGTGGGTATGAGGGTCCCTGTGGCCACCAACAGCAACAAAATCTCTGCTCACCCAAACTGCTGCATTTCCTGCTGCTCCTGGCTCACACATCCCAGAACACACCTTGGGATCTTCCAGCACAGGGGACAAGTTGAAATCATTCACTAAATAAAGCCTTGGGAGAGTGTGACAAGTGTTGACAAACCTTGAAATGCTTCAGCCCAGAGTGGCCTGCGGGGCCCCTTCCAGCTACAGCTGTTCAGTTCTCCACCTGAATTTGATAAAAGCAGATGAAGAAAGCTTCAATTTCCATTTTAATCTTCCTCTTGACAAAATCAGCCCATTCAGGGGCACATTCTGTTTCTTTAAATCCTTATTTTCAGCTGAAAAGATGAACCTGTGGGGCACTTCTAGCCAGTGGTGCAAATTAGAAGAAATGCTTGTGGAAAGCAGAGGAAAACTGACTTTTGTGTACCTGGAAAGTTCAGAAATGTCACACGCCACAAAAATGAGCAAGTTTCACATCTCCCTGCCTGTTTCATAGCAATGCTCATGTCTAATATTTATGTATTTTGCCTCATTTTTTTACAAGCGCAATGATTTTCAATTGTTCCCAACCCAGATTTTGCTCTGGCCAAGGGAGTGAAAAATTTCATGTTCCTGTTTGTTTGTTTGTTTGTTTGTTTTTGTCTGTGACTTTAGGTCTTTCATACCTTTATTTCCATTATTCATACATGTGTTTCCCAAGGAATTTCCTAAGGTGCAACATTTCATGGAGTGTGTGGTGGAGCCATCCTTTCGTGGATCTCTAAAAGATGCAGTCACCAAGAGATTAAATTAAATCAAAGAAATAAATAACTAAAGGCCATTAGCCTGCACAAAGTCCATGGAAATTTATCACAGGGAGCAGGAGTTCTCCAAGCTGGACAGCCTTGATGGCAGGGATGTCAGTGTTTTCAAAAGCCTTGGCCAAGCACAAGGATGTGAGAATCTGGTAGTGCCCACTCAGATGAACCTTTTCTCCACATAATTAGCAAGCATCAAGTTTCCAATTCCTTGTCTCTCCAGCTATTTAAAAAAAAAAACCTTCATATTAATCATACTCTGAGTTATTAATTTCTCCAATTTTCTTCTGGCTTGTAGTTAAGTAAATTAAAGACTTTTAAAATGTAACTCTGCCCGTTTCTGCTCCTAGATAACATTTCTTGATTTAAAGAGTGTATGCAGGAGCAGATATAATCAGTTGGCCAGAAGGGACGGGATTTTCAACTGAAGCTCAAGCAAAAGTGTAGCAGGAACTTTTTTGCCTGGTTGTATGGGCATGACCTGCTGTGTCTGATTCCCCATTGCTCAAAAAGTCAGTGGGAGGAAAAAAGCTATTTCCTACCTCTGAGAAAAATCGTGACCATTAATACACTGACATTTATGGGCAGGCAGATAAGAGAACAAGTCACAATGTAGAAGAATCTTTTAATTATGTTTAATATTCAAATTTGGACTTAACGTGGCTTTTTCTAGCTATACTTAGAATAATTGCTGTGAAAATAATGGATCTTTCTTTTCAGGGATCTAATAAAAAATTATGAGGGAAGAATAAATAATCTTTGGACAGGCCCGGTTCCAAATCCTTGCCCAGTCCACAACAAAACTAAACAAAGAAAAAAATCCAAAAATCAAAACATCCCAAATTGTTTACTTCAGGTTGATTAATGCATTTTTCTCAAGCTGATATTAAATGTTTTCTCCTCATTTTCAGGCTCACCTTTTGTTTTAAGCTAGTCAGAGAAAGGATAAATTGATTTCTGAGTCAACGTTCTGTTCCAAAAATAACAAAATACATCTGCTCCAACTGCTTCCATGCAAAGCCAAGGAGAGGCTGCAGATCCTGTGTATTCCCACCTCCTTTTCCTCCCTTCTGATCAGTGATATGAAGGGGCAAGGAAACTCAGCCTTTTTTAATGCCTTTATTAAGAACAACTCTAGGTAGGGGGCTTGAGGAGCCACCCACACCACCACTGCTCCCAACGGACAACGCAAAGGAAAACACAATCAGCCCTTCCGCACAGCAGAGCGAAAACCTACCTCTCACAAGACTCCCTGGAAAATCCGCTCATTTGTTGCAAAACCTGGGGGAGTCCTGTGTACGGGATACTTTTCAAGTTACAGTGACAAGATGGAGCTCAGCTCTGATTGGTATGAGGTTCTCCATGGTTCTGCTGACTTAGAGTGGTTATTTTTAGTTTTTGGGTTTGTGTCGGCTCGTTGTTTTTTTATGGGTTTTATGTCCGAATCGTGTTCCATGAGCACTTGAGGTTTTTTCATTTGCATGTTGGGTGGTGCCATCGGTTGCCAAGCGGGGAAGCGGCAGAGAGAGGCAGCAAGGGCAGTTCGAGGACAATTACAAAGAAAGGGGTCTCAGGTAATTAACATTTGACAGACAAAACATTTAGGGAAGGTATTTTTAATTACAATAACAATCGGTCTGAGCTAAACGGCGCCCAACGGAGAAAAGCCTCACCACAGGCAAGGCAAACAGTATCCAACTGAACTCAGAAATAGGACCTTTGTTTCTTACAATCAGCAAAACTCATCTCACTTCCAGGGTCACAGCTAGGATGGCAGGTGAGATTTCCCCATTCCTGGGGCGAGCTGGGATCCCGTTACTGCCCGCGGGGGTGCCCCAGCCGTGCTCCAGCTCCGGGCAGGCACAGAGAGAGGAGATGCATCTCCCACCTGTCCTGCCCCCCTACCTTCATTGCCAGATTCTTCTCTGCTGAATGCTCTTTGATGCATTTAGTAGCGCTCGAATAGCTGTAAACATCTTTACATGGTTTCTTTTATTTCCTCTCAGTAAGCCAATGAATTTATTGCGTTCGCAGATTATGTGCAAGGAAGGCTCAACCTCCTCTACCTCCTACACTTTCATAAAATTCTCAAACAAGGGCTTTCAAGAAGACACAATAACTTCAACGAACTGTTTTCTGTCAGGGAAAAGGTGGAAACTTTTAAAAGATGCCAAGAGAAAAAAAATCTTTCCTCCCCACTCCCAACAGATACCCCGTTTTCCAAGTGAAAAGGATATTTTCTTTGAAACAGTCTCCTTTTATCAGAAACCAGTAAGGAAAAGACGAAGAAGTGCCAGGAGTATTGTCTGAGCTGAGGTCCAAAAAACATTTGTTCAAGCCAAAGGAAAGTCTCATTAAACTCTGGATCAACAAGGGAATTTGAAGGCACCATTCAAAGCAAAATACAAACAAAAATAAAGATTATGACAGTGATGTCAGAAATGTCACTCAAGTTATGTCAGTGGTTTTGACCCAGCCCTGCTCCTGCCCCAGCACCTGAATCCTTGTGTTCCCTTTTCATCCAACCAAATAATTTTCCTGCTCTGGAGCTCTTGTTGGTCCTGTTTCTGCTCCTGGCTCTTTCTTGCCTTGAAAACCCACAAAATTATGTCTGCTCTGGGTTCCCAAGAAAACCCACTGGGATGAAGCCATTCCTGCCTGCAGGAAGCTGTGTGCCCTAATCCTGACATTTCAAGCTCCACTGTGTCCTTCAATAAGAGCGATACCCTTGTCCCACTGTCTCAGCTGGACCCGAGACCTGACATTTTGATGACTAAATTTCATTGAGTTTAATTCCATTTCACTGCGAGGGAGTCATGTACTTTTTAATGCATGAATAATTCCATGCAAAATACTTAAAATTAGTCACTTCGCAAATCCTGGTCACTCCATGATTAGGGATAGCAGGCTTCACTGTTCATTAAATATTAATCTGCCCAGCTCATCCATATCCATTCTGATACAGCTTCTTGTTGTATCAGTGCACTCTACTTTTTCCAGTCGCTGCCTGGAATTGCTATTCCCAAAGAACAGCCCTGAAAGACATTAGGTCTGCCAAGAAACTGCTTTTGATCTTTCATTTTCATACAAAATGTATTTTAATGTCTCTGCCTAACCCAGCCCTTTCGATTTGCCTTGACTATAACCTGGCTTGTTTCACAGAAAACAAATTGTGTTGTGGCCTTAGTAATAATGACAATAAAGGAAAATAATAATCCTGGGTAAGACATGAAAGAGCTGCAGCAGCAGTTTTGTCACCTAACATGTGAATGTGGGAAATCACTGGGAATAAAAGACATGCAGGTGGGAGTCAGCTGCTCCACAAAAAGCATCTCCAGAATGGAGGGAGCAGCCCCAGGTATGCTTCCTGCCGTTCTCTGTTTTTATGATAGTAATGGAGAAAGCTCCAGGTAGAAAGGAGCCCTTGAGACCCTTGGGTTCCTTGGCAATATGTGCAGCACCAGCCCACGTCTCACAGCAGAGCACTGCAGAAAGGCTGGGGGGCTTGATCCATTTGCAGCTTGAAAACAAAAAAGGAGTAAAAGAGGTATAATTTAGTTTTAACTTCAAACATCAAAGTTCTCTGAAAGCTTCTTGAACACTGAGAATTGTGTTTGTTTTCCTCAGGCTTCCCAAACAATCCCATGGCTGTGGTTCATAGGATCTGTCCTAATTTTAGAATTATAGCATCCCACAATGGTTTGGATGGGAAGGGACCTTAAAGTCCAAGCATTTTCCAGCTGGCCTTGGGCACTTCCAGGGATCCAGGGGCAACTACAGCTTCTCTGGGCACCCTGTGCCAGGGCCTCTCCACCCTCACAGGGAAGAATTTCTTCCTAATGTCTCATCTAACTACCTCCCACAACTGTTTAAGGCAGGAAAGTGTCAGGAATTGTGCTTTTCTGAGCCCCCTGAGTGTTTGCAGAGCAAAGCAAAGGGCTTATATGGGACCTAAGGGCAATCATCTGCTGAGATTTCCTGGGTGGGATCCTTGCAGCTGTAACAGCGCTCGGAAGGCTGGAAGGAAAGCAAGATGCCATCCCAGCTTCCATGGCTGTCTCTGAGAGAGGCTTTGCACTGTAACAACCACCAGATTGCAGTGCATTGTCTTGGACAATGTGGATGTGATGTCCTGGCTCCACCTCCCACGCTCAGCCATAGTCTCAGCCCAAATGAGAGGTTTAGACAGAGGAACCAGGAAAAATGGTGCTGCCAGCAGAAGATGCCTATTGCTTACAAATAAAACCAGGCAGATGGCCTGCTGAATTTTAATCCTTAATTAAAAGTGCTTTACTCTCTAAGCTAATTATAGACTAATTCCTGCTGTGGGAGGGGCTCCTTTGGCATGGAGAGGGTGGTAATGAACATCTCAGTTCGCCTCCGCATCAGCAGGCTCGGCCCTTCCCTCTGCTGCCTGAGGGATAAAAGAGGAATAAAGATACCCCAGGCTGTTAGCTCCAAGTAGACCTTGTGAAGAGAAATGAAAGAAAGGAGCAAGGGGTCTCAGATAGCCCTGCTGTGATGGAGTAGGATCACACTGAAAACGTCTGTCACTGCATGGATAACCGAGAGAGCTCCTAGGGGAAGCTGGACCCCAAACTGGATTGTGACTAATAGTGAGAGCTCTGCCTAAGCAGATGCATTTCTTCCAAGTTACAAAAACCTGGTTTGGACTAATGTTTGATATAATTGAAAGAAGTTTCTGTTAACACTGAGATTCCTTTCCTCAGGATTTGCACCTTAAACTCAATCCAGCCTCCCTGTGTTGCATAAGCCTGAAGCGCCACCTCCCTGCACGTTCCTATGCTGTTTCCATGAGAACTTCTGTGTCCACTGCATGGTGGAGGAAAGCTCAAAACACAGATGATAAACTGTAGGGAGAAGGACCATTTGTGCAAGACTTAAGAGCGCAGCAGCTTGAGCAACACCACGTCCTTGCAGCCACTGGGACCCTGGGATGGTCTTGCTGTCTCAGCAGCTCTCACACCACACCCTCTTCTGCTTCAAGGGGTCTTTTGTCTCCCAAACTCATGTCCTGACTAGGACAACATGAAATCGCCTCTAGTCACACCCGGGGAGGTTTAGATTGAGCATTAGGAAAAATGTCTTCACTGAAAGAGTTGTCAAGCCCTGGAACAGGATGCCCAGGGCAATGGTGGAGTCACTGCCTCACCCTCCCTGGAGGGATTTAAAAGCCATATGGATGTGGCACTTGAGGACATGGGTCAGTGGTGGCCTTGGCAGTGCTGGGGCAGTGGTTGGACTAGATGATGTTTAGGTTTTTTCCAACCTAAACAATTCTCTCGATCTCTGATTCATCATCTATCACTTTGATGTCTTTGCTAAGTGGCAAAAGAGAGCAGGGTTTTGTCTTTTTTCTTCATCTGTCTCCTGTGACCCTTCCTAAATGGAAAGGCAGTGAGGTTCTCCTGTCCCACTGCCATCCTTTGCTGAACACTAATTCTCTCAGGCAGTCTCTGTGATTTCCTAGCTCCTCACATTTCCTGTCCCATTTCCAGCCCTGCCTTGCAATTAGAGGAGAAAAATCTGAGGCTTCTAATGCTCAACCCTTTGTGTGGCTTAGGCTGGTCTGGCCTTATCAGGCCAGAAGTCAGCCTTATCAGCAGACGTTGGCAGGGCTGTGTCTTTCCAAAGGGCCCAGAAATGTTGTTGATCTCTATCTGCCTGGCATTTCTCTCTCTTTCTCCATCAAAATCAATGTGAAAGATCTTTTTCAGCCCCTCTCTGGGTTAAGGGAGGTCGGGTTGGGGGAGGGAAAGGGATGGAAAAATACTCAGCAGATGAGAAACTTTTCACACAATTTTTCCTGCCTGCAGTTTCTATATATAGGTTTAATTAGAACATTAAAGGCACCTCAGGATTATGCTGTGAGATTTGTTTCCTTAGCCCTGTAACTAATGCCCTGCAGTTTCTCTGCCATGACTTCATTAAATCTCCCAGCAAAAATCTACCTATGGAAATTGCAGAATTGCTGTCCTGGGTGGGAGCACCACGTGAGCTTGGGGAAGTCGGAAGCTCTGCTTTAAATGCTCTCTAATTATCTCCAGCAGAGGTTACAGAGGAAGTGGTTTGGCACCTGTGAATTGAGTTCTTGGGAGAGAGCCCCTGGAAATAAGCTTCTTTGCCTGATACTGGCAAGTTTTGTCTCACTTCCCACAACTCTCGGGGGTGGACAGAGATCAATTCTTTCTCACCTACCTGGAAAAGGACTGAGCCATTTCTAATGGGGATGTTGTATTAACCAACTTCCTTCTGGCTGCCAGGGGAGCTTGGTTTGTTCCTTTGAACCGCAGAATCACTGAATCAAAAAATCACAGAATGGTCTGTTTTGGAAGAGACCTTAAATATCATCCAGCCCCACCCCCTGCTGTGGGCTGGGACACCTTCCACTGTCCCAGGCTGCTCCAAGCCCTGTCCATCCTGGCCTTGGACACTGCCAGGGATCCAGGGGGAGACACAGCTTCTCTGGGCACCCTGTGCCAGGGCCTCCCCACTCTCACAAGGAAGGACTTCTTCCCAATATCCCATCTAAATCTGTCTTCTGGTAGTGGGAAGTCTTTTCCCCCTGTCCTGTTTCTTTATCCCCTGCAAATAGTCTCTCCATTTTTTTTTGCAGGCTCTCTTCAGGCACTGGAAAGCCACAATGAGGTTGCCTCTGGTCCTCTGATCTCTTCTTCAGCTGAACAGTCCCAGCTCTCCCAGCCATTCCATCCATCTCCCAGCCTTTCCTCCATCCCTCTGATGATCCTGGTACATCCTCTGGACTCTCTCCAGCAGATCCAGGTCCTGAGCTGGGATCCCCAGGCTGAAGGCAGCAGAG
Organism: Argya squamiceps; assembly: GCA_037834095.1. Lineage (NCBI taxonomy): Eukaryota > Metazoa > Chordata > Aves > Passeriformes > Leiothrichidae > Argya > Argya squamiceps. The sequence continues at coordinate 5,117,774 of JBBMKD010000101.1, forward strand.
CAGGGGGGTGTCAGCAGAGCAGGGATGCAGTGGAGATGCAGGAGCCAAAAGGGCTCCTACAGTTGCACCACACATTCAACCCCCCCATTGCATTTCCCCACATACTCCATGGGATTCCAGGTGAGAAGGAATAAGCCATTTCATTCTCCCAGTTCCCCTTCTGTATCTGCCATCTTGTACTTTTTACTCATTTGAGCAGAGGTGAAATGGCATTTCATAGTTTTGCAATGAACACAAAAGAATCATTTCCATTCTGACAATGCAGAGATCTCTGAGTCAATCAAAACCTGTTAAAATACTCTGACATTTCCAAAGTTACTATTTTTTTTCAGTCCCTTAGAGTTCACCCTCATTGTGCTTGTAGCAATAAAGCATATTGAGCTTTACTGTGAAGGAAAGAAATATGCTAAAGCAAACCCTCAGTTAGAGGTTTGGATCCCCCAGGAATGTCCATGAACACCTTAGATACAGGAAGGAAAGACCCCATTAAGAGATGACCTCCTGGTCCTGCCACATCCACCTTTACACACCTTCAGTCAACACAGCAGCCAGCACTGCAATATTTTGGGATAGTAAAAAATTAAATCTCAGGCTCTGTCTTACCCCCACACCATGGCTTTCTTTCGTGGCAGACACTGGATCAACTCCACATACAAGCTCTTAACCAGGGCTTCCAAAACACCTCTGATATTCATTCTTCCCATTCATAAATTTATCCAGGTCCTACCCAAGGAGAAATCCCTCAAAAAGAAACCTGTCCTATGTTGTGCTGTCAAGACCCAGCACCCAGCTCATCATGCCTCCTCCTTTCCCTGCTCCCTGTGTCATGTGAATGACATCCCACCCCTGTCATTCTGGTGGAGATTTCTCCTGGAATGAAAAGAAGCATCCAAGATCTGAATCATCTCCAATCTCTTTGTAGTATCTGTCTACCACACTTAGAGGCATCAAGGAGCTTTTCTGTACCCAAAGACTAAAAAAAAGAATCAGTCTGTGAGTGAAGCCTGAACTGAAACTCAGGCATCAGAAATAGGTCTATAAATATATTCAACCCATTTCAGGTGGTTAATTAACGTACAGGAAATACATTCTGCTCATTGTGAGAAGCCAGACCTATGGAGCAGATCCATCTGAGGAATTATCTCCACAGACCACTCCAGTGGCTCACAGAAACATCTCTCATCAAGCAGCTTTCAGACAGCCACTGGTATTTTGTGTTTTAGTAGAACAGCTGTTAATCCTTATTCATTTATTTATTTTCCTTACAAAGCAAAACAATTAATTTTTAACCAGCCCATTATTAGCTTTCAGCACCTAATTCTCAGATCGAAAACTTGCTTCCAGAGTTATATGAGGGAGGAATTATGAAACACACAATAATGAGAAAATCAGATAGTCTGTGAATTAGTCAGGCTGGAAACAAATTATCCCCCCCCCTGCCCCGAACTGGAGAACTGGTACAGAAAATACACTGAAGGTATGAAAATAGAAATTAAATAAAAAGCTAAAAGGCAGCTGAAAGCTTTCCCTGTTGAGAGGGGGGTTTGCAGAGCACTTTTCTTTGTCTGTCACAGTGACAGCTTCAAGAATCAACAGAAGAAAAGAGAAAATGACATGTCAGGGTATTTCAGGAGACTAGTGAAGCTTACAGGGAAATTCCTTTGCAGGCAAAGAACAAATATTTATTGCCCTTGCATTATGTCTTTTGTCCACTCCAAGACACAAAGGGCTTTTGCTCAGATCTCAATAAACAAGAGCGCACATAAACCCTCTGATCTTTCACCCAAGTTTAGATCAGTGCTGGAAGCCACCATGAGCATAAAAATAATTAGTTCTAGTTGTTGTTAATTTGGGAGAAGTTAATGGAAAATACCAGTTTTAGAACTGAGGGGAAAAGCTAATCATGACTGGGCTTTGTCACAAAGCCTGCTGAGATTCCCAGCCTGGGATATTGAATGCCAAAAATCCAAGAGCTGGTCCATCTTTAACCACATGTCCAACGTGAGACTCTGCTGCAAACCAAGACATGGAGGGAAGTTGGACCAATCTGGTCTGACCTGAACTTGCTGTTCTGACAACCCAAAAATTTGTTCTCCCGTTACAGAGGAATAAAGTGAATTTAGTGGCCAAATTGGATTTTATGTGCATTTGAGTTCACAGAAGAGTGGACTCAAGTGAAACTGGAGATCCACAGGAGCTGGAAGGAAAGGGATATATTTATTTTGTTTATGTCACCCTTGGAAGGGGTAAGTTGAGTTGCTCTCACACTGGAAGGCCGTGGATCTCTCTGTTCATAACCCACCCCTGCCGAGCTGCTCCCATGGAGCAGCCACACGGTTCGCAACCACACCCAACAGCAGATCCATCAATGTACTGGAATAAAATCAGTAGGTGCTCTCAGGAGCAGGACCTGCATCTCAGTGTTTGGCTGCATTTGCTCATGTCACAAATTCAGGCACCTGGGAGCCAGGAGGGCTGAGCCATCCTTGTCTTGGCTGCCTGAGACAGCAGGGGGACTTTGTCCCCTTGTTTCTCCAGTGAACTCCTGGTGAGTTCCTCTGGAATCCCACTTGAGAGGGTGTGACCGTGGCAGGTTCAGCACCCACAGATGGCATGAGGTGTGTCAGCTCATGAAACCATGTGATGGTTTGGGTTGGAAGGGACCCTAAAGACCATCCTGTTTCAACCCCTGCCATGGGGCTGGTGTCTGAGCCTCACCTGCAGGAAGCAGTGAACAGAACAGGAGGAGTGGGACAGCTCACCAGCCACGGGGCTTCTCGTGGTGGCCTAGTTGGAGGTGCCTCACTCTGTGTTGGATGCAACAGGAGCTCCTCAGCCTTTGGTTGTATCTTTAGAAGGGTGCAGTATTCCCACTGGTCCTATATCCTGCTTTCCAGCCCCAAGGATCTCATGGACAGCTTGTAGCACCTCAGACAGCAACAGCCACATGTTTGGCCAACTGAACTCAATGTGTCAATTCTTATCAGCCTCTACTGAAAGCCATGAGATACCAAGGAAGAATTCCTGACCCAAAACTATCAGTGCTGAAATACTTCTATTTTCTGCCAGTGAACTCTCCATCAACACCTTCCCAAGGCCAGGCTGGACAGGGCTTGGAGCAGCCTGGTTGAGTGGAAGATGTCCCTGCCCATGGCAGGGTGTGGTATTGGATGATCTTTAAGGCCCCTTGCAACCCAAACCATTGTGTGAGTTTATGATTCTATCCCAAAATGTGGTGTGGGGAATCACCGTGCTGCCCTGGCTCCAGACCTGTGCCCTCACTGGGCAGTGATCCTCTGGCCCCAGGTGAAGCCACGTGAGGGAGGAAATGGCACAGTTCTCTTTTTGGTTTGTGCTCTGTGACTCCTGAGCTGCTGAACTCCATGGTTGTCATGCAAGGAACATCAATGGCTGGTGGGTGGCTGTCTGGAAGCAGAGTGGAAGCTGTTTGTTGAATATGTAATAAGGATTATGTCTGTGTGCAGCTCACCTGGAGATTGGCTGAGTTTGGCACCTCATGAAGATGCAACCACCTCGTCTCATTTTGGTTTTCTAAAACCCCTTCCCCCCCCACATTGGGAAATCAGGATTCATCCTTCCCCTCTCTACCCTCTCCTTCAACTTGAGGTGAGTGATTCAAGTCACAATATCTTAGAAATTCTAATTGACTCTGGGTGTCTTTTCAAGTTGCTTCTTGATTTTTTAAGATGGGATGAGTAAAGATTTCAAACTAAGTTTCAAGTGCAAATTATAACCCACCCACCCCGCTTCAATCTTTATTGCATTTCCAGCACCATTCCCAATTGGGTTTGGATGGGACCATGGAGAGCCATGGAAAGAAGCCACATGAATTTGGGTTTAGTGCCTGTTCCCAGTGCTGCCATGTTACTCCTTTGAGCAGCTGCACAAATAGCAATGGCACGGAGGCCTTGGAGGCTCAGGGCTCCCAGGGTTTCTAAGGAGCATTTTGCTTCCCATGACTATGGCTGCAGGAAGCTGAAAGGATGGAGAAAGACATTTTCTGTCAAAGCTGGAAATCAGTCTAAACTTGGAGAGTGGATTGGGACACCTGAGTCATCCTGCTCCTAAACTTCACAATGCAGGTTCTTCTGGGGCAAAATTCCATTTTAATTTGGAGCTGGTTTGTTGCTGGGTCTCTGTGTGTGTTTCTTGGAAAAGGACAATGTACCTGCCCTGCTCTGCTCCTCAGAGCCCCAGGAATGCTCAACACCCACTCCATGGACCTGAACCCATGCTCAGTGCTCCCACCCCCCACAGCTCCCATACCACTCCACCAATCTTTCATCTCTCCTTCTGTGCACTGGGATTCTGTGTAAGAGCTTGCAACAGAAGAGCTGGCTCAGATGGAGAAGTGGGGAGGGTGAGGAGGGGAGGACACAGGGATGAGATGTTAGAAGGGGGAGGAGGGAAGAGACTACAACGCCAGACCTGTGTCTGTACTGTCTCCTGGAAGATTCTGTTTTTATGACCATGAAGACCCTGCCAGTAGAAAGAAGAGAGAATTTTTTTTCCAAGTAAATCAGCCGAATATCCACTACAGTACAGGAGCCCCAGCTCCCACTGGCACAGCTCTGTTGACTCTCAGCAAAGCACTTCCAATGGGAGACACTGAGACGTCCATGAGCATCAGGAGGGTGGCTGTACTCACACCCTCAACCCGTGAATGTGACTGCAGTCAGCAGTGGAGACAGCAGGAAACCTCTGAGGTGCCTGCAGAAAATCAGACTGCTATCTCAAAGACCTTTTCTGGTAAAAAGTGTTTCAGGGATGACTGAGGCAAGGACTCGGACCAGCAGGGAATCTGAATTGTTTATTGGAAGAATGGAGCTGGTTTTATACACTGTTTCAA